>QRFJ01001021.1:378039-764363 GCA_006176705.1 Cocos nucifera | reverse complement strand
CGAGGGCACTGAGCGTGACCACCTCGAGTAGTCATTAGGGAGTCTACCTTCTCGTCAATGACTGACTCGATGCTGCAGTAGTGTGTCTGGTTCTTTGACCTGAGATGCATCGGCAGTTCACCTTGAGGGTGTTATAGTTTGACTACACCATTACTCGGTCTCCTAGCCATATGGAACCCTGAGGTGTATGTTGGCTATAGCATGTTCATTGTAGGAACTGGATTGCATCAAGATGGAATCTATCTACCTCGGTGGTAGAGGAGTAGCCCTATGATGATCATGAGAATCAAGTCCAGAAATCCATGGCCATGGTAGAGTGAAATAATAGAAAGAGTTTCTATTTAGATTTTCACATTGGACTCGAATCGAATGATTACATCATATGACAGAGACTAGGGTTTGACGAGTTCACCTTAACCCTAATCTGATCGGGGCTCAAGATAGAAGAACTGAATCACACAGGTAGCTGCACCAAGAGGTTCGCATTCAGCTCTGATGGGTTGCCACCATATACTGCTAGGTGTCACTGGTGGATTTTGGGAGCAATTAGAATGATTTAGATGATCGATCATTCTAGCTGTTCGAATCAGAAGAGTTCTGATCCATCGAAAGGAGTTTCGATGATGTCGATGATAGAGATCATGACATATCCCATTACCATACAGAACTGAACCTAACTGGGTCACACAAACAAGGGTTTGAATCTGGTGATCATCAATTGAACTGATCTAGTTCAATTGATCTGAATGAGATTCAATTAGGTTCAAGGAAATCGTGCTAGCACTCGATTGAACCTAACGTTCTTCTTTTGCTATCATAAATAAGTTGTCCTGTCTGAGCCAAAGGAGTTTGTGCTCAATCAGAGGCCTTCATATGGTCTGACTGGAGGTTGTCCAAGTCAGAAAAGGTTGTCTTATTTGTAAGACATTACCTGCCATTTTTGGTCACCTGCCATTTCTTGTTCTTTGACTTTGGTCAAAAGTCTACCTTTGACTGGTCAAACGTTGACCATTGACACTTTGACTTTTGACCACATGTCATGCACCTATTGGAGAGCTGGTGGGGGCCTGTCCCCCTGCCAGAACCTGGCAAGGAGAAGGGCGCACGCCACCCTAGGCGTGTGCCCAAGTTGGAGGCGCCTAGGAGTCCTTGTTGGACAAGGACTCCATCTCCTTTTTGGATTCCAATTAGAGTTCTTCTAAGAACCAACTTTGACTGGTCTTAGGCACCCTCTAAGGAGGAATCCAGGGGTCTCTATTCCCACCAATCAGATTTAGATCTGATTTCACAAAGGGTTGTGATTGGTTGGGAGGAAGAGGAGTTGGATCACAGCTTAGTCTATAAATAAGACCCTGCGCCCAACTCAGATTCTAAGATATGAATCAATTGAGAAACCCACGCCCCAAGGCTGCCTCTCCCCTCCTTCTCCATGCCATAGTCTCTTCTCCCCTTGCTCTCCACGTCCAAAAGGAGTTTTGGACCTTGGTTGGTGCGATTCAGATCAAAGAAAGGCGATCAAAAGCAAGAAGGCTGCGCTGCTGCAAAGGACGACTGCTGATCTTCAAAAGAGAGTTTTGAAGATCCTCCAGATCAGATCCAGATCTGATTTTTGGAGGTGTGATAGAGAAGAAGAGGATCTCCAGATCCAACCCGAGTGGATACCGGTAGAGGCCAGGCGCTTGCGTGGCTAAGATCCAGAACCTTCCGCTGCAAACAGGATCATCAACAGGGTAATAGGATTACCCAAATCAGGTAAATTAAATTTGATTTAATTTATCTTATTTTATTTTATTTATTAAAATAATAAGAATTAGATCTGAAACATATCAAGATCTGATTGGGATCAAGAGAAAAATTTTTGAAATATATCTCTTGATCTGATCAGATCTGAACGAACCTGGACCGGGAAATCAGGATTTCCCTTCAACTGGTATCAGAGCCATGGTTCTAAAATTATTTAGATCTGATTTTAAATTTATTTTAATTAGAAAATAAAGTGATTTTAGATGTCACATGAGATGTGATCAGATCTGAAATCAGAAAAAATTAAAATTAAATGATTTGGATCTAAGATTAAGAAGATATGCATGACTAGTTCTAGAATAGAATAGTTCTATAGAATAGTTTTGCATGTTTTTGATTTAATCTGATTAAATCATATTTTAGATCTTTTATTTACTATTTTTTGATATTATAAGTGTTATAATAACATCTGAAAAAATAGCAAATAAAAATTATTTAATTTTAAATATCATATGAGATATGATTGATGCATGTCTAGACTAGTTGTAGAATAGTTCTACATAATTATCTAGATTAGAATTTATTTTGATTAGATCAATTTAAATCTAATTTTTTAGATTATTATGAGATAATTTAGATCTGAAAACATGCATGATTTGATACATGAGATGTATGCAAAATATGCCATGATTAGATCTACTTTATATATGAGATATATGATATAGATCTGATATTATTTTGTAGTATTGAATGTTCCTGATTAAGGCGTTCCTCTTGGCCGTCCGGTCATAAGAACGAAGAAGGGTTTAAAGGCCCTCTCTTCCCATTCGATGGGGTGTTCTTATGATGTGTAGGGGTGCTGCGTGTTCGTCCTTAATCAGAAACCCAAAACTTACTTTCTGCAAAACCCTAGATCCTGAAACCCTAGGATTTATTGTGCATATTTTGTTTATGAACCCTACTTAATTAAGAATTAAGTTTATGGAATATTAATTAGGTCTAAAATTGAGAATTTCAGATCTAAGACATATTCATAATACTGGGTTCGGGCTTGGGTAGCTCAATTAGGTCTAAGCGGTTGATCAAACCGAATCAAGAGTTGGTTAGATGGGATCAACAATGCTTAAATTGACCAGCCTAATAGGATTAAGTCTGGGTCAAGATCGAGTCACGATCAAGCAAGACCTAATTAGGCTCAGAGGTTAGAGTCTGGATTGTAGGCTAACCCAATTGGTTCTGACTCAACAATTTGGTGTCTAAGGTAAGTTTGGCACAGACGACCGACTGGTTTTTAATTGGAAGCTACTCGACCTGAATGCGTTCTTGTACGAGTTAATGGCATATTCCTTCCACCGGTCTCACTTACCTGGCCATATCTGTTGACACAGTTCTGATCTGAGGTGGTCAATAATCCGAGCTAACCCATGCCACTAGGTTAGTCATAATTGTTATGACTAAGCCAAGTCTAGTTTAATGAGACCTGAATCAATTCTCCCTAAGAAAAGATTAAGTCTGAGGTCTTCCACCATTGTAGATGTGCGGGCCCTTCCCGGGGTTGATTGTTCTCGGCTGGATACAGTGGCTCAGTTGCACCGGGAAGATGCAACCATGTCTATTAGGCATTGGATGCTATGGGCTGGAGGATGAGTTGGGCTCAATATTTCGGATACGGTGAGAGACTCAATTAGGAACCCAGTCTATGCAAATGGTGGGTCTGACTTAACTAAGGAGTGGATCAATATTCCGGATACGGTGAGATTCATGAATTAGAGACCAAGTTTGGGTGCACCATGATTAGAGAATCATTGAACAAGAGTTGTTCACTCATTGGCTAACCCATCACCAATAACTGTTAGGTGAGGTGATGAGTCAGTTGGTGAGACCGCACCACCCACTAGAAATCATTAATCGTGGAGATTTTCGCATCTCTACAGAGGGAGTGTAGGGATCCGAGAAAATAGTGGGAGCTAATTTGTTTAAAAATAAAATCCCTAAACAAATTGGTCAAGTCAAAATTACAGTATCTAACTAGAATCTTTGACTCTCTACAGGAAAATGTCTGCGTCCAACCCATTGGCACGTATCCTAGGACACACATAGACTGACTGGACCCAATTATAAAGATTGGCTCAGGAACTACAAAATTGTTTTGGGTTCAGAGAAGTTAACACCATGTTTTGGACCAGGACCCTCCCACCTTACCAGCTCGTCCATCCACTGAACAGAGAGCGTCTCTGGAAAAATGGATTGACGAAGATAATAAGGCCAGATACTTACATGTTGGGCTCGATGTCTGATGAGCTCCAGCGCCAACATGAAGATATCGGGACTGCTCGCCAAATGTTGGCTCACCTGCAGGAGATGTTTGGTGAACAGAGTCGCGCAGCCAAATATCAAGTCACGAAATGACTTTTTAAGGCTAAGATGCGTGATGGGCAGTCAGTCCAAGATCACTGTCTGACAATGATCAAGGACATGGAAGAGCTTGAGAAGCTCGGTGTGAAGTTGGACTTGGATCTGCAGAACGATATTATTCTGCAATCCTTGACTGATGCATATGGGCAATTCATCATGAATTACCACATGCATAAACTTCAAAATTCCTTGGCCGAGTTAATGAATATGCTGGTTACCGCTGAGCTTTCTATGAAAGGTTCTAAAGGCTCAGTTCTTGCTATGGAACGGACTTCTTCCAAAAGAAAGTCTTATGGAAAGAAAAAGAAGTCTGTGAAAAAGCAAAAGGTGGAAGGATCAAAGAAGAAGAAGGCAGAACCGAAGAAGAAAGGTCGATGGCAAAGGAAAGTGTTTCCATTGCAACAGCGACGGCCATTGGAAGCGGAACTGCCCTACTTACCTGGCCACCCTGAAAGAACAAGAAGGAAGGTCCTTCTGGAGGTATGCTCGTTATTGAGTCTAACCTTACGGTTTCTTCTGCATCCAGTTGGGTGCTTGACTCTGGTTCTAGTGCTCATCTGTGCACTTCTATGCAGGGTCTTGAGGATAGCAGGAGGCTGAGGGATGGAGACATGATCCTACGCATCGGTAATGGAGCAAGAGTTGCTGCAGTAGCCGTGGGAACATACCCTCTGCGATTACCATCTGGTTTAGACTTAGTTTTAAAAGACTGTTATTATGTGCCTGCAGCTAGCAGGAATTTGATTTCTGTTTCATGCTTAGCACAAGAAGGTTATGTGATCACCTTCTTTAAGGACCATTGTAACATTCTTTATGAAAGAAATAAAATTGCAAATGGTTTCCTTGTTAATGGTCTTTATCAGTTGCATATTGATGTACCTGTTTTAACTATCGAGCAAAACGTGAATGCCAAACGACCTAGGGATAGTCCAAACGACAGATATCTATGGCACCTGAGATTAGGTCATATAGCAGAAGATAGGATTAACAAATTGGAGAAAAATGGGCTATTGAGTCCATTGACTTTTGAGTCGTATCCAACTTGTGAATCTTGTCTTCAAGGCAAAATGACTAAACTCCCTTTTGTTGGACATGGGGAGAGGGCCACAGATCTCCTTGCCCTAGTACATACTGATGTGTGCGGCCCATTCGATGTGCCGGCTAGAGGCAATTTTGTCTACTTCATTACCTTTACCGATGATCTGTCTAGGTATGGGTATGTGTATCTTATGAGACATAAGTCTGAAGCCTTTTGAAAAGTTCAAAGAATTCAGACATGAAGTAGAAAAACAAACTGGAAAACCCATTAAGGTTCTTCGATCAGATCGAGGAGGTGAATACCTTAGCCGGGAATTCCTAGACTATCTTAAGGAAAATGGCATAGTCTCTCAATGGACTCCACCAGGAACACCTCAACTCAACGGGGTTTCAGAACGGAGAAATCGGACTCTATTGGATATGGTTCGATCCATGATGAGCTTCACAGACCTCCCAGATTTTCTTTGGGGACATTCATTATTAACTTCAATCTATTTACTGAATAGGGTTCCCTCTAAAACCGTTCCTACCACACCGTATGAGATATGGCACGGTAAGAAACCAAGTCTGAGTCATCTCAGAATTTGGGGTTGTCCGGCTTATGTCAAAAGACAACAAGCGGACAAGTTAGAGTTTAGGTCCTTTAGAGCTCGATTCATAGGATATCCTAAAGAGTCATTAGGATACTATTTCTACATTCCAGAAGACCACAATGTGATTGTGAGTCGACATGCCATATTTCTTGAAAAATAGTTTATTCAAGATAGTGGCATTGGAAAGCAGATTAAGCTTGATGAGAAAGTCTCACAAGCAGAACGAGCTAAGGACCAAGTGGAACCAAATCAGGTTGAGCCAATAAGAACACTACCTCCTCCACCTCGTAGATCGGAAAGAGTTTCCCGTCCCCCTGAAAGATACTTAGGTATTATTTCAGAGGATGTAGAGGAAATGTTCCTCATAGGTAATGGTGCTCATGGTGATGATCCCAAAACCTACAACGAGGCGATATCAGATATCGACTCCGAGAAATGGCTTGAGGCAATGAAGTCAGAGAATTGACTCGATGCACTCAAACCAAGTCTGGACCTTGGTAGATCCACCAGAAGGTATAGTACCTATTGGGTGTAAATGGATCTTCAAGAGAAAGATTGGTGCAGATGGGAATGTGGAGACATTCAAGGCTAGACTGGTGGCAAAAGGTTATAGTCAACGTGAAGGCATTGACTATCAGGATACCTTTTCCCCGGTAGCTATGCTAAAATCCATCCGCACATTGCTTGCTGTTGCAGCCTATTTCGATTATGAAATATGGCAAATGGACGTGAAAACGGCATTCCTAAATGGATATCTTGAGGAAGATATCTATATGGAACAGCCGCTAGGTTTCACATCCAGTGATACTGATCACAAGGTTTGCAAGCTGCAAAGGTCCATATATGGACTTAAGCAAGCATCTCGGAGCTGGAACACTCGTTTCAATGATGTGATCAAAAAGTTTGGTTTCATCAAAAATGAAGAGGAACCATGTGTTTTCAAAAGGGTCAGTGGGAGCGCTGTTGTCTTCCTCGTATTGTACGTGGATGACATCCTCCTTATTGGGAATGATATTCCCATGTTGACATCAGTCAAGATGTGGTTGTCCAAGGAATTCTCCATGAAAGACCTAGGTGAAGCATCCTTTATTCTAGGAATTAAGGTCTATAGGGATAGACCGAATAGGATGCTAGGACTTTCACAGAAGATGTACATAGAGGAAGTACTAAAGAGGTTTAGTATGGAAAACTCTAAGAGGGGATTAATACCCTTCAGACATGGTATTCATCTTTCCAAGAAGATGTGCCCCAGCACACCTGAGGAAATAGAACGCATGAGCAAGATCCCTTATGCTTCTGCAATAGGGAGCCTCATGTATGCCATGCTATGTACACGACCTGATATAGCCCATGCTGTGAGTGTCACAAGCAGATATCAGTCAAATCCAGGTGAAGAACACTGGACTTCTGTGAAATGTATCCTTAAGTACTTGAGAAGAACTAAGGATATGATGTTGGTCTTTGGTAATGGAGAACTCCAAGTTCAGGGATACACAGACTCGGACTTCATGTCCGATATAGATGATCGAAAGTCGACATCTGGAAGTCTGTTTGTGTGCAATGGTGGAGCTGTCAGCTGGAAGAGTTCCAAGCAAACTGTGATAGCAGATTCCACCATGGAAGCAGAATATATAGCTGCATCAGAGGCTGCAAAGGAAGCATTCTGGTACAAGAAGTTTGCTGCAGAAATTGGAGTAATGCCATCAGATGCCATTCCTCTTTACTGCGACAACAATGGCGCCATAGCCCTTGCTAAGGAGCCGAGGTCTCACCAGAAGTCCAAGCACATTGAGCGGCGATATCATCTCATCCGCGATTACCTTGAGAAAGGTTACGTTGAGGTCAAGAGAGTCAACTCCACAGATAATGTGGCAGACCCACTTACAAAGCCGTTGGGCCAGCAGAAGATCGAAGCCCACCTTGAGAAGATGGGACTTAGACTTGTAGCCAATTGGCTTTAGGACAAGTGGGAGATTGTTAGATATATGTGCCCTAGAAGCCAGAATTGGCTGACACTTGTAATACACTTCTAGGGGCAAAATTATAATTTTGACTATAATTAATAAAATGGGTTATTTTCTATCACACATGTGTATTTAGTGTCTGTGATACATCCTTTGAGTTAATGGTAATGATAATTCATATTTTCAAGAGTTGAAAATTTAAGACATGAATAATCATTATTAACTCATAAACAGCTCCCGACCATAGGATCATCACGAGGATGGTGATTGATCCGGAAGGTTGGTGTACGATCGCTTCTCTTTAGTAGATGAGTCTTGAGTCTACGGTGTGGAGACACCGGAGCGAGAGTACAGGTACTCGTTAGAGAACGAGGGCACTGAGCGTGACCACCTCGAGTAGTCATTAGGGAAGTCTACCTTCTCGTCAATGACTGACTCGATGCTGCAGTAGTGTGTCTGGTTCTTTGACCTGAGATGCATCGGCAGTTCACCTTGAGGGTGTTATAGTTTGACTACACCATTACTCGGTCTCCTAGCCATATGGAACCCTGAGGTGTATGTTGGCTATAGCATGTTCATTGTAGGAACTGGATTGCATCAAGATGGGAATCTATCTACCTCGGTGGTAGAGGAGCAGCCCTATGATGATCATGAGAATCAAGTCCAGAAATCCCATGGCCATGGTAGAGTGAAATAATAGAAAGAGTTTCTATTTAGATTTTCACATTGGACTCGAATCGAATGATTACATCATATGACAGAGACTAGGGTTTGACGAGTTCACCTTAACCCTAATCTGATCGGGGCTCAAGATAGAAGAACTTAATCACACAGGTAGCTGCACCAAGAGGTTCGCATTCAGCTCTGATGGGTTGCCACCATATACTGCTAGGTGTCACTGGTGGATTTTGGGAGCAATTAGAATGATTTAGATGATCGATCATTCTAGCTGTTCGAATCAGAAGAGTTCTGATCCATCGAAAGGAGTTTCGATGATGTCGATGATAGAGATCATGACATATCCCATTACCATACAGAACTGAACCTAACTGGGTCACACAAACAAGGGTTTGAATCTGGTGATCATCAATTGAACTGATCTAGTTCAATTGATCTGAATGAGATTCAATTAGGTTCAAGGAAATCGTGCTAGCACTCGATTGAACCTAACGTTCTTCTTTTACTATCATAAATAAGTTGTCCTGACTGAGCCAAAGGAGTTTGTGCTCAATCAGAGGCCTTCATATGGTCTGACTGGAGGTTGTCCAAGTCAGAATAGGTTGTCTTATTTGTAAGACATTACCTGCCATTTTTGGTCACCTGCCATTTCTTGTTCTTTGACTTTGGTCAAAAGTCTACCTTTGACTGGTCAAACGTTGACCATTGACCCTTTGACTTTTGACCACATGTCATGCACCTATTGGAGAGCTGGTGGGGGCTTGTCCCCCTGCCAGAACCTGGCAAGGAGAAGGGCGCACGCCAAGGGTGGCGTGAGCCCAAGTAGGAGGCGCCTAGGAGTCCTTGTTGGACAAGGACTCCACCTCCCTTTTGGATTCCAATCAGAGTTCTACTAAGAATCCAGTTTGACTGGTCTTAGGCGCCCTCTAAGGAGGAATCCAGGGGTCTCTATTCCAACCAATCAGATTTAGATCTGATTTCACAAAGGGTTGTGATTGGTTGAGAGGAAGAGGAGTTGGATCACAAGAGGTCTATAAATAAGACCCTGCGCCCAACCCTAATCCTAAGTAAAGTGAATGAGATTTCCCATGCCCCAAGGCTGCCTCTCCCCTCCTTCTCCACGCCATAGTCTCTTCTCCCCTTGCTCTCCACGTCCAAAAGTGTTTTGGATTTTGTTTGGTGCGATTCAGATCAAGGAAAGGCGATCAAAAGCAAGAAGGCTGCGCTGCTGCAAAAGGACGACTGCAGATCTTCAAAAGAGTTTTGAAGATCCTCCAGATCAGATCCAGATCTGATTTTTGGAGGTGTGATAGAAAAGAAGAGGTTCTCCAGATCCAATCCGAAGTGGATACCGGTAGAGGCCAGGTGCTTGCGTGGCTAAGATCCAGAACCTTCCGCTGCAATCAGGATCATCTACAGGATAATAGGATTACCCAAATCAGGTAAATTGAATTTGATTTAATTTATCTTATTTTATTTTATTTATTAAAATAATAAGAATCAGATCTGAAACATATCAAGATCTGATTAAGGTCAAGAGAAAATTTTTGAAATATATCTCTTGATCTAATCAGATCTGGACGAACCTGGACCGGGAAATAAGGATTTCCCTTCATTTTTATCATTTAAAATTTTAAACTAAAAAATGAAACTATAGGCATTTAATATGTGTTGGAAAGTGGTGGTTACATGGTCCAATAGGATGGCATGGTGCACTCCACATCTATTTCGTTACACTACATGTGGTGCATAAAGTATTACTCTTTTTTCAGTGCAAGCTTCCAAATTCTATTTGGAAAAATTCAAATTAAAGTAGAAACAACTTTTTAATCATTGCACAGTTGTCATCAACTTTTTAATCAAATTCTATTTGCAAATGGAATTATAGTCCAGGGTCCGGTCCAAAAAAGAGAAAAAACATGTGCATCAAGCTTCACAAGGTCCACAAGAATGCAAAAGCATGAGAAATATTTTATGCACTGCACGTGGTATAGAAAAAAATATTCCATCCCATATGATTGAGCAATATAGCCACCATTTTTCCAAACGCATTTAATATCTATAGTTCTATTTTTTAATTTAAAATTTTGAATGATGAAACTATCCCTTTTCTTCTGAAAAAATTATGACATCTTGTGGCCATATTATAACATCCTTCTTGTACATAGGATGTCATAAATTCTTTTCCTATGGTCATATTACAAAAACTTTTAATGACAAAAATATTCCTCTCTTCCTTATGATATCCTCTGGCTAAATTATGATTATTTGTGTACAGAAAGTCATAATATAACTACAAGATGTCATAATATGGCCACAAGATATCATAATTTTTTTAGAAGAGAAGGGGCATTTTCGTCATTCAAAATTTTAAATCAAAAAAGTAAAGCTACAAATATTAAATGCATGTTAAAAAATGATGGCTGTGTGGTCCAATCATATGGGATGGTATATTTTTTTTCACTGTATGCGGTGCATAAAGAATTACTCGTAAAAGCATAGCTTTAACAACCAATTTAAGTTTTAAGAAAGGTGACACCTTGGAGACATTCTTGAACACCTATCTTTCATTTTGAGCAGTGCTAATCGCAACCCCAAGATAAGGTTCATAAAAGAGAATCCTTGGCTGCACTAGCAAAGTAACCCCTACCTATCCACTACCCATTAAGTCAGTCATGGTAGGGGCTGAACCTTACCTCCAATGCCAGCATCCACCATCCCCCACCTCATCCTGCCAAGGGTCTTCTTGGCCCATAACTACTCTATATGCAATGCAGAATCATGAGACTATTTTCTTCTATTGGTGGAAGATTTTTGGTATTTTACACCCGAATATCTACCGACTAAGTATATGACATTAACGACTAAATGACGGCCGACTAGTTTCATCGAATGATAGCCGACAATTGGACAATGAAAATCGATAATCTTTCGAATGCATACGACCATTCAACACATACTCAATCGACTAAGTTATTCGGTCTAGTACCGAATAACTTAAAGATCTACAGAATACAGTTACGATGGATTCAGAAGACTTAGGGTTGAAACCATCACCAAATGTGGGCATTAACTGCTTATAACTAATCGAACATGTATCCAAAATAATTACTCCATCGTGGTCCACAATCATTAACTCCTCATGTTCTTAAGAGTTACACAGCAACGACAATCTCTACCCTTATAAAAGGGTAGGTAAGAGAGAACTAGAGTAAGCAAAATTTTCCATCCAAAAGCTCTCATTTTTCAATTCTTTCAATTGTTCTCTAAAAATTCTCTGGTTATCTTAAGCATCAGAAGGTCCCCCCTCGCAACCACTAGCAAGAGGACTTTACTTCGCAGGTTCTCCTTCATGAAAATCAAGGCACACTTATTCGGCCATCGATCGACTATCTTGTTAGATATTTTTAGCAGCAATAGTTTGGCGTGCTAGATAGGGGGTAGATCCCTAAGATAAGGAAGAGCTATGACAAAAATGAGAGGCCAGAATGCCTCCACAAGCTCTGGCAGACGTACCTCTCACTATGACAAATAGATAGCAGATCCTGTAGGTTCATGTCGACGGTAATGATGGATCAACAACAGTTCGATATCTTGGTGCAATAGGTGAGAACACTGACGATGCTATTCATAGTCTCCAGCGAACTATGGAACAACAACAACAACAACTTCTAGTGGAAGATGGACTAGCCCACGTAACATGCCATCTAGGTATAGTCTTCGTGCCCCTCTCCGGTATCCATTGCCACTGCATCAACCCTCCCGGCACTCACAATATGCCAATCTACCAATTTCCTAGCACTCCCACTATGCTAGATTAGAAGATCGATGGTCTCATTCACCGCAAAGAAATTTATGGAAAGGTAAGAGACCATGCTCCCCTTCTACTTCTTCAAGAGAAGACTCTACGCTAGGATATTCTTGGCACCATGATGAGCAACAATGTTGCCTAGATGACTATGATCAAAAGATCTAGAAGATCGATCGATGACTTGCTCATCTCCAAACCAACAAATACCAACAATCAAGGTTCATCCAGTGGCCTTGAATTCAACACCCATCCTCCTTTCTCTAATCGAATTCTTAATGAACCGATTCCAACTTGGTTTAAAATGCATGATTGAAGCCATACGATGGCTCCATAGATCCTGTTGACTATCTTGAGAGTTATAAAACTCTCATACTGATTCAGAAGGCCTCTGATGCTCTTCTCTACTTGGCCTTCATTGCAACTCTCCAACGAACTACTTGAATTTGGTACTCTAGTCTCAAGCTAGAAAGTATCCACTCCTTCGATATTCATGGCATATTTCAGCACTTGTCGAAAGGTACTACAAAACTTTGGTAGTCTTTTCTCCATCTACCAGCAAGATGGAGAATTATTGAAAGATTATATGGCACGTTTCAATGTTGCCACATTAGAAATCTATAATTTGAATGAGTCAATAGCTATGTCGGTCATGAAAAGGGGATTACGCAACAATTGGTTTGCTTATTTCCTTGATAAAAAATTTCTTAAAAGTTATCCTGAACTCCTCAAGTATGCACATAAGTATATTCGTGCTGAGGAAGGTGCAATTACTTGATGTCAAGCCAAGAGAAAGAAGAAACAGAAGAAATCTAGAGCTTTAGAAGGGCCAAGTCGGCCCCAAATAAATAAAGAAGCTCCATCTCAATGATAGGATTCAAAGTCGAATAATTTTGGCTATAGGTATGATTCATACACTCCTCTTTCTACTCCTCATGCATAAATTTTGATGGAGATTGAAGAAAAGGACTACCTCCATCGACCTCAACCGAAGAGGGTGCCATTGACATCTCACAACAAAAAGAAGGATTGTCGATTTTATCGCAACCATAACCATGACACCGAGCAAAGCATCCAATTGAAGGATGAGATAGAAGCTTTGATCCATCATGGTTATCTCGAAAAGTATATGCTCAATCGATTGGCCCAACCAAATATCAATGAATAGACTTGGCCACAACCCGAGGAAGCTATCAAAAACCAACCTACGGTAGGAGTTGTTAACATGATATTTGGAAAAATAATGTCTGGGGGTCAGAGTACATGGCGAACTCCTCAAACCACCAATGTGGAGATAATACTATTTTTTTTTTTTTGATGAGGATCTCCGAGGAGTTCAAACTCCTCATGATGATGCTGTTATTGTATTTATGATAATGCTAATTATGATATAAAAAGATTCTTATAGATAATGAAATTTCAATGAATGTATTATTTTATGATGCTTTCTCCTACATGTGAGTAACTATTGATTGATTAAAATGAATCAACATACCACTGGTTGGATTCTTGGGTGATTCAGCCAAAGTTGAAGGAGAAATCACTCTCTCGGTTACTACTAGACAACCACCTAAGCAAGCCACTATTCATCTAACTTTTCTTATCATTCGGGTACTATCTGCCTACAACGTGATCTTGGGTAGACCAAGTTGAATGCTCTTTGGGCAATCATGTCGACTTATCATCTACTCGTACTATGACTGGAGTTGGTAAGATGCATGAAGATCAACAATTGGTCCGGGAATATTTCATGGTAATCATGAAGGGAAAGAAACCCTTGGAAACTCTTTTGATTGATTGGTTGGATCAATGGGAAGAAGAAAGTTGGGTAGAACCTACTAAACAATTGATCTCCATTCTACTCAACAAATAAAATCTGACTAAAAGAATACAAGTCAGTACACTACTGAACAAGAGACTTCAAGCGGAACTTGTAACATTTTTAAGAAAGAATGTGGACATCTTTGCTTGATTGGCTTTGGACATGTTAAGTATATCTCCCGACGTTAATGTCTATAAATTAAATGTTGATCCGAATTACAAGCCTGGGAGATAGAAGAAAAGAAACTTTACTCTATAAAGATAAAAAGTAATTAATGAAGAAGTTGACAAATTATTAGTTGTGGATTTCATTTAGGAAACCCATTATCCGGATTGGCTAGCAAATATAGTAATGGTCAAAAAGGCCAATGGCAAGTGGTGAATATGTATCAATTATACTGATTTGAATAAAGTCTATTCAAAGGATAGCTTTCCACTATCAAGAATTGATCAGTTAGTCGATGCCACATCCGATCATCAATTTTTAAGCTTCATGGATGCCTTCTCAGGATATAATTAAATCTGGATGACTCCAAAAGACGAAGATAAAATGACTTTCATTATCGAAAAGGGCCTATATTGCCACAAAGTCATACCATTCAGATTGAAGAATGCTGGAGTAACTTATCAATGCCTAGTTAATAAAGTATTCAAAGATAAAATTAGTCGAAATATGAAAGTTTTGGTCGACAACATATTGGTGAAAAGCGATGAAGCTCTCTAACATATCACCGACTTAGCTAAGACGACATCAGATGAAACTTAATCCGACAAAGTATACTTTTAGTGTAACCTCTAGCAAGTTTCTCGGCTTTATGGTTGCAAAGCAAGGAATAGAGGTCGATCTAGAAAAGATAAAGGTGACTCTTGACATGAAGCTGCCAACTTTGAAACATGATATTTAAAAATTAACGGGATGAATTGCATCTCTTAGCCAATTTATTTCTATCTTCCATTCTTCAAGACTCTAAGATACATGACTAATTTCACTTGATCAGATGAGTGCTCAGAATCTTTTGAAGATCTAAAAAGGTACTTAAGCTCTCCTCCTCTACCATCAAAGTTGATTACAGGGGAAATTCTATATTTATACTTGGCAACTTTGTCAGAAGCTATTAGCTTGAATTTCATTTGAAAAGATGATGGAGTATAGAAACCCATTTATTATATAAGCAAAGTACTCCATGGGACAGAAGTAAGATACTCAAAGCTAGAAAAGGTGGTCTATGCGCCGATTGTCACCACTCGATGACTCCATCCTTATTTTCAAGCTCATTCAATAAAAGTTTTCACCGACCAACCATTGAAGACTCTATTACAACAACCCAACACTTTTGGAAGACTAGCCAAATGGGCCATTATAATTAGCAAGTCTGACATTTCATATGTTCCTCAAACTGCAATAAAAGCTTAGATGTTGGCTGACTTTGTTGTTGAATGTACTATTCCAGAAGAATCTTCAACTCAATAGCAATCTGAACAATTTCTTGCCAACTTGGCATGGATTATACATGTAGAGGGAGCATCTAATTCACAAGACTGTGGAGCCAGATTTATTCTGACAAACTCAGAAGGAGTCATTATCAAGTATGCCCTTTGCTTCTCCTTCAAAGCATTCAACAGGCAAGCCGAATATGAAGCCTTGATTGCTAGAGTTAAAATAGCCAAAGAACTCAAGGTGAAAAGACTCAATGTCTTTACTAACTTAACTTATACAGCCAAGTTTGAGGGAAATATGAAGCTTAGGATCCGACTCTCACAAGGTATCTTCAGAAGCTCCAAATTCTAAAATCTACTTTTGATTATTTTGAACTCTTCCATATTTCATGATCGAAAAATGCTCGTGCCGATGCTTTATCCCGACTTGCAACCTCTGGGTGCAATAAGTTGGGAAGGATCTACATTGAACAACTCAACAAGCCGAGCATTGACATAACAGAAGTAGTTCAATAGGTTCAGGTCGGGCAAGAATTGAGTTGGATTGATCCATTCATTGTATATTTGACTAATGAAACTCTACTAACTAATCCTATAGAAGCTTGACATCTTAAGAAATCAATCTATCGGTATGTTCTAATAGAAGGACAACCTTACCAAAGATCTTTTTCTCTTCCTTTGCTCAAATGTCTTTAGCATACTAAGATCGACTATGCCCTTTGAGAAGTTCATGAGAAAATATATGGTAATCATTTAGGAAGCAGATCATTATTGTTTAAAATACTATGGCAAGGTTACTACTGGCCAATTATGCCAAAAAAAGCTGCCGAATTGGTCAAGAAGTATGATAAATGTCAATGGTTTGCCAATATTCAGAGACTGCCAGTAAGTCATTTAACTTCTATATCGGCACCTTGGCCTTTTGCCCAATGGGGAGTTGACATTCTCGGCCCATTTCCTCCTGCCACTAGACAATAATGATTCATTATAGTTGCCATCGATTATTTCACAAAATGAATGAAAGTGGAGTTATTTGCACAAATAATCAAGAATAAGACAATGGACTTTCTATGGAAATCAGTTATCTATCGATTTGATCTTCCCCGAATAATCATCTAGAATAATGGCCGACAATTTGACAACACCAAGTTCAAAGAATTCTTTAGTCGAACATCCATAATCAAATGAAGAAGCTGAGGTGACCAACAGGATAATACTTCAAGGCCTGAAAATAAGATTGGATCAAGCCAAAGGTCAATGGGCCAATGAACTCTATAGTATACTATAGTCTTACCAAATAATCCCAAAAGTCCCAACCGGAGAAACTCCATTCAACTTGATATTCAGAATAGAAATCGTAATTCCACTGGAAATTGAAATACCATCAACTAGAGCAGAATAGTATAAATAATCGAGTAACTCGGATTGACGATGATCTAACTTAGATTTAATCAAAGAAACTCGATAACAAGCTCAAATAAGAATTAATGGCCTCTTATCGATAACAGATAGTTCAATATTATAATTCTCGGATAAGACCCAAATCATTTTGAACAAGAGATCTTATTCTTAAAAAAGCTAAACTTTCCAAACCAACCGAACAAGATAAATTATCTCCAAACTGGGAAGGCCCATATCAAATTTTGGAAGTTTTATGATTAGGAGCTTACCGAATTATCAACTTGGATGATACTAAAATTCTTAGACTTGGAATGCCAAAAATCTATGCATGTACTACTAGTAAGCCCTTGTAATAAATTTTTATTAAATAAATTACTTTGACACTCATTCTATAATTTAAATATTGATGATCAGTTAAAATAAATCGAATATTTAGCAATTGATCGAATTAGATGATCAACTGATACTCGATCATATAATATGATCGATTGATAACCAACTATATATCAATCGGTTTATATCCAATCAACAACAAGGCTCAAAATAGCCCAAGTATCAAAGTCGGACAAAGTTTGACAATTTTTTGACTTAACATGAGTTGGATAAAATACGAATTGTTCGATGACTTTCTGACTTATTATAAGTTAGATAAACTATAATTTATTTGACGACTTCTTGGCTTATAAGTTAGATATTTTAGAATTATTTTTGATAATTTTTTTTTGATGACTTTGTTATGCCGACAATTCTATTTATCCAAAATTGCAATAAAGAAAATAAAGCTTCGATCAAGAGTAGACAATTCGACAATGATGTCGAACTAACGACTTTACTTAGATAATTTCCATACAAACATAGTGAAAGAGATTAATGAAGAAGTTTCATTTCGTTGAAATAAAATTTCTACTTTGTTGGTCAAAGACCAATTACAAAAGTTGAAAAGAATAAGAAAGCAAAAATCCTAAGAAACTATGCCAGAAGTAGGAGCAACTTCTCCTTCAGCAATGATAGTCTTAGGAGCTACCTCCTCTTCAATAGCATCAAAAGTTGTCTCCTCTTCGTGAGTTCTACTACTACAGTAAAGGGCTACGAAAATGGTTCACAATCACTATTATAGCCCAAAATATCACTGTTATAGCCTATGGCAGTAGTTAGTTAACCACTGCCACTGTGGCCATCGCCATAGGTCTATCGTAGTGAATTTTGCAGTGGTTATCATAATCGTTGCCATATGCTATGTATAGCAGTGATTATCCAACTGCTGCTATAATCTATCTATAGTAGTGGTTTCGTAACTGCTACCATAGATAGCCTATGGCAGCGGTTCGTCAATCGCTGCCATAGGTGATCTATGGCAGTGATTACAGAATCGCTGCCATAAATCTAATGCAATGGTTTTACAACCACTGCCATAGATTATGGCAGTGGTTGGCATATGATCTACGACAGCAGTTGGCACGCCTACAGTAGTGATTTTGCAATCACTATCATAGATTTTGAATAATAAAAAATATAAATTTTTTAATTTTTTTACCTAATAAATATAGTTTAATATATAATACAAGAAAATATTATAAACATAAAAATATTTCTAAAATACTTAAATTTTATTACTAAATAAAATTTATTATAATATTTTAAAAAAATATATATCGAAAGCCTACTAAATCTATATCTAAGTCATTATCATCGGAAGGAGATGGAGCATGAGTTGGAGGAGTTGGAGCTGGAGGGATTAGAGCGAAATACTAGCCAACATGTCCTTAAAGCCCATGAAGTCAACTCGAAAAGCTGAGCCTTGTCACTATAGTAGTCATGATGCCCTATAGCTGAGTAGCCTACTCCCTAACCTAAGTTGCCTACGTCAATACCTCCTCAAGTTGCTCTCGACTGACGACATCGAAAGTATGTGAAGAGATGATTACCTTAGACCAGTAGCTCATCGACGTATGTTCAAACTTGCATCGAATCCTCCCAGAGTGCTCAGGTCCTAAGACCTGAGATAAATGATCATCTATTTATTACTTACAAAAAATCTTCCAATCGCTATGTTCATCGGCCTGCCCTTCTTATCCATACGACTGGATTAGAAGATGGTGCTACAGGTGGACATCACCCCCTCTCTCGTTAGCTATAATAATAGATCAATTTATTAAAAATATATAAAAAATATTAATTTAATTTATAAACTAAGATTTAAAATTTATTACCTCTCTATGCATATGACTGGCCATAGACTCATGGCCGAGAGTGTGCGTACTCCTAAGCTGCTTGATTCTTCTGATTCTGATAGAAGATAGCCTAAAAGATATTTAAATAAATAATAAATATTTAAAAAGTATTCAAATATAATTATTAATATTTTAAAATATTTAAAAGTTAGAAACTAAATTTGAAATTTTTGGCTCCTCTAATGCCTAACCATCCCATCCCATTAACTCAAGGGACAGTCCTGAATCCAAGGATAAGCTCCTCTAGAGTATCCTATCGGTGTTCAAGCCACTCTTTGTGGAGCTTGACTTTGTAGTTTTGGTATAACTCTCTAATCTTCTTCAGCCGGGCATCTTGAGCCCTTTTGTAATCTAGAAAATCGTATCTCTTCTACACAAAATTATCAAAAGTCAATTACGAAATTATTTTAATCAAATATAGTTTAAATTTATCAAATGCATAAATATAATTAAGATGCACTTATCCATATCTGATCCTTGATACCAGCATCCATCAATCGTCAGTCTATGGATAGTACTGAAATAATATCGGATCGCCTCACAAGCACTTCAAAAAAAAAAGCATTGATAAGTGGTATAAATACACTAATAAAAGTATTAAATTATAAATAATTTATTTTATTTTTAAGAAATTAATATTTTTATTAATCTTTTATAGGAAAGAAGGTAATCAATTTTTTGGTTCAAATAAAATAAATTTGAAGCAAAATGGACTTCAATTAGCCTTGGAATCAAGATTTAAAAGAAAAAAAAGAAAGTCAGCCAGTCCAGACCGAATCGGCTCAAAAGTTGGCTCAGAACCAGCTCGGCCTAACCACCAACCTGGCTCAAAATCGATCGACCCAACCCATTCACATCAGCCCACTTCGGTCCCACATGGATTAGAATAGTAAATGGAGCATCATAGACCCTTTAAGGGTCTACGATTTATTTCACACGGCACATAGGATAATCTTGTAATTTCATGTGTCATGGTGGGCTGCGATTGGCACAGTCTACGCAAGGCATGGCTCGCGATCGGTCTATAGAGATGGATGGTTGGGATTAAGGCAAGATCCGATGGCTGAATGAGGAAGCGGTCAGGATCCAATGGTTGAGAAGATTTCCTAGTTTAATTCAATAACCCAGGCCTCCTTCAGCACTATCCAACAGTCGAAAAGTCATCATCAAGCCTCATCAGATGGCTATAATCAATTTTGACTAGATCTAGGAGATTTAAAGGAATTTTTAAGCAATTTTGATCCTATTTGATCGCCATCCAATGACTAGGGATTCATGGTTTTTGTTTTGACACAAGAAGGCTTCTATTCGACCAAATTAAGGAGTTTTAATCCCAAATTCATCAAGATTTATTTAGGACTCCTCGTCAAAAACTCTTTAGCCTATTTAAAGGCCTACTGCCAAATAGAGGGGGGAGGCAACAGGGCATAGCAAGATAGAGAGCTAGAATAAGCATAGAACAGAATAGGGAGAATAGAGAGAATAGAGTAGTTTTATTTATGATAATAAAAGAGGGTCTGGTGACATGAGAAAGAGGGTGTACTGAGAGAAGCTTTTGGAGAGAGAGAAGCTATCATTTCTTTCTTCTTTCTCCTTATTCTTTCTTCCAATGTCCAGCACATCCACCAGCGGCTCTTCTTCATCAACTTCTCCATGCCAAGAGCAACGATCGACAAAATTCAACAACAAGCAGTCTACTATTTGAATTTTCTCATATCTTTTATTTTATTTGCTATTTTTATTCTTTTTATCATGAACTAAATTTCTTTTACTAAAGCTAAGGTATAGCCACTCTTTTAATGCAATATTCAGTATAATTAGATTTTAGATTTAAATTTTGTTCATGAGAAGTATATAAATCTATTCTTAATGCTTTTAGATTACTGATCACCTTCTAATTGATTTAATAGATATAAATGATACGAACCAAGTACATCTATATCAATGCTTCTTAATTTATATACCTTGTATAAAATTCTTATGCATTCGAAAATTTTAGTGCACTTTGGACGTAGCGTATTTTAATTAGATGGTTTCATAAAACCTAAAACATCAATATTTATTTAAATTATGCCGAACTAAAGGATAGTTAATAAGTATTGATAGTTTTGCTGCACCAGTCCAAAGGATAGTGAATATCTTAGGAGACTCTGTCGTCACATGAAACAAAATTAACCTAATTTGCATGATCACTTGAATATTATATTGATTGAGTTGGTGAACTGATTGTCTTAATATCCTATTACTCTTGAATTCAATCCTAATAATTAAACTCTCTTTATTTTCTTACAATTTTTCTTAATTATTTCTTTATTTTTTATTTTTTTATTTTTTCTAAATTAATTTTCTAAATAAAATTTAGAAAAGAGTTTTACAGTACTTATTTTTCAATCCTCTAGGGATGATACTCTACTTATTTACTTTATTATTTGATCAACTGGTGTACATGCCAAAGCGATAGATTAGCATGCATCAAGTTTTTGATACTATTGCCAAAATTATGTCTAAAATAATATTAAAATTTTGATCCTTGCTTTACTTTAAAATTTTATTTTTAATTTTTTTTCTTATTTTATTTTTAGATTTGTGTTTGGTGCATGACACATACTGGATATAGTGACTTAGTATCTATTGATTTAGAAATAGAGAGGACCATCAGAAGACTAAATCAAGAAAGAAACATGGTGACTAAAGATCTAGATGACAACAATCTAGGATTAGATATGGTGGCACAGGAGCAGCAAGAAGCTATTCGAGCGGTACATCATCCATTAAATGATTACATCACACCATCTATAGCCGATGTAGCTTCGAGCATTAGGAGATTGCCTGTGCAAGTAAATAATTTTGAAATAAAATCGATGATGATCCAGATGATTCAATCAACTATCCAATTTTATGGACACGTGCATAATGATTCGAATGCCCATATTTCTAATTTTTTTAAATTTTGTGATACTTTTAAAATTAATGGAGTGTCAGATGATGCCATTAGGTTAAGATTATCTTCTTTTTCTTTATGAGATAAAACTAAAAGTTGGCTTTTTTTCTCTTCTTACAGGTTCTATTGCTACTTGGGATGCCCTAGCCCAAAAACTTTTGGCCAAGTACTTTCCACCTTCCAAGACTACAATGATGTGCAACGATATTACTTTTTTTGTGCAGATGGAGATGGAGTCACTATATGAGGCTTGGGAATGATTTAAGAAACTGTTGAGGAGATGCCCACATCATCAACTATCCATTTGGCTTCAGGTATAAATCTTTTATAATGGTTTATCTGCTACTAATCATTTTATGATTGATGCAGCAGCAGGAGGTACCATTAATCACAAAATAGAGGAGGAAGCCTTTGATTTGATATATGAGATGGCATCAAATAACTACCAATGGCAAAAAGATCGCATGATGTCGAGAAGACCAGCAGCTATGTAAGGAGTAGAGTGCGTTCCAGCCTTATTAGCTAAGATTGCAACCCTTAGAGCCAAAGTCAACAATATGAAGGGATCAGCTATGTATATACAGAGCATCACTTGTGAGCTGTGTGGAGAAGGACATGATACAAGCGACTGCCAGACAGGTAATCCTTTTGCTAAAGCCTCTGATATAGCTAACTATGTTGGTAATTTTTTCAGGCCACAACAAAACAATCCCTACTCCAACACATAATTAAGGATGGAGGCAGCATCCAAACTTCTCATAGAGTAATAAAAATATAGCATAATAACTACCTCCGAGATTCTAAGTACCTGAGAAAAAACCTGACATGAAGGAGCTAATGGTCAAATTTATGCAGAACCAAGAAGCAGCCATACAAAATATCAAGATCAAATTCATGCAAAATCAAGAAGCTGCCATTCAAAACCTAGAAATCAAGCTTTGGTAGGACCAAGCAGCAGCAATTCAAAACTTGGAGATGCAAGTGGGTCAAATGGCCAAGATAATCTTTGGAAGACCATAAGGATCCTTACCTAGCAACATGGAGATCAATCCAATGGAGCAAATCAATGCTATCATATTAAGAAGTGGTAAAGAGCTGAAAGAGTCACGTCAGAAGGAAGAGACTGAAGAGAAAACTATGAAACAGCCAACTAAAATTCTTCAGTTACCAAAACAATCAGCAGATGGATGGTCCTTGGGTATAAAATTTGCTGATCCAAATGTAAAGCTGCATGAGCTACCACTACTATTTTCAGAGAGACAAAAACAACATCCAAATAATAAATTTTTAATTTTTTTTTAAATTTTAAAAAAAAATTATATTAATATTCTTTTTGTAGATGTTATTACTCAGATGCCTAAGTATGCCAAGTTTTTTAAAAAAATTCTAAGCAATAAAAAGAAGTTGAAGGAGCATGAGATAGTAAATTTAAATGAAGAATACTTGGCAATACTTCAAAATAAATTACCATAGAAGTTAAAAGTGTGAGCTCAGAAGTGACACTTTCAAGTCTTAAAAATATGAGAAGACAGGTCATAAAAAGATAGGAGCGAGCCAGAAGAAGAATCAACCTCAATAGCAAAGTTTAGAAACTGGGTCAGCTCATCCTGAGATTGAGCTAGATCAGTTGAGAACTGGGCCGACTTAGTCCAGGACTGGATCGGCTAGGTCTCAGAAAAAAATTCAGACAGAAAGCAGCATTTTTGGACTGTTGGCACAGTACACAACTGGATCGGCTCAGTCTGGGATGAAACTGAGCTGGCTCAATTTTTGCGGATTATTATTTTATGTACGTAGATTGTTTAAATTTGAAAAATTTTTCTATGAGCTTGGGCTTGACCCTTTGTAAAGTATATATACTAAAAATAGGTCAAGATTGTAAGAGTGTTGAAATATACTGAATTAAAGCTCTTTTCTTTCAAAAATCTCTTCTTCTCTTCTTCTCTATTCCTTGAATTATTTGATCATGCTTCTGCATTAAATCTTTGAGAAGTACTTTCTTGTTGCTTGGCTAATTATCGACGGCCATGCCGATCCATGTGGGAGGAGCGTGCATTTTCGACATTTGGTATCAGAGCGATATTGCATGGAAGGAAGGAAGACACCTAGGGTTTACTACATCCAGGATTTGTTGCACCAGATTTTATTCTAAAACTTCTAGTTTGCTTCGTGGTTGTCTCTAGATTGAGGTGGAGATTGTTTACACGGAGGAACGGTGATACAAAAGTTTGGAAAGAGGATCTAGGGCTAATTAGATCTTCTTTGAAGGATAGTTTTGCTGGTGTGTGAGATCGTGAAGGATGTTAGGGATCTATTCTTGACTTGTTTAAAGTCATGGGATCAAGTAGATTCAAGATGAATTTTAAGAAGTTCGATGGCAAGAGGAACTTTACTCTATGGCAGCAAAGAGTAAAGGATTTGTAGGTTTAGCAGAGAATCTACAAGGTCTTGACAAAAGAAAGATAAAAAAAGATTAGTGCTGAGGATTGGAAAGAGTTGGAAGAAATTGCTTTTAGCACAATTCAGATGTGCTTGGTCGATCAGATTTTACTCTAGGTTTGCACAAAAACTACGGCAAAGGGGCTCTGCGAGAGACTGGAGAATACATACACGGGGAAGAACATGATGAACAAGCTATGGTTGAAGAAATAGTTGTATAGTCTGAGGATGCCCGAAGGTAGAGATCTTGTTGCACATATCCAAAGGTTCAACCAAGTGTGTTCTAAGGTGATGAGTTTAGATGTGAAGATTGACGAAGAGGATCGAGCATTGCTGCTATTATGTTCTCTCCCAGGTTCGTATGATGGTCTTATAACAATTTTAGTTTATGGGAAGAAGATTCTAAACTATGAAGAGGTTGTTGGTGTGCTCAGATCAAATGAGCAAAAAAAAAAGATCTGCAAGGAAGATTCTAAGTATGAGATCTTGGTTGTGAACGAAAGATAGGAAAGATCAAAGAAGAAGATAAGAAAAAAATCCAAGGATAGATCAAAGTCTCACGATCAGAGAAAAATGATATTGAAATATTATAAATATCATCAGCCTAAACACTTGAGGAGAGATTATCTTCTTTTGAGATCAAAAAAAGGGAAGGCCAACAAGGGAGATGATACAGCTTCTATGAGCAGTGGACAAGATGTGAGGATTTATGTTGCTCCCAAGTCTTGGAAGGCCATGGGAGGAGTCACGGTGATGGCTCTGAAGATTCTAGGAGCTTGGTTGGTGCTTCAGAGACTTGGAACATAAGGTGAAGGAATCAAAGCCGAAAAATCAAGACTGCAGAAAGGATATTTTCTACAAATTTGCCGCTTCAGTCCAAAACTGGATCGGCTATCTCAGTGGACAGATAAAATAGAGAGCTGCATATTCAAAACTGCTGGCATGGCACAGGACTGGGCCGACTCAGTTTTAGATTGAGTCAACCCAGTGAAACTTAGCCGGCTCAGTGCTGAGACTGAGCCGGCCTAGTGCGCGGGTAGAGTTACATGAGGGTCTATTTTGGGCTAGGGTCCTGGTTGATCCTAGGGATCTTAAGGCCTAGTTTGAGAGGTCTTAAGCGGGCTAATTCATATATGGGTTGGGTCTAGATCCAGAGGATGAGAGCATGGGAGACATGAGTGTACATGGGCTCGATGAGTGCTTTCATGTATTGAGTTAGCAGGAGAGTTTTTTGATCGGGCCTAATGGCTATGTATAAATACATAGGTTGTATTAGAATTTTCAAGATTGGAATCAATACAGATCTTTTCTTCCTCAACTCTCTTCTTCTCTTCTCTCTAGAGTTACCGCCCTAGGATTTTTGAAGAAGGCCTAGAGAAGGGGACGTCTCCCTCAAGTCCAAGGAGGGAGGTGCCCCATCATAGATCTAGGTGGAGGATCGATGGTGTGCTGCCTATAGAGAACGTCACAGGTTTCTTCAGGTCCGTACTAAAGATCAGGAGCTTCTGCAACATGGTATCGGGATGCTTGTGATGTCAAGGATTATTGGCGTTCGAGCGATATCATGGGTCTACAATTTGGTATCAAAACTAGATGATGCTTGGAATGTTGTGGACGACAATATGATATCATAGCCAAGTTTTAGAGTCTGATGGTGCATGGAAGGAAAAGAGAAGTCGTACAAGATAAAATTAGAAATCTGCACAAGGATTCCATGGTATGTCTCAAATCTATCTTTATTATTGCTATGGTTTGGCTAACCGAGAGCAGCGGGTTGAATGTGAAGGTTGAGAGGATTAACGGAAAGAGATTTTCTTGGAGTAGAAGGATTTGGTGCATGATTTATTGATCGGTCTTGGTAGAAAGGCCGGGGTGTATGATGCTAATGTGATAGGCAGAGAGCGCTGGAGTGCTGTAGTAGCATTTTTCTAAAGATGCAGGGCAGAGAGAGGCTCGATGATGCAGCAGCCAAAGGAGGTATCTCAGCAGAGAGCATTAAGATTCTCTAGGAAGATGGGCAGTGTAGGACTTTTGAAGAGAGATTTTCCAAGGGATAATGGTCAAAGGAAGATTGAAGAAGCGAATATACATCCTTTGGTGTCTAAAAGATGGAGAAGTAGTCGGAGATGTATTCAGTAGTTCGATCAGAGTATGAATTTGTGAAGTCTTGGAAGTGATGGAGATGGATGATCCATGGAGGTCCAGTAGGTTAGGACTTGGTGGCTGTAGAGCAGCATAGAAATGAGTCAGAGAGTGCTGGAGTGCTGCAGGAGTGCTTTCCTGAAGGAACAGGAGCTAAGAGAGGCTCCGTAGTGCAGTAGCCGAGGAGTGTATCATAGTAGAGAGTGTCAGTAGTATCTTAGGGAGATCGGGTGTAGATCTTAGGAAGAGCCAGGAGGTCTCAGGGAGCGTCAGGAGGTTTCTAGCAGTTGAAAGTATCATGGATCAGATTTCTTCTACAGGAGCATCAGGAAGAGTTGCGGTTCAGATGGAGGATGGTTCTCCAGGCGCAACTGAAGCGATGGCTGGTGTAAGGGCAGAAGAGAAAGACTAGGATAGAATTCTCTAGGATTCAATCACTGATTTTGGAAGAGTTAGATGAGCTCTTGAGTTTTGGAGGTGCCCACGGGTTGCGGAGGTATCCCAGATAGCTTCGAAGGGATCCACAGAGCGTGGAGGGCTCGAAGGGGCAGCGACGGTGTTCGAGGTACAGCGGCAGGCTCAGTAGTGCAGCGTTGAGTGGTTGACCTCGAGGGACTTGGTGACAGAGTTGGCTTCTACGGTATTAGATGGACATCGGATATAGGTGGAGCTCCACAGTGATGGCTTCATAAGTGGAGAAAAAATTTAGCATGAGTTTAGAGCATCGGTGATGCACAGCTTCAGATGGAGCGGCATGTGCAAGTGGACAGGCGTAGCTTCAAGGAGATTGTGTCAGGTGGTATAGCATGTGCTGGTGTAGAAATGCTGTCGGTTCTTCAAAAAAATCCAAAAAAAGTGATCTAGCTGCTAAGCAGAAAGGATCCTATAATTTTAGGATGGTGCCAAGAAGCAAACCAAGATCTTCAGTGGTGGAGGCGGTCATCTCAAAGGCCTCAAAGGTGCACAATAGCTGAAGAGGATTGACGAAGGTGATGTTTACATAGGTGCTGTTAAGTGTGCAAGGACAGCTGGATCATGCAGGAGGGCATTGCCAAGAAATTTGCCAAGGCTTGGGGCACCAAGGTGGAGATTGTGAGGATTTATAGTGCTTCCAAGCCTTGGGAGGCCACGGAGCCACGGTGATGGCTCTAAAGATTTTAGGAGCTTGGTTGGTGCTTTGGAGACTTGGGACACAAGGTGAAGTAAAGAACCAAAGTTGGAGAATCAAGATTGTAGAAAGGATATTTTCTACAGGTTAGTCAGCTCAGTCCAAAATTAGGTTGGCTAAGTCTTAGTGGACAGGCAAAATAAAGAGCTATGCATTCGAAACTACTGGCACATATAGAACTGGGCCGGCTCAGTCTGTCCGGCTCAATTTCAGACTGAGCCAATCCAGTGAAACTTAGTCGACTCAGTGCTAAGACTGAGCCGGCTCAGTGCACGGTAGAGTTACGTGAGGGTCTGTTTTGGACTAGGGTCTGGGTTGATCCTAGGGGTCTTAAGGCCTGGTTTGAAAGGTCTTAAGGGGGCTAATTCATGTATGGGTTGGGTCTAGATCCATAGGATGAGAGCAAGGAAGACATGGATGTACATGAGCTTGGTGAGTACTTTCATGTATTGGGTTAGCTGGAGAGTTTTTTGGTCGGGCCTAATGGCTATGTATAAATACATAGATTGTATTAGGGTTTTCAAGGTTGGAATTAATACAGAACTTTTCTCCCTCAACTCTCTTCTTCTCTTCTCTCTAAAGTTGCCATCCTAGGGTTCTTGAAGAAGGCCTAGACATCACAGATCTAGGTGGAGGATCGGTGGTGTGCTGCCCATAGATAATGTCATAGGTTCCTTCAGATCCGTGCTAAAGATCAGGAGCTTCCGCAACATGATATCAGGGTGCTTGTGATGTCAAGGATGATTAGCATTCGAGCGATATCATGGATCTATAATTTGATATCAGAGCTAGGTGATGCCTGAAATATTATGGACGATAATACAAGACCTACTACTTGTATCAGATGGATCCACAGAGTATGATAATATATGGATATTGGATTCAGCATGCTCGCACCACTATACTTCTCATTAGAAGTGGTTTGCTACCTACCAGAAGATCGATAGTGGAAGTGTCAGTCTTGGAGATGATCATTCATGCAAAGTTGTTGGAATTGGCTCTATCAGAATAAGGATGTAGGATGGGATCATTCATACATTATCAAATGTTACGCATGTACTGGAGTTGAAAAGAAATTTGATTTCTTTGGACTACTTGGAGGTGCAGGATTATGCTTTTAGTGGCCAAGATGGGAGTGAATGTCTGAAAATTTTCAAGAAAGCTTTGGTGGTGATGAGAGGTACAAGATTGAGCAACAATCTTTATAGAATTGAAGGCTCAGTGGTAAATGATAGTGCAAAGGTGCTAACAGCAACACAGGAGGAGCAGATTCTATTTCAGCTGTGGCACTATCGGATGGATCATATGAGTGACCGTGGGCTCACTGAACTAAACAGAAGAGGTATGATCCTAACCCTGAAGAAGGAGGGCACAGATCTTTGTGAGCCATGCATCTTTGGCAAACAGCACAGGATGAAGTTTGCCAAAAGTACCAAGTACAGCGAGGGAGTGCTGGATTTAGTGCACTCGGATATATGGAGACCAGCTCCTGTATCAGCTAGAGGTGAGGCAAAATACTTTATCACTTTCATTAATGATTTTTCAAGAAAGGTGTGGGTTTATCTGATTAGAGAAAAATCAGAGGTGTTTGCCCAATTCAGAGCCTAGAGAGTTGAAGTAGAGAAGAAGTCAGGAAGACAGGTGAAGTATCTGAGGTCGGATAATGAAGGAGAGTATACTAGCCTGGAGTTCAAGAGGTACTATGAGGAAAATGGCATCAAACGTCATTATACAGTGAAGATGACTCCCCAGTAGAATGGTGTCGTGGAAAGAATGAACCGGACACTGACCGAGAAGGCATGGAGTTTGAGGCTGCAGACATCACTCTCAAAGTTTTTTTTGGGTGATGCTTTAATTTTTTTTTTATTTTCTTGTGAACAGGTCCCCTCATTATTAGCTAAATGGAGGCATTCCAGAGAAGGTCTGGAGTGAAAAAAAGATGGAGCTTGGCCATCTAAAAATTTTTGGTTGCATAGCCTATGCACATGTGGAGGCAATCGAGAGGAGCAAATTGGACCTGAAATCTTAAAAGATGACATTCATAGGGTATCCACAAGGAGTCAAGGGATACCTGCTATGGGACTCTCAGGTACCGAAGTTAGTGATCAGTAGGGACGTTATCTTTGATGAGAAGAGCATCTTGAGGAGGTTTGGGATAGGTAGAACTAGAAAAATAGAGGTGAACAATGGTGGCCAGTCAGAGAATGATCGCATGCAGGTTACATCAACTTACAAGAGTGTTCCTATTGAGGTGGAGCTGGGCAGAAAAGTATTGTCTCATATTGAAAATCAGCATGAAGGGCCGACAGTTCAGACAGATGTACAGAAGCAACCACAGACATCAGACAGAGATGTGCCAATAGGAGTGGCTTTGCATAAGCCCCAGCATACTATTAGAAGATCGATCAGATATGTCATTGATGAGGTTATCTCCTATGCACTCATTACTGCTAATGGAGATCTAGAGAATTATGTAGAAGCCATGCAGAGTGAGGATCATGATTCATGGATACAGGCCATGATGGAAGAGATGGAATCACTTGAGATGAATCAGATATGGCAACTGGTGGATCTTCCAGAGGGTGCTCGACCTATTGGCTCAAAGTGGTGTTCACAAAGAAAGAAGCACCTTCAGAATAAGGTGGAGTCAGATTCAAAGCAAGACTGGTAGCAAAGGGATACTCATAAAGGAAAGGGATTGACTACACAGAAAAAAATTTTTCTATGGTGCATCATACATCTATTCGAGTTTTGTTGTCACTAGTAGCACAGCATAACATGGAATTGAAACAGATGGACGTGAAGATGGCCTTCATTCGTGGGACTTTGGAGGAAAAAATCTACATGAATCAGCCAGATGGTTTCATGGAGATGGAATAGAAAGAAAATGTTTGTTTACTCAAGAAGTCTTTGTATGGCTTGAAATAATTCCCTCGTCAGTGGTATCAAAGATTTGATAGCTTTGTCTTGAGCCTGGGTTTCAGTAGATGTGAACATGATTGTTGTGTCTATGATAAGAACGTAGATGAGGAGGATGCCCTGTACCTATTATTATATATAGATGATATGCTCATAGCCAGTAGAAGCATGGATGTTGTGAAAAGATAGAAAAGAGCATTATCATCTGAGTTTGAGATGAAGGATTTGGGTCCAGCTGAGAAAATTCTTGGAATGAAGATTTGCAGAGATAGGTGCAAAGAAGTGCTTCATTTGTCACAAAAAAAGTATGTCCGAAAGATTCTGAAGAGGTTTGGAATGAAGAAGGCCAAACCTGCAGAGACGCCATTATCGAGCCATATGTCTCTCTCCAAGTTATAGAGCCCCCAGTTAGAAGAGGAGAGAGAGTACATGGAATGAGTCCCATATGCAAATGCTGTAGGTAGTGTGATGTACACTATGGTGTGCTGTAAATTAGATGTAGCACATGCAGTGAGCATGGTTAGTAGATATATGGCTAATCTTGGGAAGGAATGCTGAAAAGCATTGAAATGGATATTGAGATATCTGCATGGAATAAGGGATTATGGTTTGATGTTTGGTGGGCAGTCAAAAGGATTTGGAGAATAATCTATGAAGATGTGTGAAGGTTCAGATCCTCTGGAAGGATTTGTTGATGCAAATTATGCTGGTGATCTTGATACAAGAAGGTCTACTACTAGATACCTCTTCTACGTATATGGTGGACCCGTGTCTTGGAGATCAACCCTTCAGTTAATCATGGCCTTGTCTACCACAGAGGTCGAGTATATTAGGATAACAGAGGCTGCAAAGAAAGCCCTTTGGCTTAGGAGGCTGATTGATGAGTTAGGGATGGAGCAGAGCAAGGTTACACTGTTCAATGATGGTTAGAGTGCTCTATTATTGGCACGAAACCCAGTCTATCATGCGCGCACAAAGCATATAGACGTGAGGTACCATAAGATCAAAGAGCTGATGGAGGAAGGTGAAGTGAAACTAATGAGGGTCCATACCAAGGAGAATTAGTCTGATGCATTCACGAAGGTACTCTCCAGTGACAGCTTTTAGAGATGTGTAGCATGGATGGGTCTGTTGAGAAGAGATGAGTTCACAAGGACTTGGAAGCACCAAGATGGAGAATGTAAGCTTAGAAGTGGCACTCCCAAGTCTTAAAAATATAAGAAGATAGGTCATGAAAAGATAGGAGCGAGTCGGAAGAAGAATCAGCCTTAATAGAAAAGTTTGGAAACTGGACCGACTCACCCTGAGACTGAGCCGGCTCAGTTAAGAATTGGATTGGCTCAGTCCAAGACTGGATCGGCTAGGTCTCAAAGAAAAATTTAGATAGAAAGAAGCATTTTTGGGCTATTAGCATGATACACAACTGGGTCGGCTCAGTCTGGGACTAAGCCGACCCAGTCGCGGTTAGCCGACTCAGTCTAAAACTAGACCAGCTCAGTTTTTATAGGTTATTATTTTATGTACGTGGGTTGTTTGGGTTTGAGGAGTTTTTCTATAAGTTTGGACTTGATCTTCTGTAAAGTATATATACTAGAAATAGATCAAGATTGTAAGAGTGCTGAAATATACTAAATAAAAGCTTTTTTCTTTCAAAAATCTCTTCTTCTCTATTTCTTAAATTATTTGATCATGCTTCCACATTAAATCTCTAAGAAGTACTTTCTTGTTGCTTGGCTAATCACTGATGGTCACGTCAATCCGTGTGGGATGAGTGCGCATTTTTGATAAAAAGATCCAAAAAGTTTTACTATCCCCTATATTATTGGTGATTGTAGTTTTGATAAAGTTTTATGTGATTTAGGAGCAAGTATTAATCTCATGTCTTTTCCTATTTTTAGAAAGCTGGGACTTGGAGAACTAAAGCCTACTACTTACTATCACTCTTCAGCTAGTAGACAGATCCATCAAATATCCAAGAGATATAGTAGAAGATATCTTGGTAAAGATAAATAAATTTATTTTTTCTATTGATTTTATTATTCTAGACATGAAAGAAAATATTGAAGTACCCCTTATTCTAGGGAGACCCTTTTTAGCTACTGGAGGAGCTTTAATTGATGTTCAATAAGAAAATTTAATTCTTAGAGTCCAAGAGGAATAAGTTATCTTTAATGTTTTTAAGGCTATTAAACATCCTAATAATGATCAAACTTATTTTCGAATTGATGATAATGATAAATTAGTACATGAGTATTTTTTAGAAAATAGATTTAAGGACCCTATTGAGGCTTGCATTGTTGAATTACAAGAGGGTTCGGTTGAAGATGAAAGGCAACTAGAGTGCATAAGATTGTTGGAGGCCAGGCCATACATTTCATGCACATATAGACCACGTTTTGAAGAGCTAGAAAGATCATCTACTCCTCTTCTAAAACCATCAATTGAAGAGTCACCTACTCTTGAACTTAAATCTCTTTCTTCTCTTTTAAAATATGTTTCCCTAGAAGGTTCTTCACACTTATCTGTTATTATTTCTTCTTCTTTGACAGGATTAATGGAAGAGAAGTTATTGAGAGTGCTAAAGAAACATAAGAAGGTGTTTGGATGGACCATAGCAGACATTAAAGGAATCAGTCCCTCAATTTGTATGCATAAAATTCTCATAGAGGATAATTATGAGCCTACGGTCCAACCCTAAAGAAGACTTAATCCAAAGATGCAAGAAATGATCAAAAAGAAAGTAATCAAGCTACTTGATGCAATTATTATTTATCCCATCTCTGATAATTCTTGGGTAAGTCCTGTTCAAGTAGTTCCTAAAAAAGGTGGGATTACTGTAGTTCAAAATGATAATAATAAATTAATTTTTACTAGGATTGTGCTGGATGGAGAGTATGCATGGATTATAAAAAATTAAATGATGCAACTAGGAAAGATCATTATCCTCTTCTATTCATAGATTAGATATTAGAAAGATTAGCTAGGCATGATTTTTATTATGTTCTAAATGGTTATTCTGGTTATAATCAAATTGCCATAGCACCTTAGGATTAAGAGAAAACTTTGTTTACATGTCCTTATGGTACATTTACTTTTAGAAGAATGCTATTTGGTTTGTATAATGCACCAGTTACTTTTCAACGATGCATGATGGCTATTTTTCATGACATGATTAAGGATTTTCTTGAGATCTTTATGGATGATTTTTTTATCTTTGGGTCTACATTTGATAAATGTCTACATAACTTGTCTCTTGTTTTACAAAGATGTGAAGATACTAATCTTATCTTAAATTAGGAGAAGTATCATCTGATGGTGCAAGAAGGTATAGTGCTAGGCCACAAGATCTCATATAAGAGAATTGAAGTGGATAGAGCTAAGATTAAGGTAATTGAAAAGTTGCCTCTACCGACCTTGGTAAAGGCTATCAGAAGCTTCTTAGGGCATGCTGGATTTTATCATCAATTTATAAAGGACTTCTCCCTAATTTCTAGATCTTTATCTAATCTATTGTGTAAAGATATCTTTTTTCATTTTATTGATGAGCGTTTGTAGGTATACAACACCCTCAAGAAGAAGCTGGTCACAGCACCTATTATAATGGCACCAGATTGGTCCCTACCTTTTGAGCTGATGTGTGATGCTAGTGATACAGCCATAAGAGCAGTACTTGGTCAAAGAAAGGATAAGATTTTTTGGACTATTTATTATGCCAGCTGTACCTTGATAGAGGCCCAACAAAAACATGCAACTATAAAAAAGAAGATCCTGGTAGTAGTATTTGCATTAAATAAATTTCATTTCTATCTTATTTTATCCAAAGTTATTATATATACTGATCATACAGCTCTAAAGTATCTTCTCACCAAGAAAGATGCAAAACCCAGATTGATTAGCTGGATTCTTCTACTATAAGAGTATGATTTAGAGATCAAAGACAAGAAAGGCAAAGAAAATTCAATTGCTAATCACCTTTCAAGGCTGGAAAATGTCATAGAAAAAGATTTAGATATTTGCCCTTTCAAGAAGGAATTCTCAGATGAGCGCCTTTATGCTATATCAGGTAGAATATTTCCATGGTATGCTGATATTGTTAACTACCTGGTTGGTAAGATTCTTCCACTTAATCTTTCTTTTCAATAAAAGAAGAGATTTTTATTTATTGTCAAATATTATTTTTGGGAAGAACCTTTCTTGTATAAGTATTGTGCAGATCAGGTCATTAGAAGATGTGTCTGGGAGGAAGAGATGGAGAAAATTTTACACTATTATCATGACCGAAAGGTAGGAGGACATTTCGGTCGAACTAAGACAGCCTATGAGGTTCTTAAATTAGGTTTTTATTGGCTCTCTCTATTTAAAGATGCTCGTACTTATGTTTCTTCATGTGACCGCTGTCAAAGAACTGAAAATCAATATATGGAATCTTTAAACAATATTCTTGTATGTAAAATTTTTGATGTTTGGGATATTGATTTTATGAGATTTTTTTCTAGTTTTTTTTCAAAATAATATATTCTTGTGACTATAGATTATGTTTTAAAATGAATAGAAATAGCAGTTTTTCTAATTAATGATGCTAAGATAGTTGTCAAATTTTTGAAAAAGTATATTTTTACACGTTTTGTCACTCCTAGAGCAATCATTAGTAATGGGGACACACACTTTTGTAATAAATAATTTAAAAATCTGTTAAGCAAATATGATGTCACTCATAAGATAGCTACCATATATCATCTACAAACAAGTGGTCAAGTAAAAATGTCTAATAGGAAACTAAAAAGAATCTTAGAAAAGACTGTAAGTACATCTAGAAAAGATTGATCATTAAAATTAGATGATGCATTATGGGCATATAAGACTGCATATAAAATACCCATTGGTATGTCTCCATATAGGTTACTCTTTGGTAAAGCATGTCACCTTCCCATTAAGCTAGAACATAAAGTATATTGGGCTATGAAAATTCTTAACTTTGATATACAAGATGCAAGAAAGAACATGTTAATGCAGCTAAATGAGATGGATGAATTTTATCATGATGCCTATGAGAATTCGAGGATCTATAAAGAACATACTAAGAAATGACATGATAATAACATTGTAAAAAGAGGACTCCATAAGGGACAACAAATTCTCTTGTATAGTTCATGGCTACATTTATTTCTAGGAAAACTAAAATAAAGATGGACAGGTCTTTATACAATTACTAAGATTTTTTCATATGGAGCAGTGGAGATCTCTGACGAATCAAAAGGTACCTTCAAGGTAAATGGACATAGGCTGAAGCATTACATTAGTAGAAGTTTTGAAAGAGAGAAGAAAGCCCTCCAATTGCAAGATCCAGTTTAGAGCTCTAAGAAAGTTAAGCTGACAACTATAAATCAGAACTACTAGATAGGTTGTTTCGTTTTCTTTTTGTTTTGATTCTTTTCTTTTATTTCTTTTTCATAGTTTCTTGTTGCTCTTTTATGGCTCTGGTGTGTGTTTTCAATTTTGTAGAGAAAACTAAAGAAGAGCTTAAGCTAGTTTGCAAAATTTCAAAGAACCAGTCTAGATTGAATCAGGTGTATTCTTTTCTGTCCCTTATTGCACTCTTTACTTTTTCTTTCTCCATTGATACAATGTTGATTAAGTTGGAGGGTAGAAAAAATTTTATAAAAAAATTAATTAATAAAAATTTTTAAAAATTAAATTTAAATAATTTAAAAAAAGTTTAAACCATGTGTCAAGAAAGAAAATCTTGAGCAAAATAGACTGGGAGAAGTAAAAAAAGTTAATAGTATTTACTAATGAATATAGCGAGTGAATAAGTAGACTAGTTGGTCAGACTTTTAGCAGTCTACTTAGATCATTTAAAGACTATTAGCACTTCTAATTGCACATACACACTAACAAGGCAAAATAGGTATTGATTATAAAGTCAATTGAGGATTCAATTATTATTAAAAATTAGTGATTAATATACATTCCAATCAAAAAAATTTGAATTTAAGGAAAGAGCTACCTGCCTAAAATAAAAGTGCAAAAAAATAAAGTATATGTGGATTATCCAAAGCTTACTAAGTGAATCTCTGCACCTAGATCAAGTATGGAGGTTCATGTTAAATGGTGGAGGGAAGGCCAGGATGCTCAGCACAAAAAAAAAATGAGATAGTGTGAAAGCTACCTTAATTCATGAGCTTAACTTAGGAGTTTATAGAAAACTAACTAAAATAGATGATAAAAGAAAAAATATTTATTCTTTAAATTAGCATCAAAATATTAAATTAGTCATCACTAACACAAGTGCTAGAGATCTTTAGATGTACTTTAAGGAAGTTTTTGATTGTACTGACTACGAAATCTGCTTCTGAAGCTCAATACTTATCAGTGGTACTTACTAAATTTTTGAACTTTAAACCTATATCTATATTTATGATGGAGGATCTTATTAAAATATGATAATTAATTAATATTAAATAATGCATTGCTAAGAGACTAGCAATGACTAAGTTGGAGGGTGTAATAAGTGGTATAAATATATTAATAAAAGTATTAAATTATATATAATTTATTTTATTTTTAAAAAATTAATATTTTTATTGATCTTTTATAGGAAAGAAGGCCGTCATTGAGAAGAGCTCAATTTTTTGGCTCAAACAAAATAAATTTGAAGCAAAACAAACTTGAATTGGCCCGGGAATCAAGGTTTAAAAGAAAAAAAGAAAAAAAAAAAGAAAGTCAGCCAATCCAGACCGAACTGGCTCAAAAGCCAGCTCAGAACCAGCCCAGCTCAACTACCAACCCAACTCAAAATCGATCAGCCAAACCCATTCACATCAACCCACTCCAGTCTAGCATGGACCAAAATAGTAAATGGAGCATCGTAGACCCTTTAAGGGTCTATGATTTATTTCAAGCGGTGCATGGGGTAATCTCGTAATTTCATGTGGCATGGTAGGGTGCAATTGGCGCGGTCTACATAAGGCATGGCTCATGATTGGTTTATAGAGGTGGATGGCTGGGATTAAAGCATGATTCGATGGCTGAAGGAGGAAGCGGTCAAGATCCAATGGCTCAGAAGATTTTTCGGTTTAATTCAATAACCCAGGCCTCCTTCAGCACTATCCAATGGCCAAAAAGTCATCATTAAGCCTCATCAGATGGCTGTAATCAATTCTGACCGGATCTAGGAGATTTAAAAGGATTTTTAGATGATTTTGAGCTTGTTTGATCACCATCCAATAGCTAGGGATTCAGGGTTTTTATTTTGACACAAGAAGGCTTCTATTCGACCAAATTAAGGAGTTTTAATCCCAAATTCATCAGGATTTCTTCAGGTCCCCTTATCAAAGACTCTTTAGCCTATTTAAAGGTCTGCTGCTAAATAGAGGGGAGAGCCAATAGGGCATAGCAAGATAGAGAGCTAGAATAAGCATATAACAAAATAGGGAGAACAGAGAGAATAGAGTAGTTTTATTTATGATAATAAAAGAGGGTTTGGTGATCTTAGAAAGAGGGTGAATCGAGAGAAGCTTTTGGAGAGAGAGAAGCTACCCCTTCTTTCTTTTTTCTCCTTATTCTTTCTTCCAACGTCCAGCACATCCATCAGCGGCTCTTCTTCGTCAACTTCTCCATGCCAAGAGCAACGATTGGCAAAATTCAGCAACAAGCAATCTACTATTTGAATTTTCTCATGGCTTTTATTTTATTTGCTATTTTTATTTTTTTTACCATAAACTTTTTTTTTTTACTAAGGCTAAAGAGTAGCCACTCTTTTAATGCAATATTTAGTATGACTGAATTTTAGATTTAAATTTTATTCATGAGAAGTATATAAATCTATTCTTAATGCTTTTAGATTACTGGCCATCTTCTAATTGATTTGATGGACATAGATGATATGAATCAAGTACATTTATGTCAATACTTCTTGATTTATATACCTTGTATTTTGAATCAGATTAAGATACTTATGCATGTGGAAATTTTAGTGCGCTTTGAACGTAGCATATTTTAATTAGAGAATTTCATAAAACTTAAAGCATCAATATTTATTTAAATTATGCCTGCACCAAAGGATAGTTAATAAGTATTAATAGTTTTGCTACACCTGAACCAAAGGATAGTAAATATCTTAGGAGGCTCCTTTGTCACATGAAACAAATTTAACCTAATTTGCATGATTACTTGAATATTATATTGATTAAGTTGGTAAACCGCTTGCCTTAGTATCCAATTGCTCTTGAATTCAACCCTAATAATTAAACCCTCTTTATTTCCTTATAATTTTTGTAATTATTCTTTATTTTTTTATTTTTTTCAATTAAATTTTTAAATAAAGTTTAGAAAATAGTTTTTCAGTACTTATTTTTTAATATTCTAGGGATGATACTTTACTCATTCACTTTATTACTTGATCGACTGGTGCACTTACCATAGCGATAGATAAGCATGCATCATGCATCTCTCGTACAGCCTCCCCAACTGGCCTTCCCTCTCGATTGTATTGCACTATGACCTGATGTTGGCAGTTTCACTCATACGACATGCATGTGAGATCATGAAATATCCTACTGGATGATGCATCTATAATAAAAATATATTATATAAATATATAAGAATGTATAATAACTATACAAAAAAATAGATAAATAAATAATTGACATCATAAAAACATACTCTCATTGGTTATAAGATCGTGCAACGTGGATGCCAGTGGAGACTCATCGATGGGTAAAGCATGTGCTAGAGATGTGGCTGATGGTGGAGGCTCAGATGCCAGTGGAGTAGATGTCGGTGGAGGAGTAGATGTTGGTGGTGCCTGAGCAATCGATGAGAAGATGGATGGAGTATGTACTGATAGCGACTCAAATGCTGAGCTCCACATAGCCCACCGAGTGGTGGGGGTGAAAACTAGATGACGTTTCGATATCGTCATGATCTGCAATGTTAATGAATATTAACCAATATAATATATTAAATAATAATTTATATCAGTAGAACATCAATAAATAAACTCTAATATTTATACCAAAATATTGAACTCATCATCTAGTTGCATCTATAATATGGACATCACCATCACTCCTGATAAATATATCCAGAACCTTAATAATACCAAATAAGTTTTGTCCTAGAGGAGCACTTTGTATGCATGGTCCAACATCGCCATCACCCTCGGTATCATCAAGGATATGCCTAGGCACCACTCACAACAACATCCCATTGAGGCTCCAAGGGATCACTAAGTAGAAGACTTGACTAACTTGGAAGGCAAGTATATACTGTTCTTCGGTGCGGAGATGGTGTTGCATGTTAACAAGAGTAAAACTGTATTCATCAGTCTTCATCCCTAACTAAGATAAGGTGTCAAATCAATTATATTTCATCAACGCAATCCTTCCTTTAGAATAGTAGTCTAAAATGACTATCTTCTCCACCACTCCATAATAGTTTAGATCCTCTATACGAGGCTATGAATCCCTCAAGCTAGCATAACACCAAGTAGTGCTACTCAACGTCAAGCCACTATTTTATATTATCATGTTTATGGACCAGTTATGAATATTAAATCTATAGCCATTAATGATGAACTGTTTGTACTCATGCACAGTACGATTAGATTCCATTGAAAGAGCACGTACTTCAGGACTCACATCATCGAATGATAATCTCCATACCTAAGAAGATGATACCTAATTAGTAAATATGTTTAAATAAAATGCACAAGATAAGAATATGTACTCGTTTACATGATCTTTTGAACTACTCAGTGAATTCTTTGCTATATATTTTTTTTTTTCTGCATACTTAGAGCACCATATTTTACTCTTGTGATTTTCTTGTATTTGCTGTATGCACAAAGAATAAATTTAGATGTAATTAAGTTTTTTTCTTAAGTATTATGAAATAAATAAGGCTGAGTGACTCACCTTACGTACGGCTTAATGACATCACAGTTGAAGAGCACGTCTTATTTCTTTCCTCAATTCTCAAATTAGTGAAACGATATGAAGTAAAAAATCCACCTAGTTATGGAATGGACCCAAATATAGGATCAATTGGCTCATACTGATCATCCTGATTTTTCATTAGCTAGTTACAACGTGTCTTGAGCTTGTTTAAGTACATGGTACAAAAATTCATACACTCTTGATCCAAATAATCTTTTGCTATGGATTCCTTCGGATGATTCATATTTTTCACATAAAATTTTAGTATTTGAATATTCCTCTCGATAGGATACATCCATCGATAGAATACTAGACCTCCAAGTATAACTTTTTCTATAAGGTGCACGATGAGATGCATCATAACTATAAAAAATGATGATGAAAATATTTTCTCTAGATCACATAATATAGTCACCATCCTTACCTTTATTTCTTTCATATCTTTCTTAAGCAACCTCTTTACACAAATATCTTCATAGAAGTTTCAAATATGAATAATAGTTATTCTGACATTTTTTGGCAACACGCGATGAATAGCTATTGAGATCAACTCCTGTATCAATACATGATAATCATGAGTCTTTAATCCTCTAAGTTTGACATCCTTACTATTCATATACTTTGATATGTTGCTTAAGTACCCATCTAAGACCTTTACGTTCATTAATATACGAAGAAATGCAGATCGTTTGGAGATATTCATAATATAGCATGCATGAGGGAGCCTCCACTATTCTTTCCATACCGGCTTCGGGTGGAGTGATCTTCTAATGTCCCATTCTTTTAAGTCAAATCAGAAATTCAAGTCATCCTTAGTCTTATCCTTAATGTTCAAGATTGTTACCAATAGGAGTTCGCATACATTCTTTTTAATATACATTATATCTAAATAGTGGCGCAATAAGTTTGTCTTTCAATATGGCAAGTCAAAGAAGATGCTTTTTTTCTTCAATTAAAGCATGTGTCATCTATCTTTGATCGATGCTTTCTCTTCTTACTACTATTTGTTCCACTCTTCCATCATGTTGATCGCCTCCTTGCAGCCTGCTCTTACCATGTTGATCCCAATAAATTTTATAACTGAATTTAAAGTCATAAATAGTGAGGTGATTATTTACATCTTGATAAGATAGCTACGGTCCATCCATATACCTTTTATAAGGATATTGGATAAGTCTGTGGTCCTAAAATTTTTCTATAGCAAAATTAAAAAAATTTTAGTCCAATCTTATATTCTAGCGAGAGCCTATTAAATTTCATCCACCCCTTATCCATTATAAAAATGATGATACTGTAATTAAATCATGCATAGAACTTATATTATATACCAATACATTATAAATAAATATGCATGATAAATAAAAAAGGCAATATAAATAAGAATCGAAATAAATATCATGTATGGAACTTATATTAAATATTATTTTTAGAGATGCAATAAATACATCCTATCACCAACTAATAGGTAAAGATAGGTCCTATCCCATTCAAAAATTATATTAATTCTATAGGTTCATTATAATAATCAAACAATACATAATAGAGATCGAAAGAAATTTTGATAGCATTTTTTCTTAGTTCTCCTATGTAGGAAAAATAAAAAAAATGCTATTCAAAATTTTATTCAAAATCCTCAACATATCATTTGATTACTGTAATTATCTATAGAATTATTTGCAATTCTCAAACTATCTTGGACAATCAATTAATCATTGTACATAATTCTTTCATCCATACAAAAATACATAAATGTATAGATGTCGGAGATTATGCACACTAATCAATTGATGGGTCTATCATTATGTAATACAATAAATAAAAATAATAAGATACAAACATGAATTACATCTATGTCCAAAATCCACCAGTGGGTGTTTTTAGCTTACCAGCTGGCATAGCATGGAACCTACCGACATGGCCCAAAACCAACCAATGGGGATTTTTTTAGCGGTCGACATGGAATCCACTAGCACGGCCTAGAACTCATCGATGAGGGTGGAGGTTCTCTTTGTGGCAGGCATGGCCCACAACCGTTGGCATGGTCCAGAACCTATCAACATAGATTTTCTTATCGGCCAGCACGACCTAGGGCCATCCATGACTGCTGAGACGGCATGGACTAAGGCCATTGGCACGATCTAGCCCAAAACCCATTGGCACAGTTCAAAACTAATTGGTAGAAGTTTTCTTACCCACCGGCATGATCCATAGTTGCTAGCATGTTCTAGAACCCATCAATAAGGATTCTCTTAGCGGCCGGCACGGCCCATGGCCGTCAGTGCGGCTTAGAACCTGTTGGTAGAGGTTTTCTTATTCGTCAGCATGGTCTAAGGCTATCAACAACCGTTGACATAGTCCAACCTAGAACTCGCCAACATGATTCGGCTTAGAACCCGCCGGCATGATCCAGAATCAATCGGTAAGAGTTCTCTTACTCATCGGCATGATCGATGGTTGTTAGCATGTTCTAAAATCCATCGACGAGAGTTCTCCTTAAATATTATTATAAAATATTATAAATATTATTATAAATATTATAAATGATATAAAATTAAATAAAAAAATTATACCTACGACTATGGAGAGGGGGTCGCACAGAGCTTCGAGGGTCGCTGGTGATGGTACTAGAGAAATATGGTGGTGCTAGAGATAGCCTACGAGAGAGACACAGAGATAGTGAGATACATAAAGAGATAGAGAGAGAAGAGAGAAAAAAGAGGGAAGAGAGAGTGACAGATAGAGTGAAAGAGGGAAGAGAGAGATAGAGAAAGAGGAAAGAGAGAGAGAGAAAGAGAGAAAGAGGGAAGAGAGTGTGAGCTCAAAAGTGGCACTCCCAAGTCTTGAAAACATGAGAAGATGGGTCATAAAAAGATGGGAGCAAGCCAAAAAAAAATTAGTTTGGATAGCAAAGTTCAGAAACTAAGCTGGCTCATCCTGAGATTGAGCCGGCTAAGTTGAAAACTGGGCCAGCTCAATTCAGGACTGGATCGACTATGTCTCAGAGAAAAATTTAGATAGAAAGTAGTATTTTTGGACTATTGGCATGGTACACAACTAGATCGACTCAATTTCAGACTGAGCCGACCTAGTCGTAGGTTAGCCGGCTCAGTCTGAAACTAGGCTGGCTCAATTTTTTAGGATTTATTTTATGTATGTGGATTGTTTAGGTTTTGAAAAGTTCTTCTATGAGCTTGGGGCTTGATCCTTTTGTAAAGTATAAATACTGAAAATAGGTCAAGATTATATATGATGCTAAATTTATTGAATAAAGTTCTTTTCTTCTGAAAAACTCTTGTGCTCTCTTTCTCTCTTTTCTCTTGAATCTATTATTTTGCTTCCACGTTGATCCTAGGAGATTGTTTCTTATTGCTTAGCTAATCACCAGTGGCCATGTTAGTCTGAGAGAGGATAGTTTATCCCAATAATTGATATCAGAGCGGTATTGCATGGAAGGAAGACACCTAGAGTTATTACGTCCAGGATCTGTTGCACCAAGTTTTACTCAAAATCTTTTTGTTTCTCCATTGTTTGTCTTTAGATTAAGATGGAGATTGGTTACACGGAGGGATGGTGATACAGATGGTTGAAAAGAGGATTTAGGATGTTTAAATCTTCTTTGAATGATAGTGTTACTGGTGTGTGATCGAAGAAGGATGTTAGAAATCTGTTCTTAACTTGTTTGAAGTCATGAGATCGAGTGGATTCAAGGTGGATTTCAAGAAGTTCAATGGCAAGAAAAACTTTACCCTATGGCAACAAAGGATAAAGAACTTGTTGGTTTAGTAGAGAATCTACAAGATCTTGATAAGAGAAAAGTTGAAAAAGATCAGGACTGAGGATTGGAAAGAGTTGAAAAAATTGCTTTCAGCATAATTTGGATGTGCTTGGCCGATCAGGTTTTGCCCAAGGTTTGCACAGAGACTACGACAAAGGAGCTCTGGATGAGACTGGAGAACATATATATGAAAAAGAATATGATGAACAAGCTGTGGTTGAAGAAACAGTTGTATAGTTTGAGGATGCCCGAAGGTGGAGATCTTGTTGCATATATCCAAAGGTTCAATCAGGTATGTTCTAAGGTGATGAGTTTGGATGTGAAGATCGACGAGGAGGATCGGGCATTGCTGCTATTATGTTCTCTCCCAGGTTTGTATGATGGTCTCATAATAACTTTAGTTTATGGGAAGAAGATCCTAAACTATGAAAAGGTTGTTGGTGTGCTCAGATCAAATAAGCAAAGGGAGAAAATCTGTAAGGAAGACCTTAAGTCTGAGATCTTGGTTATGAATGAAAGACATGAAAGATCAAAGAAGAAGGCAAGAGAAAAATCCAAGGATAGATCAAAGTCTTGGGATCAGAGGAAGACATTGAAATGTTATAAATGTCATCAGCCTAGACATCTGAGGAGAGATTGTCCCCTTTTGAGATCAGAAAAAAGAAAGGCTAGTAAGAAAGATGATACAGCTTCTGTGAGTAGTAAAGAAGATCTATTAGTTGTATTAGATGGGTCCACAGAGTATGATACTTTGTGGATATTCGATTCAACATGCTCGCACCACTATACTTCTTATCGAGAGTGGTTTGCTATCTACCAGAAGGTCGATGGTGGAAGTGTCAGCTTTGGAGATGATCACTCATACAAAGTAGCTGGAGTTGGCTCTATCGGGATGAGGATATACGATGAGATTATTCGTACATTATCAAATGTTAGGCATGTACAAGAGTTGAAAAAGAATTTGATTTTTTTTGACTACTTGGAGGAGCAGGATTATGCTTTTAGTAGCCAGACTAGGAGTGGATGTCTGAAAATTTTTAAGAAAACTTTGATGGTGATGAGAGATAGAAGACTAAGTAATAATCTTTATAGAATGAAAGGCTCATGGTGAATGATAGTGCAGAGGTGCTAGCAGCGGCATAAGAGGAGCATATTTTATATCGACTATGGTATTATCGGATGGATCATATGAGTGACCATAGGCTCATTGAACTTAGCAGAAGAGGTATAATCCCAACTCTGAGAAAGAATGGCACAGATTTGTGTAAGCCGTGTATCTTTGACAAACAGTATAGGATAAAGTTTGCTAGAAGTACCAAGCACGGTGAAGGAGTGCTGAATTTAGTGCACTCGGATGTGTGGGGACCAGCTCCTGTATCAGCTAGAGGTGGGGCAAGGTATTTTATTACTTTCATTGATGATTTCTTAAGAAAGGTGTGGGTTTATCTGATTAGAGAAAAATCAGAGGTGTTTGCCCAGTTTAGAGCCTGAAGAGCTGAAGTAGAGAAGCAGTCAGGGAGATAGGTGAAATGTCTGAGATCGGACAATGGAGGAGAGTATACTAGCCTGGAGTTCAGGATGTACTGTGAGAAAAATGGCATCAAACATTATTATACGGTGAAGATGACTTTCTAGCAGAATGGTGTCATGGAGAGAATGAACCGGACATTGATCGAGAAGGCATGGAGTTTGAGGCTGTAGATATCACTTTCAAAATTTTTTTAAGGTGATGTCTTAACTTTTTCTTATTTTCTTATAAACAGGTTCCCACATCGTAAGCTGAACGTGTGCATTCCAAAGAAGGTCTGGAGTGGAAAGAAGGTGGAGCTTAGCTATCTGAAGGTCTTCGGTTGTCCGACCTATGCACATGTGGAGGCAATTGAGAGGAGTAAATTAGACTCAAAATCTCAAAAGATGATATTCATAGGGTATCCACAAGGAGTCAAAGGATACCTACCGTGGGACTCTCGAGCACAGAAGTCAATGATTAGCAAGGATGCTATCTTTGATGAGAAGAGCATCTTGAGGAGGTCTAAGATAGATGGAACTGAAAAGACAAAGGTGCACAATGGTGGCCAGTCTGAGATAGATGGCATGCAGTTCGAATCCACATATAGGAGTGTTCCTATTAACATAGAGCTGGGTAGGAGAAAAGATACTCAGATAGAAGACCGACATAAAGTGCTAGCAGTTCAGATGGATGTGCATGATCAGCTACAGACATCAGGCAGAGATGTGCCAGTGGGTATGGCTTTGCATAAATTCCAGCATACTATCAGGAGGCCAGTTAGATATGGCATTAATAAGGTTATCTCCTATGCACTCATCACTGCTAATGAAGATCCAGAAAATTATGCAGAGGCTATGAAGAGTAAGGATCATGATTCATGGATGGAGGCCATGATGGAGGAGATGGAATCACTTGAAAAGAATCAAATATGACAGCTGGTGGATCTTTCAAAAGATGCTCGATCTATTGACTCAAAGTGGGTATTCATAAAGAAATTGGCACCTTTAGAACAAGATGGAGTCAGATTCAAAGTAAGACTGATAGCAAAAGGATACTCACAAAGAAAAAGGATTGACCACACAAAAATTTTCTCTCCTATGGTTCATCATACATCTATTTGGATTTTACTATCATTGGTGGCATAGTACAACATGGAGTTAGAATAGATGGATGTGAAGACGACCTTTCTTCATGGCACATTGGAGAAAAGGATCTACATGAAGCAGCCAAATGGTTTCATCGAGACTAGACAAGAAGAAAAGGTGTGTTTACTCAGAAGGTCTTTGTATGGCTTGAAATAGTACCCTCGTCAGTGGTATCAAAGATTTGATATATAATTTTATTTTGAGTCTGGATTTTAGTAGATGTGAACATCATTGCTATGTCTACATCAAGGATGTAGATGAGAAGGATGCTCTGTACCTGCTACTATATGTAGATGATATGCTTATAGCTAGTAGAAGCATGGAAGCTATGAAAAGGCTGAAAAGAGCATTATCATCTGAGTTTGAGATGAAGGATTTGGATCCAACTGAGAAAATTCTTGGAATGGAGATTTATAGAGATAGGTGCAAAGGAGTGCTCCATTTGTCACAAGAAAGATATGTCCAGAAAGTTCTTGAGAGGTTTGGGATGGAAAAGACCAAACCTGTAGAGATGCCAATACCGAGCCATATATCTCTCTTAAAGTTATAAAGCCCCAAATCAAAAAAGGAGAGAGAATACATGAAAAGAGTCCCTTATGAGAATGTTGTAGGCAATGTGATGTACACTATGGTATGTTGTAGATCAGATATAGCATATGCAATGAGCATGGCTAGTAGATACATGGCTAACCTAGAAGGAACACTGGAAAGCATTGAAATAGATATTTCAATATCTGCATGGAATAAGGAATTATGGTTTGGTATTTGGTGGACAGCCAGGAGGATTTGAAGATGGAGTTTTGAGTCCTCTAGAAGGATTTGTAGATATGAATTATACAAGAGATCTTGATACAAGAAGGTCTACTACTGAATACCTCTTCTGCATGTATGGTGGACCGGTGTCTTGTAGATCAATCCTTCAGTCAATTATAGTCTTGTCTACCATAGAGGTCGATTATATTGGAATAACGAAGGCTGCAAAGGAAGTTCTTTGGCTTAGGAGCTGATTGTTGTGTTGGAGGTGGAGCAGAGCAAGATTATACTATTCAGTGATAGTTAGAGTACTCTGCTGTTGGCACAGAATCCAATCTATCATGCACGTACAAAGCATATAGACGTGAGGTACCACAGAATCAGAGAGCAGGTGGAGGAAGGTGAAGTGGAACTGATAAATGTCTATACCAAGAAGAATCAGTCTGATGTACTCATGAAAGTACTATTCAAAGATAGCTTTTAGATATGTGTGGCAAGGATGAATTTGCTGAGAAAAGATGAGTTCATAAGAACTTGAAAGCACTAAGGTGGAGAATGTGAGCTCAAAAGTAGTGCTTCCAAGTCTTAAAAATATGAGAAGATAGGTAATGAAAAGATGGAAGCAAGTCGGAAGGAAAATTAGCCCAGATAGTAAAGTTCAGAAACTGAGCTGGCTCACCTTGAGATTGAGCCAGCTAAGTTAGAAATTGGACCAGCTCAGTCTAGGACTAGATTGGCAATGTCTCAAAGAAAAATTTAGATAGAAAGCAGCATTTTTGGATTGTTGGCATAGTACACAACTAGGTTGGCTCAGTCTGAGATTCAGCCAACCTAGTTGTAGGTTAGCTAGCTCAGTTTTTGCGGATTTATTTTATGTACGTGCGTTGTTTGGATTTTGAAGAGTTTTTCTATGAGCTTGGGGCTTAATCCTTTTGTAAAGTATAAATACTGAAAATAGGTCAAGGTTGTATATGATGCTGAATTCATTGAATAAAGCTCTTTTCTTTCAAAAAACTCTTGTGCTCTCTTTCTCATTTTTCTCTTGAATCCATTATTTTGCTTCCACGTTGATCTTAGGAGATTGTTCCTTGTTGCTTGGTTAATCACCAACGGCCACGCCGATCTGAGAGGGGATAGTTTATCCCAATAGAGAGAGACAAAGAAAGAGAAAAAGAGAGAGAAGGGAGTCCAAAGGGATGGCGGTGGTGGTGCAAAGAGGGAGGGGGCGGTGGTGGTGGGTTGGGCCGAGGGAAGAGATGAGAGAAAGAGAGAGAGAGAGAGAGGAGGTAGGGCCGGTAGCCGGGCCGACTGGGGAAGAAGAAGGAGGCGGGGGAGGTGGGGGGCCGGTGGTCAGGCCAGCTAGGGAAGATGGAGGAGGAGGAGAGGGAGGTGGCGGGGCCGATCGAAAAAGGAGGAGATGGGAGAGGTGGTGGGGCCAACCAGAAAAGAAGGAGGGTCCTTACCAATGGCAGAGAGGAGGGAGAGAGAGAGAGGACCAGAGAAAAAATAAAAAATTAGGGCGGTTGGAAAAAATAACCTAACCTATGGGAGCGATTAAAAATCGCTGCCATAGTTTAATAATCAATTTTTTTTATTTTTTAAATAAATTATAATTCTAAAATTTAATATCCATCTTCATTATTCATTATCTAAATAATTATTATTAGAGTGTCGTCACAAAAGGCCGCCTCGATCCGATAGCCTTAGCTTCATCGATCAATAAAATTCGATTTCGATGATCACGAACAATGGCACAATGATCTAATAGATGGAGACTATTGATGGATCTAAAAATCTATAATGATGATCTTGGTGTCATTTATAGCACACTATCAAAATTTTACTTCAATCGGATATTGTTATCATGATCAATTTAGTATGAAATGATTTCGACCATTAAATAAAAAAAGAGTGATCAAAGGATCAAACAATGTTCGATTATGAGATAATTTTTTAGATAAATGATCTTGACTACTACTTTAATCATTTTTACAGTGATGATCATAAAATTCAAACCACGGGTCTAAGAACGATCCAAAACTATACATCGCTCGATACCATTTCTTAAACTTCTTTAGTAATTATGCTTGTGGTTTTGCAAGATCTGTTTAATGTGAATAGTTGATACATAAATGATTTGGATTTTATGATCATCATCATATCAAATAATTAAAATTATAGCAAAGATTATTTAACTAAAAAATTATCTCGTAATCGGATGTTGTTTGGCCTTTTGATCATTTATTTCTCATTTAACAGTCAAAATCATCCCATATTAAATTGATCATAATAACGATATTCGATTGAAGTGAAACTTTGATAGTATGCTATAAGCATCACCAAAATTATGGTTATAGATTTTTGGATCCATCGATGGTCTCCATTCATCAGATCATCGTACCATCATTCATGATCATCGATGAAGCTAAGGTTATCAGATTGAGATGGTCTTTTATGATGATACTTTAATGATCATTATTTAGATAATGAATGATGAAGATGGAAATTAAATTTTAGAATTATATAATATTTAAAAAAATATGAAAAAATATAGCAGCAGTTATACATAATCACTGCCATAGGTCTGACCTATGACAGCAGTTTTGCCTAACTACTGTCATAGATTATCTATAGCAATGATTATACATAACCACTACCATAGATCGAGATCTATAGCAACGGTTTTGCCTAACCGCTGCAATAGATCAAACCTATAGCATCGATCAAGCTTAACCATGGCCATAGATGTGAACTATGGAAGTGGTTGATTAATCGCTGCCATAGGTATGACCTATGGTAGCGGTTAAGCAAAATGATTGTTATAGATCAGATCTATGGCAGTGGTTACACATAACCACTACTATAGACGAACTATGGCAGTGGTTAGATAAAATCGCTGCCATAGGTCCAACCTATGATACCGGTTATGTGTAACAACTGTTGTAGAGTCTACGACAACTATTTTCAAACCGCTGCAATAGCAAGTACTACCCTAACCCCATTCTATAGTAGTGTTCCTTTAGACCATACCCCGCTCAAATCCAACTTGGGGTAAACATGAGCAACTGCACTCTTGTAGTCCTCAAAGTTGACCTTATAAGCCACGATCGATCCTTCAACGATGTCATCTTCAAAGTCCTACGATGCCTTATACTCAGCCAGTGCCCGAGAAGAAGATTCTTGGGCTCGAGTCTCAGTAGTAGAAGCCTTTTAATTAGCTTCTCGAGCTACCCTTTCAGTATCAACTTACTTTTGTTTGGCCTCCATGAGGGCGACTTTGGCTAGATTAACTTCTTTCTCCAACTCGGTGATTATCCGGCTAGATTCCTCCTCCTTCTTTAGTGTCACCTCCAACAAGATGATTTTATCCTGAGAAGGAGATAGCTTGCCATTCAATAAAGCAACTTCATCTTGATATTTGTGTTCGCGCTCTTTAGCATCATGAACAACTTCCTCAACAACTTGTGCTCAAGCTTCGGTAGACTGAATCTTGTCTTCTAAGGACTAACTAAGTTGGCCAAAGCTGATTAGTCCCTTATAAAGGATAGTAGTGTCATGGGCTAGTTGCAAAACAAAAGATTTTCTAAGCAAAGAATTTAGGAAGAAAGGAAAACAACAAGGGAAGAAGTTTGTCAGACTTACCGAGAGGATAGATGAATAACACCTATTGATGTTCTCGTCCAGCATGCACGACTTTCTCTTCTCCCAATCTGTTGGGAGCATGATCATCTTTATTAGCTCCTAGGCCAGTTGACGATCATCTAGCACCAACGAGTCTTTGGGGACGTACATCCCCAATGCAATAAACCCCTTCCAGTCTGTTGGAGGAGGGTTGACTCAGAGGGGTTGGTTGGTGAATCAAACCGCATGGGGCTTTTCCTTGGCTTGCCCCTAACTATCCTAGAACAACAAAACCTCCCTCAACCAATGTCTGACAATGAAGGGAGGGAGGAGATAAAGCTTGGAAAGATCTTGAGATAGAAGATGGTGGTGGATGTTGACCCGACATCACTAGATCATCATCCTCATCAGTCGGGGCGACACTCTTGAGCCTTTAGTTGCTCTCACTACTAAAAAACTAATTATTAGCTATGGCTAAATGCCGTCGCTAATAAGGAGTTTGCTATCATTAATGCTATTAGCGATGGCAAGCCATCGGTAAAAGTCCGTCGCATAAATAGTTATCTCTAATTATCATTATTAGTGATGGCAAATCTTCCATCGCTAATAAACATAATTAGCAATAGAATTAGCAATGGTAAGTGCCATCGCTAATATTTTTTTATTTATTTTTATAATTAAAATTTTAAAATACTATCAATGATGGTATATCCTATCACTAATTTTATCTCTAATACTTTTTTTTTAATTTAGATTTTAAAAAACTATTAGCGATAGCATTTTCATCTCTAATACTATTCCTAATAATTTTTTATTTTTATTTTTTAAATTTAAAAATTATTAGCGATGGCATGTGCCGTCACTAATGCCATTGTTAAAAAAAAAATTTAATTTTTTTTAAAAAAATTATAATTAAATTCTTTAGTGGCATATAAAAAGGATCGGCTCATGAGACGATCCCTTTGCCAAGGGATGATCCATAGGTCGACCCTATTATTCTGCCATCCAAAAATAGAAATGAAATGTTTCTGTTCTACCGCAAGGGATGACCCATAGGTTGACCCCTGTGTCAGGGGACGACCAACATAGGGGTCGACCCATGGGTCAACTCTTATGATAGAAATTTTCATGATGGCTAGTTTTTTTATCATAATTATTTTTTAAATTTTTTTAAATTTTAAAATTAATCACTAAATTTATTAGCAAGCAAAATACATACCCAACAACATTAATTCCAATAGCATAAATTTCAACAATATAAGATTTTGCATTGATACATATCCAACATGATGAATTCCAAGTTGAAACATAATAAAACAAAGCAACATTAATTAAGCATCCATCATGCAAAATTAAGCAACATGATCTTAAATAACAAAGTACCATAACAATAAGAAAAATAGGCTATTGTAATTTGAGAAGCCATTCCCTTCAATTTTTATTAAATTTAGATCACCATCATGAAAAATACACTAAAAGAAAAAGGATAATTAGCTACACAACAAAAGCATAGCTAAGTCCCGAAAAGGCATCGCTAATTGTTTCTACTGACATAAAATACGTCGAAAAAAATCTATTGGCAAAAGTATCATCATTGATTCCATTTACCAATATTTATAATTTTTTGTTGGAAAAAGTTTATTTTATCGACATTAAAAGAAACTCAATGATTATTTTTAGCTATGCTTTCTAGGCATCGAAAAATACATATTTAATGACATAAAATAAACATCGGCAATAAAGAATTTTACCTACACAAGTTAAACATCAATAAGAAAAACTTTTATCGATGAAAAATTAGGTCGAAAAATCAAGATTTCCTTATGCTAACTAAAGTCAGAAAAATGATTCTTTTGCGATGCAAAGGCAACATCGATAAACTATTAGCGATGCAATGTTTACGTCGCCAATGTATAATTATCTATGTTTATTTTACATTGGTAAATATTTTGCAATGTAAACTTACGTCGGTAATTGGTAAGCGTGGCTAATGGTGGCATGCTATTTGGTGATGGTTACTTTGGATTTACCTATATTTATTTTGCATTGATAAATATTTTGCAATGTTAACTTACGTCAGTAATTGATAAGCATGGCTAAAGGTGACAAACTGGCACGTTGTTTGACAAAGTTACTTTAGATTTATCAATGCTAATTAGCATCGCTAGAACTCTTTACCTATGCTTCCATTTGCATCGCTAATTATTTTTAATAAAAAAATAATTTTATTTATGCCAATTTTTTAAAATTTGTAGATAAATGAATATAATATTTATCTTCTTCATTTTTACTTTAAAACCTCTAAACAAATAAACACATGCCAAAATCAAATTTATTCACTTCAAAATATCCATATAAAATCATGTATATATACAAAATATTGTACATACAACTAATGTAAAAAATATATACAATCATAAAGGATATCATATAAAAAATATATATATTGAAATAAAATAAAACTCCATATGTTCAGCCACATATCATAGACCTGTATTAAATTAAAAATTAAGTTAACAAACTAATTATCTAATAAATAATGAAAATATATTGATTAAAAATAATATACAATAATATCGATCATAGAGGATATCCATCATCATCATCGATGAAGTTTTGATCATAAGCATCAGTAGGAACATCGAAAGTTGGTGGAAGAGGCATACGGTGACATAAGTTATCGAGCTTCGCCCCAAATGCTGTAAGTTGGGATGAAGGCTCAGCATTGGCCTGTCATAGGTCCTCTATCTCCTCCTAATGTCTCCTCTTGATCTCAGCATGTCTCCTCTCTGCCTCATATAGACGAGCATCATAAAAAATATGTGCTGCTCGAAAGGAGCTAGGAGCCACAACCCCATATCCCAATCCCATAATATAGCTAGATCTCCTACTGAGTACCTCATCACAGATATCGTCATCTGTGGATATAGGATGGAGCCCTCAGCGGGGGACTGAAATCATACCTCCATCATCCACTCCTAATTAAAGAAAAAAATAAATATAATAAAGAGTCTAAACTTTATAATAAAATTGGAACAAAACTTAATCAATTAATACTCACATGTCTCTTCCTAGTCTCGAAAAGCCACTCGTCCGTCGCCCGACGATGGATCCTCTAGTAGACATCAACCCGCTTGACAGCTATCCTATCTCGATATTCCTCTAAAATTTATGAATGTAAGTATATAGATATATTCTAATAAATCATTAAAAATTTATGTTTGTGTACTTATCAACTCATACTGATATTGTGCAAATGACTTCAATCTGCCATAATGCATCACCATGAGCGTCGATCACTCTATGAGACCTTTTTGCAAAAGGCCTGATAAGTAAATGCAATCAAGATATTAATGAACATATTATGATACCATATCAATTCAATAATCAATATTTTTATTATATATAATAATTATATCCAATATGCAGGATCCTCGTATCTGGTGCTAGGAAGATTCTAGTCAGGGTGTGATATACTCCTATGTGGTGTCTCATGTGCCACTGCCACCACATGTGTATAAAAGATCTTCTTCCAATGGTTGTGGAGCTCATATCTGAATCCCATAAGCAATCTTCCCATATACTAAGAATAGCCTCCCATACACATGGGGTATCAATCTCCTCAATATCAAAGTCATGCTACAAAAATAATATACGACATATGAGATTTTAAAAAAATAAAAGTTAAGTAATTATCAAATATACATAAATAAATAGAATGATCTATATTTAAAAAATACAATGTAATTTATATTTAGTTATTGCAAATGGTTGAGGAGGATTTACTGTTGTGGCCTCGTAACTTTACATTAGTTGAACAACGTCAGAGGAGCGTACGAACGGATAATAATATCAATCTCGTGTACGTACGAATTCCTGATGTAGCACTTAAGTGATATGATATATCCCGGTGGGATGACAATCCTCATCCTCTCCTCGGAATGTGCCCTCCATTCCTCCAGCTTCTCATTTCTGGTGGCTCCACGAGTCTACCTACTCACAGCATCAGCAGCAGCAGCAAAATAAAAAGCTTAAAATTTATTATTTATACATAATAAAAGCTTAAAGCAAATATAATATAAAAAATTATAATATATAAAATCAACCTATCATGGTAGGAGATGATATGCCTACCTTAGTAGTGTGCTACTAAGATAAAGAGATACTGACATCTCTATATCGATCCCCTCCATTAGATTATCCTCATAGTGGCATAGCTTAAAATTAATTATTTATAAATAATAAAAATTAAAATAAATTAAATATCAAAAACTATAATATTTAAAATCAACCTATCATGGCAATAGATAATGTGACTGTCTGATCAGGAGATTGCTATTGAGATGGAGATGCACCGACATCTTCATGTGGGCCTCCCTCCGGGATTGTCCTCCTGGTGGCATGTCTGTATCAAACAACATATTAAAAATAATATAATATTAATAAAAATTATATCAATACTAAATCATATATGAAATTTAAGATATATGAGTTTCTTGAAAAATTATATATTATTATTCCATGTTTGTATCATCATCAGGAGGATTATCGACATCTTTATCATCATAATCCACCAACGTATAATCTTCCTCATCATCATTTATGAAGTTGTCATCATAATCCTCTGACATGTTCATATTTAATTCACTAACATCAATATTATCCAATTGCACGTCATCCCTAATTAGAGGAGATGCACTTCCAATGTTGGCACTGTACTATTCCAAATCAACTGTATTCTATTCCTCCTGAAAGAAATTCTCATCTATTTCTATCTCAGAACAAACATGTATGTCATAAATATTTATTAGTGCGATTCTTTATATAATATGTCATTCATCCTTATATCTCATATCTTTTAGGAATACCTCATTTGCCTAACTAGTGAGTATGAAATGATTGAATTAGTATTATGTTCTCGCAAAGTCGACATTTGTGAAGCATGCATCTTTATGAATACCCATCCTATTATTATTGATATCCCATCATTGGCATTTAAATAGGTAAATAAATTATTTTGATTCATATTTTAACTATATAATGTCCATTAGGATACCATAATATTCAATCTCATTATCTCCATCGGTTCCCAATATCAAAATTCCACCATTTTGAGTCTGCCACTGCATATCAAGCTTTCTTGTATGAAATCTCGTACCACCAATAATATATGAGCTATAATCCAAAATTCTAGGATTGAGATGGTATGCCAAATCATATAATTCCTTGGTTGTTCCATCTTCTTTATTATGATACACTAATATCATCTACAACAACATATATATAAGTTAAGATAAATTATCTCTGTGTACATTACATGTAATAAAAAGTTGAATAAAATTATTATTGTACTTACACATTATCTAAATCAAGCTACAAACTCCTTTCGATATCATCCCTCGATATCTTTATTATTTTATTATAATAATATATCTCTATGCTCTCTATAATAAATACATGCTTATTATTTATTTTATCTCATAAAAAGTATATAATATTGATTATGTAAAGATACTTACTCTATAAAATGATAGATTTTTTCATAATTAATTATTTAGTATATAGAAATGCGCCAGCTCGTGCTCTTCTATGTCCATATGTTTGTATTTTCTTCCACTAATGGAACAAATATTAAACTTGAAAATAGATAATGTAAATTCAATGTCTGTCCACTCCCTTTTTGCATTGCACTCTTCATGATTGAATCATGTTTCCACATCATCAAGGTATATCAAATAGAATGTAAGACACTGTGAAAGTATATGCTTCTGCAATTGATCCTTCTGGCATGTCTTATTTCATAAATATTATTTCAACTTATACAAGAATCTGCACATACAAAGTGATAAAAATAAATATAAAAAATATATAATTATTTTTTTATTATGCTTGTAAATTAAGTAAAAAATTAGTTTTTTTATAATATTATTATTGTTCAATAAGATATATCCATCAGTATTGAACTGATCCGACAAGCAAAGCCTCCCTTGGAAGGTGAACTATCAAGTATACCATAATGTCGAAAAATGATGGCAGAAAATTTTTTTTGAGCTTATACAGTAATAGGGCAATATCTGATTGAAGCTTTTCAAGTATATCAATTTAAAATTTTTGATAATATAATTCTTAAAAAAAAATATCCAATTCAATAAGTGCATTCTATACCTCTAGGGTGGAAAAGCCACGCATCATAACAGATATAAGACACTGCAACATAACATGAGAGTACTGACTCTCCATACCCAAGATACTGTCATCTTTCAAGTTCACATAGCTTGAAATGTTGGAGGCAAAATCATCAAAAAATTTTATGATTTTTAACCACTCATAAAAAAAATTTTTCTCATCGCCATGTAATGTATAATTTGCAGTTGGCATTAAAAATTTTCCACCATCATGGGGCACCAAGTGCAACTCATGTCGTATCCCTATTCTTTCTAGGTCTAGCTGAGAATTTGAATTATCTTTTATTTTTTTCTTGATGTTAAGAAGTGTTTCAATAACATTATCATAAATATTCTTCTCAATATGCATGACATCCAAGTTATGATGATGTAGGAGATGTTGCCAATAAAGTAATTCAAAAAATATGCTCCATTTCATCCAGTTCAACTCTAATTCATTATATTTTTTCTTACGACTCCTAGAAACTTTGTCAAATTTAACACTATCAATGGCCACTAGTTGTGCCAATATATCATCTCTGCTCATCATACAAGGTAGCCCATGCATCTCTGACTTTTCATTGAAGCATTAATTCTGACGGATTCTTCAAGAATGATTAGATGGTAAAAACCTACAATGATCGATATTGGTAATTTTTCTTCCATACTTCAATCTAATGGAGTAGCTATCATCATTGCAAATTAGACATATCAAATATTCTTTTGTGGTCCATCCAGACAGATTGCCATATTTTAAAAAATCATTAATTATCCATATTATCATCGCATGCAATCAAAAATTTCTTTTACTAACTGAATCGTATGTTACAACACTAATCTTCCAAAGTTCTCTCAATTCATCAATTAAGGATCATAGATAAAACATCTATCTCATTGTCAAGGAACTCTAGGTCCATGAATAAGCAACGATAAAAATATAGATGGCTCTTTCATATATTTTCATGGTGCAATATTGTACAGCATTAGCATAACCAACCACATACTATAAGCATTGCTTATGGTCTCAAATGGATTAAAACCATCAGATGTTAGGCCAAGATGAATATTGCATGGATCACTAGCAAAATAAGGATATTGTTTATCAAATTTTCTTCAAACTATAAAGTCTGCTGGATGACTAATGATGTTATTCTCAAAAATTTTCATCTCATGATGCCATCTCATCGCCTCGGTAGTCCTCGATGATTGATAAAGCATATGAAGTCTTGGTGTTAATGAAAAGTATCTCAAAATCTTATGAGGCCACTTCTTACCTCTTTTAAAATTGTCAGCATATCTTGATTCACCCTATTTTGGGCAATAATCCAAGTATTGATGCTCTTTATAAAATAATGCATAATTATTCTTGCATGCATGTATTGGTGTATAACCCAATTCAAGTTCATGCATATATTTTTTTGCCTTTAAATATAATTTTGAAAGTTTTTCACCATCTGATAATTTCTCCTTGATTAAGTTCTATATAAAGTCAAACGACTCCAACCAAACATGGTTTTACCATAGAGAAGTTTTATTAAGTACTCAAGCATCGAGAACTTCTTATAATTTGGATACAATGGCTCTCTAGAATTTCTCATGAGTTTTTTAAAATGTTCATTATTTGTATTATCCGTACTGTCAGAAGAGTTGTCAAAATATACCATTTCATGTAAATCATTTAATATCTCGTTGATGCCAATTAGTTCAGGCTGTTGACCTGTATGTTGGTCTCTTATGTTAGTAGGTCTACATTCTCTATACAAATCTCAAATAGTATACTTTGAATCCATATCCCAATTGAACAAGTGCTCTAATGTTGTATCTATAGGCTAAAAGTAATTATTGTGACATCTCCGATAAGAACATTTGATTCTATTGGGATCATCAACTCTTTCTCGTGCAAATCTTATAAAATTTCTAACATCTTATCAGTATTCAGGTAAGATGATAGAGCGAGCATTCATCTAACTATTATCGATATTTTTCATCTATCCACGAAAAATGTTCATCATTAAAGTATATGTTATTAGTAAAATTTTAAAATGCATAATTCTATCCATTTCTAATAGGTATGGTCCTATCCCTTTCAGAAGAGCAATAATCTTATTATTGTTATTAGTCGATATCTTGTTCCATTATTGTAAAAATTTTGGCAGCATCTCCTCATGATTCTCCAAGTATACGATGTAAATATGGTGCTTATGCATTCTATCCAATATATATCTAAAGAATAAATGAGAGATAATAACTACTAAACATCATATAATGAAACAAAATATTGACTAATAATAATAATAACAAAGCTTTTTCAAAATGCCCAAAAATGAAGCATCCAAGAGTCAATCCCGATTGGGATCGATTCTTGAATAGGAATCTACGACTCAATGCAATTTAGCTACCATATCTGAACATACATTCAAGAATGATATCCGAATTTATCAAAAAAAGATAACTCTACATTTTGGTAGAGTTTTTTCTGAAATATGGATGTTTTCTATATAAATTATAAACTTCAGCAGGGACTAAACAATAATACAAAAAATTTTATATAATAAATTTTATAAATAAAAAATTATAAATCAATATAGCTTTAACAACAAACTACCAATATAAATCTCAAATAAAAAATATTTTAATATATATACGGTATCAAATTATACATTACCCAACCAATTTTATGAACATTATCTTTATTATTAATATTTTAATATAAATATGGTATCAAATATATATTTCATCTATGAAATTCTGATTTGATTTCTTTAAGAACCATGTTTATTATGAAAAAAAACTTCTAATAATTGGTAGGAACTTAATTATTAAAATTATACTTTATATTCTACCTGAATTGTATATTATAGTATATTATTAATTATACTATTATCATATTTTCATTCAATAATAATTTTAAATTATAGTAGAAATATATTATGACACTATATATTTAGATAATGAAATTATAATATATTACTTCTATTTATCTTATTTTCCTAGTTAAAATAAATATTTATATTAAAAAATTATAAATATAAATAAAAATATTAATTATATAATAATAGTTAATATATATTTATAGAATTTATAATTTATAGGACTAATAAATATATTTTTTAAAATATATTAATATTTATTATAGTATATTTTATATAATTAATAAATATATTTTTATAATACCAAAGGAAGGTTTGATATTATATAGCCAGTAATCTTATAAAATATATAAAATATTTTTTCCTATAAAATAATTATAAAATATATAATCTTATAAAATATTAAGTAATCCTATATAAAATAATTATATAATTATATATATTATATATAATATATATAATAATTATAAAATATATAATTCTATAAAATATTAAATAAATTATTCATAATATCTTAAAATCTAAATAATTTTTTTTCCTTCTTCCCTCGCATGCCATAACCCCCCAACCTCGATCGCTCTGTACCTGGCCCCCTGGCCATTCTACCCTCGATCCTGGTGGTCTGCTTCCAACCTCCACACGACTAACTCCCCCTCCCCTCCCCCTAGGCCAAGACAGTCATCGATAGGAACACAAAACTAACCCCCACCCCCGCACGTGGTGTCCCTCCTCCCCACTCCCCCACGGCGCTGCTTCTCTCCCAAAGTGCTTGAATTCAGGACCGCTCCGATTGCACCTCCCACCCTAGCCTGTGGTGCCCCTCCGCCCCACCCATCCCTCCTCTCCTTCTTCCCTACCTAGGCAACCAACCCCCCCCCTCCGCTCCTCCTTCCCGAGGATCTTAAAAAAAGATTTTTCTTTTTGGGGTGGCAGCACGATGATGAGAGTGAGGGATCGAAAGAGAGAGAGGGATCGAAATGGTTGGGATGGGAGTGGGTTCCGACTGGGAGAAATAGGAGGGCGGAGGTGGGAGACGAAAATGAAAAGAGGGCTAATTTGGTAAATATCTAAAAATCTTTATCGATGCAATAATATATTGAAAATTATCTTTTTTATTGATGAAAACACAAACACCAAAAAAAATATTTACCTACACTAAATTTAGCATAGGTAATTATAATAATTAGCTACATAAAGAAGAAGCATAGATAATTAACCTTATTGCTAATTAAAAAAAAATATTGAAAATTATTTTAGAAAAAATAAAATATTTAATAAAAAGTGAAAGTTTTTAGCAACGTAAACTTAACGTCGACAAATAACTTAATTACCTACATAAAAACCTAACATAGGAAATTATGGTTATTTTTTATGGATAATTTGCATCGACAAATTATTTTTTTATTTATTTTTTTTTGTAACCAAGATATTTACCTGAGCTATATTAGAGTCAAAAAATATTTAGCTAAAACTAAAAAATTAAAAATAAGAAAAATATTTTTTGATCCAATGTATCCATTGAAAATAATAAATTTCCAAAGTTACCATTTTCCATAGGTAATTACATCATTTTCCAACACTTACTTTCATCGATAATAATCTTAATTACCTACGTAACTATTATGCATAGGCAATTATATTATTGCCTATACTTTTCTTACATCGGTAAAAAGTTTTTCTTCTTAATTAATTTTTTATTTTCATAAATAATTTATCATTATCTAAATAATTTATAGATATAATTTTAGAATTTAAAGTCTATCTTCATCATTCATTATCTAAATAATTATCGTTAGAGTATCATCACAAAAGTCTGCTTCAATCTAGTAGTCCTAGATATGTTGATCAATAAAATTCTATTTTGACGATCACGAATGATCATATGATGATCTGATAGATAGAGATCACTGATAGATTCGAAGATGTACAATGATGATCTCGATGATATTTATAGTATACTATCAAAATTTTACCTCAATCGAACATCATTATCATAATCAATTTAGCATGGGATGATTTTGATCGTTAAATAAAAAATATATGATCAAAAGGCCAAACGGCATCCGATAATAAGGCAATTTTTTAGATGAATGATCTTTGCTACTACTTTGATCATTTGTATGATGGTGATGGTAAAATTCAGATCGCACATATGTAAACCATCCATGTTAAGCAAATCTTATAAAAGCATAAGTATACTCAGTAAAGGATCTTAAGAATAAGTATCAAGAGACATATAGTTTTGGATCACTCATATACGTACATATTGAATTTTATGATCACCACCATACAAATGATCAAAATAGTAGCAAAGATCATTTATTTAAAAAATTGCTCTATAATCAGGCACTAATTGGCCTTTTGGTCATGTATTTTTTATTTAACGATCGAAATCATTCTATAATAAATTAATCATGATAATAATATTTAATTAAGATAAAATTATGATAGTGTATTATAAATATGATCAAGATTATTATTGTAAGTTTTTGCATCCATCGATGGTCTTTATTTATCAGATCATCATATGATCATTCATGATCATCGAAATTAAATTTTATTGATCGATATAGCTAGAGCTACCGAATCGAGACAAACTTTTATGGTGATACTTTAATGATAATTATTTAGATAATAAATGATGAAGATGAATTTTAAATTCTAAAATTATATCTATAAATTATTTAGATAATAGTAAATTATTTATAAAAATTTAAAAAAAATTTAAAAAAAAATTACTGATGCTAACAAGCATAGGTAAATAGGGCATTTGCCTATGCAAGGCCAAAGCTTCAATAATTTGGCTCTTTACCTACGAAAATATTACATCGGTAAATGGTTTAGAATAATGCTAAGACTACTAGATCAATAAAATTCGACATGCTAAGACTACCAGATCGATGCAATTTTTTATGATGATACTCTAATAATAATTATTTAGATAATGAATGATGAAGATAAATTTTAAATTCTAAAATTATACCACTAAATTATTTAGATAATGATAAATTATTTATAAAAAATAAAAAAATATTTATCGATGCTAATTTAGTGTAGAAAATAATCTTAATTATCTATGCAAGACATCAATGTAAGAAATTAGACTTATTACCTAAGCTAATTTAGCATCGATAAATTATTTATAAAAATAAAATAATAAATAAAAAGTATTTATCAATGCTAATTTATCATAAGCAATAAGCCTAATTACCTACACAAAACATAGTCTTAGGTAATTAGCATTATTACCTATGCTAGTTTTGCATAGATAACTTATTTATAAAAATAAAAAAAATTAATAAAAAAATATTTATCGAAAATAATTTAGGGTAGGCAACAAGCCTAATTACCTATCGAAGATTTAAGCGAAGAAAATTAGTCTTATTTTCTATGCTAATTTAATATCAATAAATTATTTATAAAAATAAAAAATTAATAAAAAAATATTTATCGATCCTAATTTAGCATAGACAATAAGCCTAATTACCTACAAAATATATAAGCATAGGCAATTAGGCTTATTGCCTATGTTAATGTAAATAAAAATGTTTGCCGAAGCAAATTTAGCATAAGAAATAAGCCTAATTACCTACACAAGAGATAAGCGTAAGCACTTAGTCTCATTGCCTATGCTAATTTAATATTAATAAATTATTTATAAAAATAAAAAAAATTATAATAAAAATATTTGTTAGCACAAATTTAGCTTAGGCAATAAGGCTAATTACCTACGTAAGGTGTAAGCGTAGGTAATTAGTCTTATTGCCTACACAAATTTGGCATTGACAAATATTGGTCAAAAATTAAAAAATTAGGACACCCATTATCGATGCTTTGGTTTGAATGCCGACACTACTCTTACGTCGATAATTATATTTTGTAATGCTTTATTTTTAGCATAGCTAATTATACCAATTTTATTGACGTTTAGCTTTTTGTGTAGCTAATTGTGCTCTTTACCTATGCAAAATTTTTCATAGATAAATTTTGCATCAATAAAACTCCTATTTCTTATAGTTATAAATAAGCAATCATAAGAATATAACAAACAAAATCCATCAACAACCATCAATTCAATCCATCATAAGAAAATAAGATAAAAATGATATAGCATATCTTGCTCCAAATATTTTATTTGTTTAGCATATCTTATGCCAAATATATCACAAAGAACTCTTCTGTTACTAGCTAAAAGCAAAATCGATCGACATCCATCAGGTCTAACACATCATATGGGAATAAGAAAAAGAAGCCATAGTATATCTACGGAGTTATTCTCTTCAATGTTTATTAAGTTTGGATCATCATCAGGGAAAACAAGAAGGCAACTAAAAGAAAATAGCAAGTAAAATTGATCAGCACTCATCAGATTTAACACATCATATGGGAATAAGAAAAAAAGACCATGGCATACTTCGTGTCAAATGTATCAGTTGTTTAGCATACCTTGTGCTAAATATATCATGATCATGGCAAAATAAGTAAGCAACCATAAGAATTTAGCAAGCAAAACTAATCGGCACACATCGGGTTTAACACATCATATGGGAATAAGAAAAAGATGCCATAGTATTTTGCAGAGCTATTTCCTTCAATATTCATTAAGTTTAGATCATCATCAGGAAAAACAAAAAAGCAACCAAAAGAATACAACAAGCAAAACCAATATTGAACCTATCAGGTTTAACACATCATGTGAAAATAAGAAAAAGAGATCATAACATACCTCGTGCCAAATGTATCACTTGTTTATCATACCTCATGCCAAATACTTCTTTTCATTTCTTTTTCTTTTTCGAATATCTATAGAAAGAATTGCATTTGAGGGAGAAGGTGGAAGCACCTACAAGAGGCTATCGCTAATACTCACAATAGCAGGCGCGCTAGCGCAGGGATGGGGCCATGGGGCAAGGGTCGTCGGGTCGGGGTTGCGGGCTAGGGGCAGTAAGGTAGGGACTGCACAGTCAGGCTGGTGGGGATGGGGCCATGGGGAGGCTGACATGCAAGGCGGGGTCGGGGCGGCTAGCTCAGGGCCACATCATAGGAGGCACCGACAAGGTTGGGGCAGCCGCGAGCAAGGCAAGACCATGATGTAAGAGGCACCGATGGTGTCAAGGTAGCCACGGGAGAGGTGGGGCCGGGATGATAGGCTCGGGACCATGGTGAAGGAGGCATCAAGGGGTCAAGATGGCTGCAGGAGAGATGGGGTCAGGGTGGCAGGCTTGGGACCGCGGTGCAGAGGCACTGATGAGATCGGGACGATCGTAGGAGAGGCTGGGCCATGGCGTAGGAGGCGCTGGTGGGGTCAAGACGATCACGGGCAAGGCAGGCTAGGGCGATCGGGTAGGAGGCACCGGTGGGCTCGGGCAAGGAGGGGCCGAGGTGGTGGGCTCGAGGCCACGGCATAGGAGGTACCGACGAGATCGAGATGTCGAGAAAGATGATGCGCTGGGAGCAGAGAACATAGGGAACGTCGACAAAGGGATCTCTGCTGAGCTTCTATGAGGCAGCCATAGGGAGGAGGAGGTCCTCCATCATCGCCTGGGGTAGTGGTGGCTGGTGGTCATCATCATCGATCTCACCCCCAACCAATCTCCTTCATCTCACTATGGCTCGAGGCCGCATGGTGTTGGAGGAATGGGACAGAGAGGGAGGAAAGTGGGGTTGGGGGGGTTGAGGGGGGTTTGGGTGCCGACGAGAGGGCGACTACAGGCATGGAGAGACATGGGTTCAGAGCCATGGGATGTCGAAGGGAGGAGGCGAGGAGAGAGGAAAGGGGGGTTAGGGGGCTTTGGGTGCCGATGAGAGGGCGGTCGCGGGCTCGGAGGGATGCAGGCTCGGAGCCGTGGGATGTCGGAGGGATAAGATAAGGAGGGATGGAGTGGGAGGGAGGAAAGGAGGGTCAGGAGGGGAGGGTTTGATGGAGGTTTGGGCACTGACGGGAGAAGAATCGTGGGAAGAACAAAAAATTGGCGGAGTATTAGCAATGATAAATTAGTCATCCTTAATACCATCCGTAGAAGTATTTTGCAGTGGCAACTTCATCACTAAAAATAAAGAACCATCGTTAATACTAATAATTTTTTTAAAAATATTTTTTAATTTTTTTAAATATTTTTTTTTAAATTATTAGCGATGGCAAATGGAGCTGTCACTAATAGCCATCGATAATTATTTAATTTAGTTATAATTATAATTATTTTTTAAAAAAAAATTAAATTTATTAGTGATGATTTTAGGCATCGTTAATTATCAGCGATGCATTGTTAATACCATATAAATGACGGCAAAAACATCATCACTTATTTTAATTTTTTTATTTTTTTAAATATAATATAATTTTAAAATTTAAAGTTTATATTCATTGTTCATTATCTAAATAATTATAGTTAAAGTATCATCATAAAAAGTTATCTCAATCTGATAGCCCTAGCTATATCGATCAATAAAATTTAATTTCGAAGATTATGAACAACCACTTGATGATTTGATAGATAGAGACCATCGATGGATCTAAAAATTTACAATGATGATCTTGATGATATTTATAGAATACTATCAAATTTTACTTCAATCAGACATTATTATCATGATCAATTTAGCATGGAATGATTTCGGCTGTTAAATAAAAAATAAGTGATCAAAAGGCTAAACCATATTCAATTAAGATGATTTTTTATATAAATAATCTTTGCTACTATTTTAATCATTTGTATGATGGTAGTTATAAAATTCAAACCATACATATATGAATTATCCATATTAAGCAGATCTTACAAAAGTATAAGTATAATTACTTAAAAATTTTAAAAATGAGTATCAAGAGACACATAGTTTTGGATAGTTAATATATGCACGATTTGAATTTTATGATCACCATCATACAAACGATCAAAGTAGTAGTAAAATTTATTTATCTAAAAAATTATCTTATAATCGAATGTCGTTTGATTTTTTGATCATTCATTTTTGATTTAACAATCCAAATCATCTCATACTAAATTAATCATAATAATGATGTCCGATTGAAGTAAAATTTTGATAGTATGCTATAAATATTACTGAGATGATTGTTATAAGTTTTTGAATTCATTGATGATCTCTATCTATCAAATCATGATGTGGTTGTTCATGATTATTAAAATTATTTTTTATTGATTGACATTGCTAGGTCTATCGAATTGAGATAATTTTTTATGATGATACTCTAATGATAATTATTTAGTTAATGAATGATGAAGATAAATTTTAAATCTTAAATTTATATCATATTTTTAAAAAATAAAAAAAAATTAAAATTAGCGATGGCACTTTTGCTATCGCTAATACCTTATTAGCGATGCATTGCTGACTATTAACGATGGTCAAACTCATCACTAATAAATTTAATTTTGTTAAAAAAAAAAATTGGTTATAATTATAATTAAGTTTTTTAGTTTTTATGATGGCAAATTTTTTTGTCGCTATTTGCCATTGATAAAAATTATTATTAGTGATAATAAAATATCATCACTAATAAGTATCTATCATCATTTATAATAATAAAATTTAATTTTAAAAAATAAAATTATTTTTTATTAGTGACAATAATATATCGTCATTAATAAGTATCTACCATCATGAATAATAATAAAATTTAATTTAAAAAATAAAATTATTTTTTATTAACGATGATAAAATATCATCGCTAATAATTATTTACCATCACTAATAATAATAAAATTTAATTAAAAAAATAAAATTATTTAGTATTAACAATGGATAAGTATCATCGCTAATACCATTGCTAATAATTATAGCGATAGTATAGCCATTGCCACTACTATTGCTAATAACTATTAGAGATTGCTAATCTTCCATCATTAAAGCTGTCGATAAAATATTTTATTAGCAACAACAATTTCGCCATCACTAATATCTATTATTAGCTATGGCAAAAATATCATCGCTAATTCTCTATTTTCTTGTAGTGTCTGCCCAATGGAAGAATTGGTGCTGATGTTGGAGCAGCTCTTAGAGGTGCGGCAGATCTCAACTCCACCGACCAAGATTCTCTCGCTTCTTTCTTAGGGGTTCATGAGAAGATTATCTCTCAAGTCTCTTTGACTTCTTATGAACCGCCCGCCGAATAGATTTTGCGCTGATCCTCATGTCTACAAAACTGAAAAAAATAGTTAGCATCAGAAAGTAAAAAGTATTTACAAAAAGATATTCGATAATACAAAGAAAAAGAAAGAAGTACTATCTAAGAAGTTAATCGGACTTAAGCCAGTATTGTACAAAGAATACTTCGATAATAATTCTTGCTGCTTCGAAACTAAGACGTCCAATAGTAAGTTATAATGGTCCTTGTCCTCATCGAGTATGACTTTATTTTTGTTTGGGTATAGATTAGGAGTGGACCAAAAAGAGCAGAAGCCCCAAGTATGATTAGCAGAGATATAAAAAAAAATATTCTTCCATCTAGAGGAAAGCCTGGTAATAAACTGATGACAATATCGAAGTCCGAAGAACTACCATCCCTATTTTCGAGGATATTTCTTCAATTGAAAAAAAGCATGAAAAAGAGAAATTCTTGGCTCAAATTGGAGAAGACTATAGAGAATGATAAAAGAACATAAAATTCGAATAGAATTCAGTGCTAACTGAGCCTATATTTAGTAGAGATCGAGGATGTTGTAGAAAAATGGATGGTGAGAAAAATGAAGTCTAGACTAAAGAAATACTTCATAAATGGCAAGATCGCCATTTGATGGATGAATGACATGACCATCTCGGCCTGGGGCATCAACTCGAGATCCAATATTGTTCGGCCAACCACCGAACATCATCTCCTAATAATTTGGATCTCTCATGTAGAGGATTTAATAGATTTTCAACAATCGGCTGATAACCCAATCCCTCGGAATCAGACCAACCATGATGAGATGATGCCACCTCCTCGAGATCTCCCCGAGGAACTGATGCAACATTTTTTTGAGAAGGAGGGATTTGAGAATCTTGATCTCTCACAAGATTTTCCTCTCCAAACTCACCTTGAGAAGACATCATCTCAAGGAAACTACGACAATGGAGAAACAGAACTACGATAGTGGAAAGGAGAAAGGAAACTTAAGAAAACCTTAAGTTCTAAACAAGATCTTAAGTTTTGGATCAAAGAAATAGAGAAAAGAAGAAAAAAGAAGAATAAAAATGATCTTAAGACAACAAAAGCTACTCGTCTTGAAGAAGAACTCGACAGAACAGAGCTCCTTCCCTCTTCGACTACAGCCAAGAATTCCTAAAGACCAAAAAAAAATAGAAGTAACCCTCAGAAGGAAGGTCTCTACTATTTATAGATAGACTAAACGATCGAGATTGAAAGTCTAATCTTATCAATATTCAAGATGTCGACATGTGGCAATAATCTCAATCGAAGAATTTTTTGGCCATTCAATGCACCATTGTTAAGGTCCTACCATATAAGCCAAATCCACGGGAAGCAACTTCGAAACCAATTCAGTGAAGACATGTGGGCACTCACACTCAACCCAAGGATAAGATTCTATGATCTTCTACAATCATTATGGAGCACGACTTCGCAGTCTGTGCCCATTATTACTGCATACTTGCAAAATGACAAAACAACTGGATGCATATTCTCGAGGCAACATTAAATAAAGGCGGCCAAAGAAATGATGCAGCAAACATATCAAAAATTTATGCAAAAATTGAAAATGTCTTGTCAACTCCCTTCACCAATATATTTTATCAAACTCGAAAGTGGGGGGCAACTGTTAGTGAAAGATATTTGATATTTTAGATCCAAATATCTACAGACTAAGTATACAACATCAATGACTAAATGATGGCCGACTAATTTCATTGGATGATAATCGATAATTGGACAATAGAAATCGATAATCTCTCAAATGTGTGCGACCACTCGGCACATACTCGACCAACTAACTTATTCGGTCTAGTATCGAATAACTTAAAAATCTACAAAATATAGTTACGATTGATCTGGAAGACTAAGGATTGAAACTATCACCAAACGTGGGTATTAACTACTCATAACTAATCGAACGTGGATCCAGAGTAATTACTCCATCATGGTCCATAATCATTAACTCCTCATATTCTCAAGAGTTACACAGTAACTACAATCTCTATCCTCATAAAAGGGCAAGTAAGAGGGGAGCAAATTAAGCAAAATTTTCTATCTAAAAGCACTCATTTTCTAGTTCTTTCAACTATTTTCTAAAAACTTTTTGGCTAACTTAAGCATCGAAAGGTCTCCCATCGGCAACCACAGGTAAGAGGATTTCACTTTACAAGTTTTTTTTCATGAAAATCAAAGTGCACTTATTTGGCCATCGACCGACTATCTCGTCGGATATTTTTAGCAGCAACACCTTTCACCATCATGGTTTGTATTATAAAATCTTAAAAATCAATGATGTTGTAACTAGTGGCAGCCAGTTGTGTGTTGATTTTTTCTCTTTATGCTCCCCATAAAGCAATGGTAATAATTGATTTCATTTTTTTAAGGAAAAACTATGAAGATAGATTGTAGCAAAACTCTAAGATAAATTTCATATACTACTTTGGAAGTTACAAAGAAAAGATCATCTAGTTTCTTCCTTGATGTGTTGTGGGCTTGAGAATCATAAATCCCATATCTAACATGCAATTTTATGGAGAGATGAGAAAATGCAAGAATAGTTTTGTTAGTCATTGGTCAATCTAAATGAGTTGTTGGAGAGAGTAGATATTCATGGGGAGAGAGGGTAGTTGAAGTAGAGAAAGATATTTAAATTGAAATAAAAATTGATAAATTTTTAAAACCAAAAATAGGGGCTGGCGACTTAAGAGGACTCGGGAGGATGAGGGCAAAGTGAGGAGTGGAGCTAATAAAGGGTTGGGAGGGTTTGGGACGCGAGGCGTGTGTGTGTGTGTGTGTGTATGTGAGAGAGAGAGAGAGAGAGAGGAAACAAAGAAATAATAGAATAAGGAAATAGTAATTTTACTATTTCCTCGATCTCTCTGATCACAAGTATTAACATCAATAGTGATTGTAACGATCATAACATTTGAAACAAGATAGTTTTATTATACATAGGAATTTGTTATTCAAGCCAAACAAGAATGTTCACACACACACAAACACACATAGCTTTTAGAAAATTAGTTTAGATATTTTTCTAGGCATGATCAAAATCCAATTTTACTTTTAGGATTCTAAATATATGTATTCTTTGTTAGTAAATTTTATTAAATAATCTATAACATTTAAAAATAAACAAATATATCTTCTATATATCTATTAAATAGAAAGAGGAGGAAAACTCAACTTTTCTCCAAAATTCAAAAAAATAGAAAAATCATATGAAATATCTACAAAATTTTTAAAAAGTTATCTAGATATGCTAAAATTATCTAAATATGTTAAAGACATATTTATTGAAAAATACATGAACATGAAAGAAATATTTTAGGAAGCAAAATTTTTCTCTACCAGGTTAAGGAAGAGAAATCATTATATGCTAGGAAGAATTGAAGGAAAATCTTGATTTTCCAGACCAGGTTCGTTCAGATCTGATCAGATCAAGAGATATATTTCAAAAATTTTTCTCTTTGATCCTAATCAGATTTGAGATATTTTAGATCTGATTATTATTATTTTAGAAATAAAATAAAATCTAGATAAATTAAATCAAATTTAATTTATCTTGATATGGATAATCCTATTACCCATTGATGATCCTTTATGTAGCGAAAGGTTCTGGATCTAGCCACGCAAGTGCCTGACCTCTACTGATATCCATTCGATCTAGATTTGAAGATCTTCTTCTTCTCTATCACGTCTCTAGAAATTAGATCTGGATCTGATCTGGAGGATCTTCAAAACTCCTTTTGAAGATCAGCTGTCGTCCTTTGCAGCAGCGCAGCCTTCTAGCTTTTACTCGCCTTTCTCTTATCTAGATTGCACCAACCAAGGTCCAAAACCCTTTTGGATGTGGAAATGAGAGGGGAGAAGGTGGGTTTGGCATGGAGGAAGAGGGAAGAGACAGCCTTGGGGCATGAGGAATTGTAATTCTCAAACTTTCAATCATAATCTGGGTTGGGCGCAGGATCTTATTTATAGATTGTCTGTGATCCAACTTCTCTTCGTCCCAATCAATCACAACTCTTTATGAAATCAGATCTAAATCTGATTGGTGGGAATAGAGTCCCCTGAATTCCTCCTTAGAAGGTGCCTAAGATCAGTCATAGTTGGTTCTTAGGAGAACTCTAATTGAAATCCAAAAAGGAGATGGAGTCCCTGTCCAACAGGGACTCCTTTGGCGTGTGCCCTCTTCCTTGCCAGGTTCTACAGGGGGACAGGCCCCCACCAGCTCTCCAATAGGTGCATAACATATGGTCAAAAGTCAAAGTGTCAAAAGTCAACATTTGACTAGTCAAAGGTAGACTTTTGACCAAAGTCAAGGAACAAGAAATGGCAGGTGACCAAAAATGGTAGGTAATATCTTATAAAATAAGATAATCTTTTTTGACTTGGGCAACCTTCAATCAGACCATATGAAGGCCTCTGATTGAGCACAAACTTCTTTGGCTCAGTTAGGACAACTAATTTATGATAGCAAAAGAAGAACGTTAGGTTCAATCGAGTGCTAGTACGATTTTTTTAAATCTAATTGAATCTCATTTAGATCAATTGAACTGGATCAGTTCAATTGATGATCACCAGATTCAAACCCCTGTTTGTGTGATCCAATTAGGTTCAGTTCTATATGATAATGGGATATGTCATGATCTTTATCATCAACATCATCGAAACTCCTTTCGATGGATCAGAACTCTTCTGATTCGAACAACTAGAATGATCGATCATCTAAATCATTCTAATTACTCCCAAAATCCATCAGTGACACCTAGCAGTATATGGTGGCAACCCATCAGAGCTGAATGCGAACCTCTTGGTGCAGCTACTTGTGTGATTAAATTCTTCTATCTTGAGCCCCGATCAGATTAGGATTAAGGTGAACTCATCAAACCCTAGTTTCTGTCATATGATTTAACCATTCGATTCGAGTTCGATGTGAAAATCTAAATAGAAACTCTTTCTATTATTTCACTCTGCCATGGTCATGGACTTCTCGACTTGATTCTCATGATTATCATAAGACTGCTCCTCTACCATCAAGGTAGATAGATTCCAACTTGATGTTATCCAATTCCTACGATGAAGATGCTATAGCCAACATACACCTCAGGGTTCCATAAGGCTAGGAGATCGAGTAATGGTGTAGTCAAACTATAACACCCTCAAGGTGAACTGCCGATGTATCTCAGGTCAAAGAATCAGACACACCACTGCAGTATCGAGTTAGTCATCGACGAGAAGGTAGACTTCCTAATGACTACTCAAGATGGTCACGCTCAGTGCCTTCGTTCTCTAACGAGTACTTATATTCTCGCTCCGGTGTCTCCACATCATAGACTCAAGACTCATCTACTAAAGAGAAGCGATTGTACACCAACCTTCTGGATCAATCACCATCCTCGTGATGATCCTATGGTCGGAAGCATTTTATGAGTTAATAATGATTATTCATGTCTTAAATTTTCAACTCTTGAAAATATGAATTATCCTTATCATTAACTCAAAGGATATATCACAGACACTAAATACACATATGTGATAGAAAATAATCCATTTTATTGATATTAGTCAAAATTATAATTTTGCCCCTAGAAGTGTATTACAAGTGTTAGCCAATTCTGACTTCTAGGGCACATATATCTAACAATCTTCCACTTGTTCTAAAGTCAATTGGCTACAAGTCTAAGTTCCATCTTCTCAAAGTGGACTTCGATCTTCTGCTAGCCCAATGGCTTTGTAAGTGGGTCTGCCACATTGTCTGTGGAGTTGACTCTCTTGACCTCAACATAATCCTTCTCGAGGTAATCGCGGATGAGGTGGTATCGTCGCTCAATATGCTTGGATTTTTGGTGAGACCTTGGCTCCTTAGCAAGAGCTATTACACCATTGTTGTCGTAGTATAGAGGAATGGCATCTGATGGCATTACTCCAATTTCTGCAGCAAACTTCTTGTACCAGAATACTTCCTTCACAGCTTCTGATGCAGCGATATATTCTACTTCCATGGTGGAATTTGCTATCACCATTTACTTGAAACTCTTTCAGCTGACAGCTTCACCATTGCACACAAACAGACTCTCAGATGTCGACTTTCGATCATCTATATCGGACATAAAATCCAAGTTTGTGTATCCCTGGACTTGGAGTTCTCCATTACCAAAGATCAACATCATATCCTTAGTTCTTCTTAAGTACTTAAGGATACATTTCACAGAAGTCTAGTGTTCTTCATCTGGATTTGACTGATATCTGCTTGTGACACTCACAGCATGGGCTATATCAGGTCGTATACATAGCATGGCATACATGAGACTTCCTATTGCAGAAGCATAAGGGATCTTGCTCATGCGTTCTATTTCTTTAGGTGTGTTGGGGCACATTTTCTTAGAAAGATGAATACCATGTCTGAAGGATATTAATCCCCTCTTAGAGTTTTTCATACTAAACCTCTTTAGTACTTTCTCTATGTACGTCTTCTGTGAAAGTCCTAGCATCCTATTCGGTCTATCCCTATAGACCTTAATTCCTAGAATAAAGGATGCTTCGCCTAGGTCTTTCATGGAAAATTTCTTGGACAACCATATTTTGACTGTTGTTAACATGGGAACATCATTTTCAATAAGGAGGATGTCATCCACGTACAATACGAGGAAGACAACAGCACTCCCACTAATCTTTTTGAAAACACACGGTTCCTCTTCATTTTTGATGAAATCAAATATTTTGATCACATCATTGAAATAAGTGTTCCAGCTCTGAGATGCTTGCTTAAGTCCATATATGGACCTTTGCAGCTTGCAAACCTTGTGATCAGTATCACTGGATATGAAATCTAGCGACTATTCCATATAGATATCTTCCTTAAGATATCCATTTAAGAATGCCATTTTCACATCCATTTACCATATTTCATAATTGAAATAGACTGCAATGGCAAGCAATGTGCAGATGGATTTTAGCATAACCACTGAAGAAAAGGTATCCTGATAGTCAATGCCTTTGCGTTGACTATAATCTTTTGCCACTAGTCTAGTCTTGAATATCTCCACATTCTCATCTGCACCAATCTTTCTCTTGAAGATTCACTTACACCCAATAGGTACTATACCTTTTGGTGGATCTACCAAGGTTCAGACTTGGTTTGAGTGCATCGAGTCAATTTCTGACTGCATTGCCTCTAGCCATTTCTCAGAGTCGATATCTGATATCGCCTCGTTGTAGGTTTTGGGATCATCATCATGAGCACCATTGCCTACGAGGAACGTTTTCTCTACTTTCTCTGAAATAATACCTAAGTATCTTTTAGGGGAATGAAAAACTCTTTCCAATCTATGAGGTGGAGGAGGTAGTGTTCTTATTGGCTCAACCTGATTTGGTTCCAATTGGTCTTTAGCTCGTTGTACTTGTGAGACTTTCTCATCAAGCTTGATTTGCCTTCCAATGTCGCTATCTTGAATAAACTATTTTTCAAAAAAGATCGCATGTCGACTCACAATCATATTGTGGTCTTCTGGAATGTAGAAATAGTATCCTAATGACTCTTTAGGATATCCTATGAATCAAGCTCTGAAGGATCTAAACTCTAACTTATCCGCTTGTTGTCTTTTGACATGAACCAAAAAATCCCAAATTCTGAGTTGACTCAGACTTGATTTTTTTACCGTGCCATATCTCATACGGTGTGGTAGGAACGATTTTAGAGGGAACCCTATTCAGTAGGTAAATTGAAGTCAACAATGAGTGTCCCCAAAGAAAATCAGGGAGGTCTGTGAAGCTCATCATGGATCAAACCATATCCAATAGGATCCGATTTCTCCATTCTGAAACTCCGTTGAGTTGAGGTGTTCCTGATGGAGTCCATTGAGAGACTATGCCATTTTTCTTTAGATACTCTAAAAATTTTCGGCTAAGATATTCACCTCCTCGATCTGATCAAAAAACCTTAATGGGTTTTCCAATTTGTTTTTCTACTTTATGTCTGAATTCTTTGAACTTTTTAAAAGCTTCAGACTTGTGTCTCATAAGATACACATACCCATACCTAGATAGATCATCGGTAAAGATAATGAAGTAAATAAAATTGTCTCTAGTCGGCACATCAAACGAGCCACACACATCAGTATGTACTAGGGCAAGGAGATCTGTGGCCCTCTCCCCATGTCCAATAAAAGGGAGTTTGATCATTTTGCCCTGAAGACAAGATTCACAAGTTGGATATGACTCGAAAGTCAATGGACTCAATAGCCCATTTTTTTCTAATTTATTGATCCTATCTTCTACTATATGACCTAATCTTAGGTGCTATAGATATCTGACGTTTGGACTATCCCTAGGTCATTTGGCATTCACGTTTTGCTCGACAGTTAGAACAGGTACATCAATATGTAGCTGATAAAGATCATTAATAAGAAAACCATTTGCAATTTTATTTCTTTCATAAAGAATGTTACAATGGTCTTAAAGAAGGTAATCACATAGCCTTCTTGTGCTAAGCATGAAACAGAAATCAAATTCCTGCTAGTTGCAGGCATATAATAATAGTCTTTCAAAACTAAGTCTAAATCAGATGGTAATCGAAGAGGATATGTTTCCATGGCTACTGCAACAACTCTTGCTCCATTATCGATGCGTAGGATCATGTCTCCATCCCTCAGCTTTCTGCTATCCTCAAGACCCTGCATGAAAGTGCATAAATGAGCACTAAAACCAAAGTCAAGCACCCAACTGGATGCAGAAGAAACCGTAATGTTAGACTCAATAACGAGCATACCTCCAGAAGGACCTTCCTTCTTGTTCTTCAGGATGGCCAGGTAAGTAGGACAGTTCCGCTTCCAATGGTCGTCGCTGTTGCAATGAAAATATTTTTCTTTGACATCGATCTTTTTCTTCGATTCTGCCTTCTTTTTCTTTGCTCCTTCCACCTGCTTTTTTGCAGACTTCTTTTTTTTTTCATAAGATTTTTTTTTGGAAGAAGTCCATTCCATAGCAAGAGCTGAGCCTTTAGAATCTTTCATAGAAAGCTCAGTGGTAACCAGCATATTCATTAATTCGGCCAAGAAATTTTGAAGTTTATGCATGTGGTAATTCATGATGAATTATCCATATGCATACAATCTTCCCACTTGTTCTTATAAGTCAATTGGCTAACAAGTCTAGTTCCATCTTCTCAATATGGACTTCGATCTTCTGCTACCCAATGGCTTTGTAAGTGGTCTGCCACATTGTCTGTGGAGTTGACTCTCTTGACCTCAACATAATCCTTCTCGTTGGTTAATCGCGGATGAGGTGGTATCGTCGCTCAATATGCTTGGATTTTTTGGTGAGACCTTGGCTCCTTAGCATAGAGCTATACACATATGTGTCGTAGTATAGAGGAATGGCATCTGATGGCATTACTTCCAATTTCCGCAGGAAATTCTGTACAAGAATACTTCCTTCACAGCTCTGATGCAGCGATATATTCTACTTCCATGGTGGAATTTGGCTTATCACCATTTACTTGAAACCTTTCAGCTGACAGCTTCACATTGCATCACAAACAGACTCTCAGATGTCGACTTTCGATCATCTATATCGGACATAAAATCCAAGTTTGTGTATCCCGGACTTGGAGTTTCCATTACCAAAGATCAACATCATATCCTTAGTTCTTCTTAAGTACTTAAGGATACATTTCACAAAGTCTAGTGTTCTTCATCTGGATTTGATGATATCTGCTTGTGACACTCACAGCATGGGCTATATCAGGTCGTATACATAGCATGGCATACATGAGACTTCCCTATTGCAGAAGCATAAGGGATGCTTGCTCATGCGTTCTATTTCTTCTAGGTGTTTGGGGCACATTTTCTTAGAAAAGATGAATACCATGTCTGAGGATATTAATCCCTCTTTAGAGTTTTCATACTAAACCTCTTTAGTACTTTCTCTATGTACGTCTTCTGTGAAAGTCCTAGCATCCTATTCGGTCTATCCCTATAGACCTTAATTCCTAGAATAAAGGATGCTTCGCCTAGGTCTTTCATGGAAAATTTCTTGGACAACATTTTTGACTGTTGTTAACATGGGAACCAAGGTCCAAAAATCCTTTTGGACGTGGAGAGAAGAGGGAGAAGGTGGGTTTGGCATGAAGGAAGAGGAAAGAGGCAGCCTTGGGGCGTGAGGAATTATAATTCTCAAACTTTCAATCACAATCTGGGTTGGGCATAGGGTCTTATTTATAGACTGTCTGTGATCCAACTTCTCTTCCTTCCCAACCAATCACAACCCTTTGTGAAATCAGATCTAAATCTGATTGGTGGGAATAGAGTCCCCTGGATTCCTCCTTAGAGGGTGCCTAAGACCAGTCAAACTGGATTCTTAGTAGAACTCTGATTGGAATCCAAAAGGGAGGATGGAGTCCTTGTCCAACAAGGACTCCTAGGCGCCTCCAACTTGGGCACACGCCAGGGTGGCGTGCGCCCTCTTCCTTGCCAGGTTCTGGCAGGGGGACAAGGCCCCCACCAGCTCTCCAATAGGTGCATGACATGTGGTCAAAAGTCAAAGTGTCAATGGTCAACATTTGACCAGTCAAAGGTAGACTTTTGACCAAAGTCAAAGAACAAGAAATGGCAGGTGACCAAAAATGGCAGGTAATGTCTTACAAAATAAGACAACCTTTTTCTGACTTGGACAACCTCCAGTCAGACCATATGAAGGCCTCTGATTGAGCACAAACTCCTTTGGCTCAGTCAGGACAACTTATTTATGATAGTAAAAGAAGAACGTTAGGTTCAATCGAGTGCTAGCACGATTTTCTTGAACCTAATTGAATCTCATTCAGATCAATTGAACTAGATCAGTTCAATTGATGATCACCAGATTCAAACCCTTGTTTGTGTGACCCAGTTAGGTTCAGTTCTGTATGGTAATGGGATATGTCATGATCTCTATCATCGACATCATCGAAACTCCTTTCGATGGATCAGAACTCTTCTGATTCGAACAGCTAGAATGATCGATCATCTAAATCATTCTAATTGCTCCCAAAATCCACCAGTGACACCTAGCAGTATATGGTGGCAACCCATCAGAGCTGAATGCGAACCTCTTGGTGCAGCTACCTGTGTGATTAAGTTCTTCTATCTTGAGCCCCGATCAGATTAGGGTTAAGGTGAACTCGTCAAACCCTAGTTCTCTGTCATATGATGTAATCATTCGATTCGAGTCCAATGTGAAAATCTAAATAGAAACTCTTTCTATTATTTCACTCTACCATGGCCATGGACTTCTGGACTTGATTCTCATGATTCATCATAGGGCTGCTCCTCTACCACCGAGGTAGATAGATTCCCATCTTGATGCAATCCAGTTCCTACAATGAACATGCTATAGCCAACATACACCTCAGGGTTCCATATGGCTAGGAGACCGAGTAATGGTGTAGTCAAACTATAACACCCTCAAGGTGAACTGCCGATGCATCTCAGGTCAAAGAACCAGACACACTACTGCAGCATCGAGTCAGTCATTGACGAGAAGGTAGACTTCCTAATGACTACTCGAGGTGGTCACGCTCAGTGCCCTCGTTCTCTAACGAGTATCTGTACTCTCGCTCCGGTGTCTCCACACCGTATACTCAAGACTCATCTACTAAAAAGAAGCGATTGTACACCAACCTTCTGGATCAATCACCATCCTCGTGATGATCCTATGGTCGAAAGCATTTTATGAGTTAATAATGATTATTCATGTCTTAAATTTTTAACTTCTGAAAATATGAATTATCATTACCATTAACTCAAAGAATGTATCACAGACACTAAATACACATATGTGATAGAAAATAATTTATTTTATTGATATTAATCAAAATTATAATTTTGCCCCTAGAAGTGTATTACAAGTGTAAGCCAATTCTGACTTCTAGGGCACATATATCTAACAAGAATATGACGGCAAAGAGTTAAATCGGTTGAATTCTCTATTTATCATATAATTTGATGAAGTTTTACATACCAGCTAGGACTAATTTATTTATAATTTTAAAATTTAAAAGACGTCCATGGCCATTTTAGAGCCTATCACTATCCCACTAGTTTTATGTTTGTTAAAAGTACTTCTAATCTATTCTTAGCATAGCTTATCTATGGATGAACACTCGAAGAATGAGGCTTGACTTGGGCTTAGCTTACCATAAATGAAATTTATATTTCTTTTAGTATAATTACACATTACAAATTTTATAATTAGAACTAGAGTGTATACATATTTTAACATAATATATTTTTAGATTTATAGTTCATGCATTTGAGTATCTAAATATGAAAATAATCAAATGGAAGGAGTCCTAGTATGGCAATTAGTTTATTACAATCAAATTCTAATATTGCAAAGAAGAAGGAACAATAGACAAGTAGGGCTTTTAATGCAAAAACCATTCTCATATTTAATTTTAAAATTTACTTCAGAATCTTTTTTAGTACAAAAATGTTCTAGATGTTTGAGGAGGTGAATTCTATTTGTAGGCTCCAAATGTTTGGGTGTTTTTATCATTAGTCAATATCTATCTATCAAAAATAGATATAAAAATGTTTTAAAGTACATAACTCATTGGACAATATCATTTTGATTGGTGAGAAAAATATTTGAAGGTCATCGATCCAAGACATTCCATGACATGCATGGACTAGCATGAAGAGGCAAAAGTTTATGAGATACATAGCAGAGAGAATAAAGAGAGGGATTCGAATAAAATAGTTATTTCTTTTTTTGGCATATACAACAATTTATTTCTTACCTATAATTTCATTTTGTACAATTATAAAGTTACTTAAGAGAAAGAGAAGCATGGGGTTAAGGGACTTGAAGAGGGAGGATGGTATATGAATTGTTGAGAGAGAAGATGATGATATATGGAACAAGTAGAAATATTGGAATGGAATGGCCGGATAGGTAGGATGAGGAGAAAGAGATAAATAGAGGGGAATTGAAATTTCTCTTCATATTTTTTTATTTTAAATTATATACACACACACACTTGGCTATACTCAAGTAAATCTTCATTTAGATTTGGTCAAATCTATATTGAGTAATAAAGATCTCATATCGATGTTCTGAGCTATTGGATATCATCAACTTTCTTTAGATTGCTTATATATCAAAAATCAAATGATCTAGTACTACTTTTTATGGATAATTTTTTAAAAGCTATATAACTTGAACAGATAGAATAAATTTGGTGAGGTATTTTAACACATTTTGAACTAAGGAAAGAGAAAGGGTACTTCAAACAGGGGGAGAAAGAGGAAGTCACTAATTAGGTGAGTAGGGAGGAAGCATGAGCATTTTGTTTTGTGATAAAAAATAAATTTATTGTAGGCATGAGATGAGAAAATTGATAGTAATGCAGGAAATTTTGTAAAAGGAAAGTCTTGTGATTTTAGAATTCATAGAATTTTGTCCTTTTTTATTTTTTAAGAAAAAAGGAGTCCTACCCTTTACATGAATGACATCCTTCCAAATGACTTTTCCTTAATTTCCATTTTATATTGATTTTGATTTTGTTTTGTTCATACATAGAATTGCTTCCTGTATTACTTTTATAAAATAACTATTTAAATAATAGTTCTATTTACTTATTTTGGTAGTTAATTATCACTCTATAAAAGTTCAAATTTATCTTTTCTATATATATTAATCTTTTTACTAATGAGATGCTTGAACTAAAATTATGAATCAAGTATTAAATACATTCTGCTTAAAATTTTATATGTCATTTTTCTTGAGAAATTACTTATTCTTCTACTATATAAATTCATGTTTATGATTTTATTATCCCCCCATGCATCGCACTGGTATCATACTTGTGATGATTAATGGTTTAAGATTTATTTTATTATTAATCTAATACTGATATTTATACTTAAATCAAGCGTCAAATAATCAAGTACAAATTATAAGCAAGAACCAATATTTAATTAGCATGTAGATATAATTGAAGAACTTATTTTGGATCAAACTGATTGAGTACCATATAAATATGTTCATCAAAACAAAAAAATCATGATGGCAAACAAAAATATGTTTTCTAAGTTCGGTAACCTTTAATTTTTGGATCAAATTGACCTGATAAGTATTTATATTGGTTATATGGTCATTAATTTGTCGTAACAATCATTATATAACAAATAGTGGTAAGTATTACAATTTATATGTCATCCTTTTTTTCTGAAAAATTGCTTATTCTTCTATTACATAAATTCAGGTTTATAATCTTATCATCCCCACGCATTGCACAAGTATCATACGTGTATGAAATTAAACAAAAACCACATATTTCTCAAACTTAGTCTAGATATCGGAATCACAGCAAACGCCGAATAAACCACATGCATCACAACTAATCAAATAATAGTATTATAAACACCCAACTTATCACTATTCAATTCAACGCTTGGAAGAAAGAATGAGATGCTCTCAAGTCAAGCAGATACTTCTAAAATGTCCAATAAAGAAAGCTACGGAGGTAAGCGAATCTTTTCCCTGTGTCGTCGTCTCTTCCCGTGGTTTTTGTGTACCCTTTTATAGTATCTTCCCAAGTACACTTTGGCCAGTGCTTTCTTGGTGTCATCTCTGGTCACATGCAGTGGAGGCGCCAACCGAGGCCTATCTCTCCCTCCAAAGCGTTATTCCTACAGTCGGCTCTGTGGATTTCTGGTTTTGAACGAATGAAGAAAAGAAATCTTCCACAACTCGTGAAAGATTCCTTTATCCAATATAGAACTCCTTTTCCTAAGGCTGCTGACTCAAACATGGGGACACCATGCACTGTTTAGGTTGTAAAGAAGTTGGGAGTTTCCATGAGGCTGCCTTTCTCCTTGTCATGCGTTGGTTCATGATAAGGCGATGATTGACACCTGGACTTGGAATTAACTAAAGTCATTGGTAGTATATTTTGCATAATTTATAGCACAAGCCATTGATTCCAGGTTTTTAAATTTTGGATGTCAGCCATCCTGAACGTTCATTGATATTGTGTTTGTATTGGTCAAGAAAATACGTGAGAAGATTTTAAAGAGGATCAATATACTCCAAAATCTCAGCCAATATAGGAGAATCAAGATGTGGATAGCTTGATCAATACAAGGAAAATCGAAATCAAACACTACTTTTAGAATTAATATCGATATTTTTATTGAAGCAAAAATCTGAAATATGTGATGCATTAGTTTTGTTTTAGTCTAAATTAATTAATTTGGTTTTGGAGTGTAGATCCATATTTAAAGTCACTCTTGTCAGTAGGTGTTGTTTATGGATTTAAGGTTAATCCGTGTAACTTTAATTTGAATTGGATTAGATTATGTTCACATCAGAATAAGATCCATTGCAGCTCTAGTTTTTTATTATTTATTTATTTATTTATTATTGTCATCATTATTATTATTTTCTTGTCAAGCAAGTGCTTTCTATTTAAGCAAAACAAGTTGCCGGTATCTAAATCTTGCATAATTAGCTAAAAAATCCTACTCTCCAAAGTTGAACACCCCATTGGAGGATGGAATTGTGCCCACGTGATCTCGGCTGACTAGGAAGCTATCATATTATCTGTGTCTTCAATGACAACTCCAAAGCACCAAGGGAGAGGTATCACGTAGTACGATTAGAACGATCGATGCTACCAAACTCTGATGCTGGTGCTGTTCCTGGTTCTTTCCATCCATTAATTCTTTTCACCGTTCTCCCTGCGAGATGGCTGAGTTCGATGTAAGCGTGCGGGGAGAGCTCTCGACTGGCGGACGGGGTCAGGTTTCATGTCGTTCACGTGCATGCCGGTTGCTACGGTTTGGACACGCACATGGGAGTGATAAGAGAATGGCGAAGTTTAGTGCTAGGGTTCTGAGACCAGATCACCTGAACCAGTCCCTTCTCTATTAATTAACTACTTGATATTTTATTCTCATTCCATCTTTAGATTTCCATCAGCTTAAGAAAGACAGCATTTTATTATATGGTTTGGTTGGAAGCATTGTTTTCTTCCAAAATACTTGCCAGGCCAATTACTTGATGCCGAAGCAACAAAGAGAGGTCGACGTACTCTTAAAAAAGAGACAAAGATAAGTGAGTAGCAGATTCCAAGTCGTTTGTCATCCACAAAAAAGTTTAGGTCTCTTGGTATACCAAAACAGCACCAGATGTCAGTAGCGCGAGCTCGCCAACCAAGCAGTTTGCTATAACCATAAATGGAAAAGATCGAGCCATGCCCGTCTTGGTCAATCTAGTCTTTGTACTCTTTATGTCTCTGAATCATAATTGTCTAAATCTCTAGAATGTAAGCGTCTTGCTTGGTAAATGTTCAGACGATTAAAATTACAGGGTATCTGACAGATAAGATTTAGAGACTACCAAGTTATTAGAGGCCTGGAGTTTCGAGTTATTTGAGATTCTAAATAGTAATAAGAATCAAACAGTAAGGATATGAGGTTTATTTATTTTGTAGAAAGATATCAGGTTCAATGGAGTTTTTTGTTTTTCAAGTACAGTCTTGTGAACTTAACTAGATCCTTTTTTAAATTAATGCGATAAATTAACAGCAAAAAGTATGCTGTTGAGTCATAGAAGACCTTAGTTGTTGTCTTTTATTTCAATGCTCCATCCCTCATCTTAGACCTCGAACTCATCCCACCACCTCATTGCTATCGTCTTAAGACAATCAACCCACCTCAGTGTCACCATCCTCATCGCCGTGAGGCCGTCGGTTGATTAAGATTCCTATTCTTCACCATACATGTTCTCCCCTTATTCATTCTTTGATAAAAGCAAAGATCAAAACCACTCCACAGGCCTCAGAATTTTCTCTTTTGAGTATTTTTGTGATTTTTATTCAAAAAGTATAGTTAAATAGTAATTATACTAGCTCGGTTTAGATTTTTTTGCTCAAAATTTTCATGTATCCTACATCATATTGAATAAAAATGTCCAATCAGGTCACATTCAAATAGCAATTTATATCACCTCTTGAATTGTACTTATAGAGTGAGGAGCCTTTGGAGGCTGTGGCCAACAAAATTCAGCCCATTGATGATCTGGAGTTTCTAAGTGGAAAGTCGATGGTGGATCCGTATGAAAAAAGAAGAGCTAATCCATACTAGAAGACTTGCACATAGAGAAAGATAAAAAACTCCAACGGTGATAGAGATAGTCCGGTCCTTTGATGCTTAAATCAGATAGAGCTTTAGAAAACAAGAGATGTTAAAAGACAAAAATAGGAGAAAAAGTAGATAGCTTGTTGCTTATCTTCGCATACTTAAAATCTTCTTTTTTATAGTTAAAGAGTTCTAGTCTCACAAGAGTTGAACTCTTAGCGAATTCTCCTTTTCATATCTAGGTCAGTCGAGGAATTGAGTCTAATAAAAATATATAGTTTTCTCTCAGTGCCACATATCAGTCTATAATTGAATGATTAAATTTGGGCCACATCAGTGGCTAATTATACATGTCACTTGAAATATTAGATTGTTCTCGAAACATTGAGTGAAGAAAACTAACATGCACCCTTTCACAAATAAACTTGATAAATCAGAGTTAGGCATGGCTTGGTTGCTAAAAGTGAAAGAAAAAATCTATTAGGAAAAATCTTCTTTTCTGTTGTTTGTAATAAAATATCTAGAAAAAAAAAATTGATAACCAAAATTTTGTATAACATGATTTATTTATTTATTTATTTGCCTCCTCAAAAGATAGTGATTTTGTGGTAAAATGAATGTAGGCAAGTGTTTAAGACAACTTAGTCATATCTTACGAATTACTCAACATTTTTCTTTATAATTTTCTTAGTTAACCTAATATGAGAAAATATTTAATTTTTTTCCTTTCTGCCCTTTTCTCCAGCTGATTTATCTTTTTTCCTTCACCTTTTTGATAACCAAACAAATTCTTAGGGTCCTCAAATTTGCTACAAAGAGTCATGCTTGGCTATCTATGTATATTGATTTACTTTTTTAAAAAAAAATTATTGTGATCATAAATTGTGGTAAATGCGAAATCTCAAACCCACATCATTGATAACCAACTTTCAATGATTTTGCCAATTAAAGAAGTTGGCATCCTCTACAATGTGGCTGTTCACCTGATAAATAATGAGGTGTTAACATTGATTTTTTAATGTCTTTGCTCTCATTTCTTTTTCTGGAAAACATCATGCACATAATAGTAATCAAGGGAAAGACATCATGCACAAGAATAAGAGCATCAAGCCCTTCTTCAAATAATTTGAGTCATTTGCCACAAAACATTCTTAATTTGTCCAAAATTTCTAGCTATAGGAGGGAGGACCCATCATGTAACCATTACCATTAAACATAGTTGCTTTGGTGCTAAACTTGTTCAGTGAAGTGTTTTTTTTTTTTTGGCGATCGCTAGATCTTAAATTTTTAATAATAATATTATAACATTATAATGCATCCCATTACAAACTATTATTGATAATATTATTTTAATAGTTTCTTTCTACCTCAAAATGTATGACTTGAACTTATTTAACAACTATAATATTATAATGGATGATAACAAACAACAATAGAAGAATTACACTGCTATAATCAAACTACTATTTATATAATAAATAATTATAATTATTCTTTCAAGTGGTAAAAACTTTGTTGAAAGAAATTCATAAAGATTATAATTTATATATTGTATTATTTATAAAAATAATATAAATCTAAATAATTATTATTTTTTTATAGATGAATAATTGTAGAATAATAGTTTGTTTGCTACAACTCATAAACTAGTGGTGTATGGAGCAACTGATGTGATAGAGTGCTAAGGTCAATTCATAGAATTAAGTCAACCAGTAGATGATTAAATTTGCCTTAATAAAAGAACTTAAATATCTAATAGAATGAGGATTTTGCAAAGAAAAAAAAAGGCAACAAAGGAGTAATAACTTACATATAGTAATAACTTCTCAGCAGAATGGTCGATATACCTAAGAATTGGGTTTGTTGTTATGGGCCAAGGATACATAATGCTTTCGATGCTTAGTTGATCTTTTCCAAGATAGAATGAGACCTCACATTGGAGAATATTGGACTAGGACATACATGTCAGGGTAATCAAATGTCTATATATGCAGAGTGTAAGTGATCTCAAATGAAGTTTTCTTTCTCTTTATATATTCCAAATTAGTAGTTGTCTCTAGCAATCTTCTGGGTGATTTCTTGTACTTATTATAACTCTATCCACGGTGGTGGTTGCCAAGAGTTACTTGTGTGAAGAACTTTCTATTATTCTAAAGATAGTCAACTTCAACTATCAAAAATGTAATCTCTTGTATAAATGACATGTGGCCAACCACGATCTTTCCAAGTGTCCAGATATATTATTAATAAATTAGATATTGGCAACGTAATGTTATTCATCAATTTTTAGATGAAAAGATTTCCCCCTATGGCTTAATGAAACGAATATATTTTTTAAGCTAGATAAGCATAAGTTATTATCTGATTGACCAACTAAAAGACATGTTAAATCAATCATATAGAAATAGGCTATTATACGTGATTGATCAATATATTTTGATTGTAATATTTTCCATAACATATAGCCCATATATCATCATGCCTATCAACCATGATAAAAATTAAAAATTTTAAAATTGACCAAGCATGCTTATCAACCATAACATAGACTAGAACTTTGTATTATAGTTGGTAGATTATTATTAATACATACAATCAATCATAATGGTAGATTATTAATTATGTATGATTGATCACATACACTAACTCCGGTGTTAGTTATATCATAAGCCGATGGACAATGTTTATTTGATATAAACCTTGATCACACTTATCATATAAAGACAACCATCTTTGAATAGGTTGATCATACTTATTGTTTCAATTGACATGACTTGAGAGGATAAATCGTACCTATTAGCCATAATAGTGAGCTACTGCTCAGGTCTATTTTATTACTCTTGTTTCTAATAGGATGAGAATATCGTGAAGAAAAAAGCAAACAAGGGAGTAAGAACTCATAGTTAGTAATAACTCTAGAATGAAATGGTCCTCATGTTGGAGAACTGGATATGTTGATAAGGGCCAAAGATGCAAAATCCTCTAGATGCTCAAATAATCACCTTTAAAGTGGAATGAAACATCATGCATATGTTAGAGAACTCTAGACATTCTTATCATGGTACATAGAAGATACATGAAATCTTGTCAATGTGGGGCTCGTTGTCTATGTATGTAGAGTGTGAGAGATCTCCGATAAAGTCTTCTTCCTTTTGTTATATTACAGATCAGTAGTTTTTTTCAAGAACTATCATCTTTTGTTTCGTTTCTTATTTTGGTAACTCTGACGGTGGTTTAGAATTTATAGTTTTAGAGTTTAGGATTTTGTCTATAACTCTTTATTATACTAATGTTTTTTTTCTAGAAAGTTAGTTTTAGTGATCAACTATATATCCAAATATAATCTCGGCTAATCATGATGTCTCCAATTATTCCAACATTCGGATGAAAAAATTGGCCATTTCAAAGAAATGGGCAACAAAACACCGTAAACCAAAAGTAGAATCGCTGGGCCAGATGGGACCGTGGGACGCGCGCACTCGTCCTACCACGTGTTGGCGATCTATACGGTAGGCGGCGCGTTATCAAGTCCCAATAAATCGAAGTAATCAGCGAGAGAAACGTGCTCGGTTGTTCCCCAGACCACAAAGAAAACATAAACTACCAATAAACATAATAAACAAATGTATAAATAAGGAAGCGAGTGTGGAGCAAGGGCTCAGATATCAAAATGGTATGGTTTTATATGGATTCATTTTTTGGTAAAGAAATCCTTTCACCACCACCTTATTCCTCTGTCAGAGGGAAAGAAAGAAGGGCGAGGGAGAGTGCGAACCAAGCCCACCTATTGGCCACCCTTTTCCTTTCCCTTCTATTTTTGCCTATAAAATAGTAGACTAGATAGGAAAGGCACCACCCACCAACTAGGCCAATGCCAAATAGAAAAAGAGGCTGAAACTCCATATGTGGCCATTGATAAAGCTCGTCTTCCCGGAAATTAAGGTTTCAATCCCTCCACCAGATCTCCTCTCTGATCTTCTCTTCTTTTCCTTATCTCTGCCACCTCGGTCTCTCTCTCTCTCTCTCTCTCCTTCCTTCTTTCCTTCTGATTTCCTTGTTGTTAGTTTTCCATAGCAGATCTGATACATCTGATACTGGGTTTTTGGTGGGTTGAGAAAGAAGAAAGATGGGGAGGGGAAAGATTGTGATCCGGAGGATTGACAACTCCACCAGCCGCCAGGTGACGTTCTCGAAGCGGAGGAACGGGCTATTCAAGAAGGCCAAGGAGCTCGCCATCCTCTGCGACGCTGAGGTCGGCCTCATGATCTTCTCCAGCACCAGCAGGCTCTACGATTTTGCCAGCACCAGGTTCTTGCTTCTCCCTCTTCTACAAATACTTATGACATCCTACATGATATAACATATGGTTTCAGTTCGATCAGTCTTTCTTAATTAAGGTCTTGATGGAGGTTATTGCATGGATGGACTGGGAGTAAGGCTAACATATGGAAGAGTAATTTTACATTGAAATGATAATGTTAGGAAAGGTGGTCGGCTTCTTGGTTTTGGTAATCTTTGTTGCATAGATGGTTTAGCTGGTGGGAATGGTGTATCCCCCCCCCCAACTTCTCTTTTATTTTATTTTATTTTATTTTTTAATAAAACATAGCACTTCTCTTTTATTGGTTTCTTATTCCTAGTTTAACGTTACCAAGAGCCATTGCAATATGCTCTTTTTCCTTTTTTCTTATTTTTTTTGATGTCACATTGTCATATTCTTTTATATGCTTAACTCAAGCATCCCTTCCATCTGTTCTCTCCGCATACATTTCCATTAGACAATCTCTCTCTCTCTCGCTCGCTCGCTCGCTCTCTCGCTTGCTCCCCCCTCCATTTCTCAGATACTTCGAGAGTGTATTGATGTATTTATCTTCTTATCTTCTATATTTCCATGTTATAAGGCGCGATATTGCTTCGTAGAGTACTTAAATCAAAAAAATTGCAAGTTGATCCTAGGAATGTCAATTATAAGCCTTGATCTACTTCATGGTTTTTTGAAGTTTGTAAGAACACTGAAGTGCAGGACAAGGGATTCTTGGGATAGGGAAAAACCAATATAAGAATTTGGCAGTTTCTTATGAATCTGAGACTTTTCATGTTTCCAAATTTCTTATTTGCCCCAATCAATCTAAAAATATTTAAATGATAAATGCTCCATGCATGTTTATATTTAACCATAGCCACTAATCGTATCATCTTCTGCTTCAGTACCCTATTGGATGTAATGAAGGGCACTTTTAAGAAAGATAAAGAATTTCATTAAATAAAATCATGCATTCACGTGAGTATAATGTGATGCGTGGGTGGCGTCGAACATATATAGAGAATAACAAGGACCAAGTCCAGAGTAAAACTACTAAGAGTCAAATATTTTACTTCTCTCACATTATTACTGTTGGCAACGAGCATTAGGGTACGTCAGCATTCTTACATATAAAATATTATTTTAATAAAATTGAACTTTTGGATTCAGACGTGTAGGGGATGCTGAGGGTTGGAAGCTTGGATATGGCTATATATTCTTCCAAAGGCACCCATGCACCACAATTTCTAAGCCACAGCGCAGGATGATCATTGTTTTTCTGAATCATTGTTCTTGTGAATGCGTCCTATTTATATAGATATGGTTGTCCCCGGAAGAGAGACAACCAATTATGGTACTGAACGTGGGAGTGGGATGTGTAGCGAAAACCATATTGGAAGATTAAATAGTCCAATGTATAGGATCTAATGCATCATATATGCTTCCCTTGCATCCACCTCACCATCAGTTCCGACAACATTCAGAATACATGAACCGTGCGCAATAAAACATTCTTCGAGAACTACGGCCTGCACAATTTTCTATACGTGATGTTGATGAAACATTACATAAAACTAGATGGTCATACAAGTCTATAAGTAGTTGTTTAGAGTTTCAACGTAAAACAAATGTGAAAGTGTCGTTAGGATCAGAAGAGAGGAAACAGTATCATTTAGGGGTTAATTATTATATTTCATTTTTGGAGCAATTTGAGTTTGTAAGGTGTAGGTTACCTTCATTACTTTTTTTTGGTCTGGAAGGTTGCCTTCATTATGATGGAAGAGTTAAACTAAATTGTCACTTTGTAGCATCATTCAGTTGCATGTGCTTGATGGGAAAAATATATTGCGTGCACCTGGGAAAAAAGTCCTCTTTTGAAGTGGCTTCACGTCAAGCACATGTTAGAACTTTATATCAAGAGGGTCTTAGACTGTTGGCATTGCATGTCATCGTATATAGGCTTGGGTACCATGTGAACAGTGGATTACATACTTCACTATCCTCACCATTTTCCTAGACTTGCCAAGCTTGTTCTCTTTTTACCTTTCTCCTTCTGCGTCAGAATTGTAATGAGACAAGCTTTTCCTATCCTATCTACGTTCAAGCTCATGTCCCCGTTCATGTGAACAACTATTCTGAGAGGAGTATTTATAAGACAAAGCCATCTTTACAAGCTAATGGAAAATAAGTAGTGGAAATTGCATTCATCATGATTTTATCAATTTCTATTTATTATTACGAAATTTTCCATCTTTTGATTTCAAAATTTTTAATAATATAAAAGGTCTGGGTTGACTTCAAAAAGAGACGTCAACAGTCTTTTACATTTAATTTTAATTACTAAAGTTCCCACTGAAGTCATTTGCATGATTTGAGTTTCAAAGATCATGGCCAGACTTGTTATGTTAAAAATATTATATTGATTGTAGTCTATATACACTATTGTCTGGACAATGGAGTGGAAGGTTTATTATCATTTTGAACTCATGACTTTCATTTAAGTACTCTGTGGTTCCTCTTGCATGCATATTCAAGTTCCTGAATTTATTCTAATTATTGTATCTCTCCCTATCATTTAGCAATGAATCTTTTATTTTCTAGTTATTGGCAACTCATATCTACACCAAGATGGAACTAGAACATGCTTCTACTTTTCGATTAGAACGAAGAAATGATAAAAAGAAACAATTGGAGTAGACTTCAACCTAATGGAGAAGAAGCTATAGTGGAAACTTCATAAGTCAATATTGTATATTTTTGCTTTTGTAGGTAATTAAGCATGAGTAAGAAAATTTGTAATTAATCATACTACTAGTAGAGGAAAGGTTTTTGTTCTTAAGAGGTAAAGTCGTTGCAACCAACCAATCTTAGACCAATAGGTCAACATATCCTTCTCCACTCGTAAGAGGCCTACAATTGGAACTCTGTTGGCATGATCTTATATATTTTTTGGTTTTCAAAATAAACAGATATAATGATGTCTACTACCATGTAGAGTTAAATTGTATCCTTGCATTCATGTTTCCTATATCTTCTTTTTTTAAGATTTTCAATATTACAAAAAATGCAGTGGATAATTGAGTCAATGGTAGAGTTCAAGAATGGTATGGCAAAGTTCCAAGCTTGATGTTTAGGATACCACCAAATTAATGCAGGAACTACAAGTTGGTTGCCATTATAAATGTTACTGGTCTAGTTTTACTTTTGGGTTAGCACATCTAGTGTGCATGGTAAGTTCAATTTTCGGAATAGAGGTTTGCCTTAGTATGACAACATTGTTTGATTTAGGCTATACAAACCATTGTTAATGTTGAAAGGAGAGCTAATCATTTTCTAATATCTTTTGGAGCTTTTGTTTGAAATAAATTTATTTTTTATATAAGCCTTAATATCTATTCATAAGTTTTATGTAAATTATTTCTCATGTCATAACCAATCTCCTTAATTTCTTTATTTATTCTTATAAAATAAGTATAGTATTCTTCTAAATTAAACATACACACGCACACATACATACATACATACATGCACACGTACATACATCCGTGCATACATACCTACATACATACATACACACAAATATATTAATAGTATTGATTATTTTACTTGAATTTTTGATTTTTTTTAAACATTGATATACAAAATATATGGGTTTTGTTGCAGTATATATTAATCTTAAAGTTTAATTTTTGAATCATCATGTATATATAAAATTCTCCTAATATATTTTATCCAATAAAGAATAGCATAACATGTTTGCCACATGTCAAGAAAAATATTTAATTAGATCTTAGCTGAAAATTGTGATAGTGCAATCGTTAAATAAAATTTTTTTGATTTAAAAAATTTATAATACCAGTGCTTGATATTTTTTCAATTTTAAGATTTATGATGCAATTATGGTTAGCAGATCATGTCAAGATCAAAATGATGACTACAAGTTGGTAGATCAATTTGTCATTTTCAATATTATGTGATTAATAAAAGATGAAAGCATATAATTTTCTATCTTTTTCTTTGGTTGTTGAAAGAAAAATATTATCTAAAACTACCCTCAAAAGATGAGAACAAACCCAAGCCATATTTGACTTGGTATAAGAGAAGTGTATTAACAAAATTGCCATTTAAGTAACTTTGGTCGTATAAATAGTTAACTAAGCAATCAGTGGTTTAGTTACTCTTTTTGCAAATGTAAAAGTCTGTATCTTCCAACTATAAGATGAAAAGCCTCCATCCATGATCTAGAAAAGATGGTTATTGAATTTGCATCCATTCAAACATCCAAAGCATTTAACACATTATTGATAGATTTATAGCTTTTCTATCTCCTCAAGGTTTAAAGCATTCTTCATACATGTTCATGAATAATGATACAATATACATTTTTGAGATATGTCTAGAAGAATTACTGATAACTAGATTTTTTTTAATTTTGCATATTCTATAGGTTTTGTATTTTTCTTATATAGAAAAGATATTATTTTAATTAAGAAGGGGAGTTCATTACTTCCTTCAACCTATCGATAATAAAAACCAGTGAATCTTCTATCCAAGTTTGAAATTCTTCAACATGTATTGCATGCTTTGTTGATTTATGCATTGTTTCAATACTTGGTCCAATATATATATTTTGAAAAAAAAAAAAAGATTCTTAAAGCTTTTGTATCCTTAAGAAGGAAGTCTATAAATAAGGAACTATTTTCCAAAAGCAGCAATCTAAGAGGGGGGGAATTGGGTTTATAAAATTTAAAACTCAAATTTGTAGCAATTTATGCCCAAAACAATTCAGATTGTGTAAGTGAAGTGATAAGCAGAAAAAATAAAGGTACACCAAAAATGAAATGAAGGAAAAATAATCATAATCACAAATACAATAATTTTATAGTGGTTTAGTGCTAAACTCAGCACTACATCCACTCAAATAAATTCACTTAAGAATTTTAACTATAACCTCTTTAAGATTATAGTTTAATTATTTTCAAAGGTTCACAATCTAATCCGGTTGGTTTTCACCAACTCACCAATCGAAACCTTATAATAATTATTTTCTTCCAGGCTCACAATCAACCCCAATTGATTTTTTTTGAAGATATTAATCAAAACCAAAACAACATCCAATTTCTTAGGCTTGGACCAATCCCAAGTTTCTATGTTCAAGAGACTTGTTACAAATAAACAAGAGAAGAACACAAAAATAGAGTTAAGAATAATTAAAACTCTTTTTAGATCTAAAAACGTCGAGGTAGTTAAGCTTTCAATGTTTGAACTTCTTCCTAGAATGCTTAAGAGGTTGAGGCAGTCTTAAATTCTTCTTCTAATTAGTAGCTAGCTAAAATTTAATCACTCTTCCTCTCTTTCAATCTGAATTTAATGTAGGAAGGACTAGATTTATGATATTCTCAAATTTCTTTCAGTTTATCTTTTTGGTTCCTTATACTATCCTCTTGAATTTTTTCTCAATAAGCTCTCCTAGCTTCAAAAGTTGGTTCCTTCTATAAATCATACATATTTATTAGCTTAAAAATATTTTCATTTAATGCTCTAGCCATTTGGATTGATTTAGCCATGTTCTAGAATTTCTAGAAAACTAGCCATTATTTTGTCAAGATTTACTAAGTCGGCTCATCCAAACACTGAGTTGGCTAAGTAAAACTTGGAGTCAACTCAATAGTAGGTCCCAAAAATCCAATGTTCTATCTTGCTCTGCTTGTTTGAGATTAGGTCAGGCTTAGATCTTATCTTAGTCGACTTACTTGACAGTTCGATCGGCATATTATTTTTTTAGGTCAACTCAGAAGGTTTGCCGATTTATAAGACTTTTTGTATTCATCTTCCTCTGAGATTGAGTCGCCTCTCCTTTTCATTGGATCAGCTCAAAAAATTACTTCTATCTTTTCAAGGTTCCTGTCTTCCTATCTTTTGATGCTAGATGGACTCAGCTTCAAACTAGGTTGGTTCAGATATGTGCCAAGCATGTCACCAAGAGTTTCAAATAGTTTTTCTTGATTCAATTTGTTTCTAGGTTAGAGTTGCCTTCTCAAACATAATTTATACTTATTAAGAGGTGTATCTAGACTAGATTTTCTTTTCAAATCTTAAACTTTTTTGCTTCCAATCTTGAGGGTCTTAAGTCTGGAAATTTGAATTTTTTTGAGGATGTAGTCTTTGAATTTTCTCAAGGATATAGCTCTTTGAGTAAAATAATTAAGCATCATATGGAAACCTACAAAAACTATCAACCACATCATCAGTAAACATAATTTGTACTCAAACATTTTTGACATCATCAAAATAAATTCTAAGGCTAACAAGATTAATTATAGTATTGACTACTTTACAAATTCATGGTGTTGATTATATCTCTTAATATAGCATCATGAAGTCCCAATGCGACCCCAAAATAAAATATGTTTTGGTTATAAATGCTTTGATATATTTTGTTGCTATCGCTTGGACCATTTTGTTTGTCATAGCTACACTAAGCTTATCTTTGTGATCTCAATCTGCAAATATAATATAGGCTTTTCCATCTCTAAAAAAATACACCATCAGCATGAATTTATATACACGTTTCTTGTAATTGAACTTTTATACTAGTACTAATCTCTTGACAATGGAATTCTTACAATAGCCAACAAGCTTTACTGATTACTTTTCCAAACTACCCAAGCAATAATAGCAAACCTTGTTAATCCTGCCATTTCCAATTTGTTCAGAACTTTTTGTATCTAACCCAAATGCTTTTAGGTTTGCCTTCTTTGGTTCTCATCTGCAGAAGCATAAGACTCCAAACTTGTAGTGGACACTAATAATTTTTAAAGAAATTCATTCATGTATCATTTTGTTTATAATATAGTTCACATAATTCATCCTTCAACTTCATTTTCCTTTTACTCAAATTTACCTTTGTTGAAAGGATATTTTTGAGTGCATATCACATAAAAATAAATGATTTTTCTAGATTATGTAACTTTCAAAAAATACTCTTCCGTATCATATGCAAATTAAAACTACTTGCTTTCTTCAAATCTTCTTGCTTTAGTATCAAGTGAAAACCACTCTTAATAGTGAAAATTCTATTTTTTTTATCATGTCATATCGATCTATAATTTATTGATCTATTAGTAATTGAGATTTTAAGAATATTCTCTGGAAAGAATATTTGATTAATAATTATCTATTATAGCACCCTCTATCTTTGCTCATCAAAACATCGACTATAGGTTTAAGGCTCAAGATGTTAACAAAGGCCACTTTGGAGGTTATTTTCATCAACAACCATTTATCCTTTTAAATTTTTATCCTATTCTCATTTTCAATTTATGAGCATACACTTGCTTCATGTAATGATTTTATATGCTTGAAACAACATAAAATTAGACTACCGTAGTAATCTTCATTCCTTTTTTGCTAGTAGTGCTCAACTAAAAGCATGTAATTCTCTAAAGCCACATCTACTTTCTCTTTTACTAAATAAAATTATTCTAATTTATAATTTTAGTTTATCAAATGAACCTTCTTGATCGCTTGTCATGAGGTGGTCAATTATAAACTCTAACTCACTTCTATATAGCTAGGATGAGTCGAGATCGTATCCATAGGGATCTTGGATCGATTACTTGAAACGAGAGAAAGAAGGAATGCTTTTGTATAAAAACTTAAGACAACCATGCGATAGTAGCAAAATAAATCTAAGCTAAGTGATAAAAATGATGCGATAGGTAAAGACCTCAGAAATTTGAATCTACTATGTGAAATAGATTTTGGTATTCCTTGTTATGGTGCAATGATGGTGTGAGGTTTAAGTTGATCTAATTTAACTCTTCTTTCTTGAATATAAATTATACCCTTAGGTCACGATTCGTCTCTTGGAGAGATATGTTATTCAACTACAGAACATACAAGAAGAAAGAAAATTAATTATCAATCTAATTATTTGAGAAAATCTATCTCTTTTGAGTACACATTGTATCCTTAGATCATAATGTATCTTTAGGGATTATAGATTATTCGAATAACCAAATCTAATGATAAAGCATATAAGAACGGTGCATCCTTATCTTAAAAAAAATTAAATGATTCATAAACTGCATGTAACAGGAATACAAAATGTATGCATAGAAAATAAATTTTTTACAAGTATCATCTCTTTTCCAAAAGTAAAGGCTTAGTTCTCCATGAATTCTGGAATCATCTTCATCTTCTTGGCTTGGACTCCACCAAAATTCAGATCTACAACTCTTCTCAAGTTTGGAAGATGGAAGAAGAGAGGATGTGAATGGTATGAAGGAGAGGGGATACGAGTGGAAGTGTTTTAGGATTATGGAAGGTTTTAAGGGATGGTGATAGTGGCTGGGATTTAGTGGTGTGGAGAAGTAAAAAAGAAGAAATGAAGGATGACGGTCTTTTAAATTTTTGGGAGTGAAAGGATGATAGATCATGGGAGAGGCATCGAGGTGTTTAAATAGAGAAGGAAGGGTATTAGATTTTTAAAAGGAATAAAGGTGAGATGATTTTGTGTAATATTTGATTTGAGATGGGAAAGGAAAGAAAGGATGGAGATTTTGTAATGAAATTTTATTTGAATCTAAAAAAAATAAAATAAAATCATAGCATGTGATATTTGAATTTTAAAGAAAAATAGAGAAATGAGATGGTAAGAAAGATAAAGAAGGTTTGAAATTTAAATTTTAAAAAGCATCTCATGAGAGAAGTTTGTACTTTAGATGAAATTAAATAAGTCAAGAGAAGAGAAAGCGCTGCCTTCTTAGGGGTATAAAGCAATTAAGGAAGATAGGAGTGCTGATTTTGAGAGAAAGAGAAATAGAATATTCCTTCTTTGGTGTGTGGAGCATATACGGAAGGAAGGAAGGCACATGACATCAAGAAGACTCTTTGATAATATTTGCCTTCACTTCAAGCCGCAGGATGGAGAAAGTATTTTTTTTTGCCTTTAAATCGGATCCTTGAATCCATGTGAGAGGAAGTTTTGGAGCCTTGATCCTTGGATCTTCTATACTTACTTCGAAACTATTGATTGGAGTAACTTGGATCCCCAATATAGATGCTTGGATTGAGAGCTCTTGGATGGAGTGCACACATGATAGCCCTTGGATTTTCTCTCTTCATGGCTAGCTTTCTAATTAATTGCTTGATTTACCTTGGGTTGAGCCGTCTTGGATCCTATGAACCCAATCTCCTAATTACCTGTAAAATAAATCAAGAAGCATCAAATTCAACTAATAAACGTATAATGCAATAATATTTAATACTTCTTATTATAATATATCAAGTGCTTATCACACCCCCAACTTGAACTTTACTCATCTTCGAGTAAAAGAAAGGTTAGTATCATATACCAGTATGCTTAGTCACGAGCATTTTTAGCTAATTCCAGTAAAATTGGAATACAACTAGAAGCTTAGTAAAGTATGTCGTTGAAAAATTAAGATTGCCTACTAGTATAGTTAAGTGACGAATATAGAATTTTCTTTCTAAGCCTTTTCTTGGTCTACCCTTGTTTTTATCCTTAGTTTATCTTACTCTAAGATAGGTTCATGGTCTGTACTTTTGCCCATTCATTCCTTTTTTTTTCTTTTTTTTCTTCTTTTTGAAGGAATTGTAGTTTGTGCAATGCCTTAGCCCTGTTCTATTTGATCCATGTAATGAGTTTTTGGCCAATGACTTCCAAACCAGTTGATTTTAGGGCATTAGATATAAAACACCACTCAAGCTTACTAACTCAGTTCTATAAGATTATGGGCTAAAGCAACTACATAGTAGAGCTTCTTTACATTGCCCATCTTTTGATGCGAACATCATTGCTTACTTAGGCAAAGAAGCCCGATTACTCAGTGGGAGACTAATATTTAGAATTTACTCTCTCTCTCTCTTCTTTTTTTTTGAAGGAATTACAGGCATCAAGGTAATCCATTTATATCCATAAAAGGTAGACTCCAGCTGGACATTAATATTGGAGTGATTGGAAGGATCTAAAAATCAATTCTTATTCTATACTTAGCCACATATTGGGTTTTCTTAATGTGCAGTCCCTTAACACTTTACAGTTTATCTAAATTATGCATCAATAGCTACTGAGATGCCTAGTTCTCCTTAATTCTAAAGCACAGAGGTCTATGGATACTTACATCTTCTCAAGTTCTAAGTTTTTATTTTTCACCCCCTAACTTAATCAACATTGTCCTCAATGAAGTGAAAAGAACAAGAGTGTAACACAAAAGAAAATAAATAGAAGCTGAAGGAGAGAATACACATGGTAATAATATGGGCCTTCTGATGCTCCATCAGGTCCGATTCTTTTTCCAACTTAGTTGATGAACCTAAGTAAGACAAAACAAAAGAATTAAGATAAGACAAAAATATTGGATTGCCTCTCAAGAGTACTAAGTTTACAGTCTTCAGCCAGACTTCGTCAGATCTTAAGATGGTGGATAGATTGGATCCACCAAGTCAACTACATCAATTTGTTTTCTTTCGTTAATTTCTTCCATGTATGGTTTCAAACGCTAGTCATTTATCTTGAAGGTATTCCCTGTTTTTATATCTTTAATTTCAATTGCTCCATGGGAGAATACTTGAGTTACAACATAAGATCCATTCCAGCGTGATTGTAACTTTTCAAAAAAAAGGTGTAACCTCGAATTATAAAGCCAAACTTTTTGGTCGGATTTGAATGTCTTTCTTGAGATATCCTTGTCATGATATGCCTTTGTTTGATCCTTATAAATTCATAAGTTCTTGTAGGCTTTGTTGTGCAATTCACCTAGTTTGTTCAGTTGCAACCTTCTATTAAAGCCCATGTTCTTCATATTAAAATTAAATTTCTTTATGGCCCAGAAAGCACGATGCTCTAATTCTACCAATAGGTGACATGCTTTTCCAAAGACTAACCGATAAGGGGACATACCAATCGTAATCTTCGATGTAGTTTGATAGGCCCATAATGCATCATCCAGACATAAGGACCAATCCTTCCGGTCTGGCCTAACCGTCTTCTCGAGAATTTGTTTGATTTCCTTATTAGAGACTTTGACTTGGCCATTAGTTTGGGGGTGATAAGGTATGGCAACTTTATGGATAATTTCATACTTATTCATCAAACTCTTAAATTACCTATTCGTGAAATGCGCACCCCCGTCATTGATAATGGATCTAGGGCAACCAAAATGACTAAAGATATTATATTGAATGAATTTGATTACCACCTTGTGATCATTAGTTCTGGTTGCTATGACCTCCATCCATTTAGATACAAAATCAACTGCGACAAGAATGTACTCATAACTGAACGAGGAGGGAAAGGATCCCATGAAGTCGATTTCCCAAACATCAAAAATTTCCACCACTAAAATTGGGGAGAGGGGCATCATGTTTTTCTTGAGATGCTCCCCGTTTGTTGACATCTTAAATAGTATTGGCTAAATTCATAAACATCCTTAAATAATGTTGGCCAATAAAATCCATACTGCAATACTTTTCCTGTAATTTTCTTCCCTCTAAAGTGACCTCCACATGCAAGAGAGTGACAAAAGGTGAGAATACTCTGAAATTCACTCTCGGAGACACAATGTCGGATCACTTGATTAGAACAAATCTTGAACAACTCATGTTCATCCCAAAAATAATATTTAACTTGCGAGAAAAATCGCTTTTTCTCTTGTAGGGATCAATGAGATGGAACCTGCCCTACAGCCAAATAATTTACAATATGAGCAAATCAAGAAGATTTGTTGGAACCAACTATAAAGAGTTGTTCATCAGAAAATCCATCCTTAATTACATCCGAATTATGTTCAACTAGGATCCTAGAGACATGATCTACTACTACATTTTTCGAATCCTTCTTGTCTCACATTTTTAAATCAAACTCTTGCAGAAGACGTATCCATCTAATTAGTCTAGGTTTAGTGTCCTTCTTGGATAGTAGATGTCTTAGTACAGCATGATCAGAATAGACTAGGACCTTTGAGTCTAAGAGGTAGGATCTGAATTTATCTAAGGCGAACACAACCGCAAGTAATTCTTTTTCGGTAGTAGTATAGTACAATTATGCATCAAAAAGGATTTTACTTGTGTAATAAATTACATGAGATTCCTTATTGATTCTTTATCCTAATACTGCTCCTACAGCATAGTCAGAAGCATCGCACATTATCTCAAAGGATAGGAACCAATTTGGAGATTGAATGATGGGTGCGGATGATAGTGCAGTGCGCAAAGTATGAAATGCATTCAGACAATCTTCATTAAAGTTGAAAGTGTTATCCTTGGTAAGGAGGTTACACAAGAGTCTCGAGATTTTGCTAAAATCTTTAATAAAGCGCCTATAGAACCCAGCATGGCCTAAGAAAGATCATACTTGATGGATCAAGGTCGGAGGTAGTAGTTTTGAGATGGTTTCTACTTTAGTTTTATCTACCTCGATTTCTTTCTCGAATACAATGTGTCCGAGTATGATTTCTTTATGAACCTTGAAATGGCTTTTTTTCCAACTTAACACCAAATTTATCTCGATACAACGTTTAAGAACCTTTGAAAGATTTTGGAGACATTCGTTAAATGTGGCTCCAAATACCAAAAAGTCATTCATGAATACTTCTAGAAATTTATCAACCATATCCAAAAAGATTAATAAGATGCATCATTGAAACATGGCTAGTGCATTGCACAACCCAAAAGTCATTCAACGAAAGGCAAAAATATCGTAAGGGTAGGTAAAGGTGATTTTCTCTTGGTCCTTTAGAAAAACAGACCTGATTGTATCCTAATATCTATCCAAGAAGCAAAAGTAACTCTGACCCGCTAACCATTCTAGAATTTAATCAATGAAGGACAATGAAAAGTAGTCTTTTCTAGTCATAATATTGAGTCATCTATAGTCCACACATACTCGCCAACCAGTTGTTGTACGAGTAGGTAACAACTCACCTTTTTCATTTTTTACCATAGTGACACCAGACTTCTTCGGTATCACTTGGATCGGGCTAATCCATTTGCTATCTAATATCAGATAGATAATGCCTGCATCTAACCATTTCACGACTTTCTTCTTGACTACCTCCTGCATATTCGGATTCAATCTTCTTTGCATGTCTCTATAGGATTTGGCGTCTGCCTCATAATAAATGTGATGCATGCAAATGAAGGGATCGATGCCTTTCAAGTCAGCAATTATCCATCCAATAACTTTTTTGTTCTCTTTTAGCACACCTATGAGTTGGGCTTCCTGATCATGGGTTAGGCCTGATGCAATAATCACCAGAAGGGTGTCATTGGGTCCTAAGAATATATACTTTAGCATGACCGAAAGTGGCTTTAATTCTAGCATAGGTGGAGCTTCTAAGGATGGGACTACTGGTGTACTAGAGGGGATGGATAATCATTCATACTTGATGGTCTATAGAGGAGCAGTTTTTGAGTCGGATGGTTTTAATAGACCATTGACTTTCTTCATATATCCATTATGATTGTAGTTTTCGACATCGGAATAAGCTAAAGAATTTTGCAACGGGTCCTGGGAAAGCATGGTGGGAGTGACTTCTTCAACTAGTTTCTCGAGCATATTCATCTCACTAAAGTCATTAATCGAGGGTCCCATGGCGGCATTAAATACGTTTATCCTTAGCTTTTTATTCTCAAATAGCACATCCATGACTCCTATTCTACAGTTAATGCAAGCATTAGCTGTAGCAAGAAATGGTCGACCTAGGATGATGAAAATTTGGTTAGGATTACTTTCTGATTCCATATCCAAAATGAGAAAGTCTATAGGAAAATAGAACCCGTCCATCTTAACTAGCACATCCTCTATCATCCCACGTGAAACTTTGATGGATCTGTGAACTAATTGTAAGGTCACTGATGTAGATTTCAGTTCTCCAAATCCAAAAAGTTGATATACTAAGCTTGGAAGGAGATTAACACTCGCTCCCAAGTCCAATAAGGCTTTCTTAATGGTTAGACCTCCTATAACACAGAAAATGATAGGAGCGCCTGGGTCCTTGAGTTTGGATGGGGTTGCATGCTGGAAGACTGAACTGACTTGCTCAGTCAGGCAAACTTGTTTTGGGATATGTGCTCTTGATTTATGCTTTTAGGTGCATAAATTTTTCAAAAACTTAGCATAAGTTGGGATCTGTTTGATGGTATCTAACAAAGGAAGGTTTATATGGACTTGTTTAAACAGCTAGAGCATTTCATTCATCTTAACTTTCTTTTTATCCATAGGTAGAGGATTTTCCAGAGCACTCGAGAATGGGACCTTAGGTACAGGTGCTGGGTTAATTGGTTCTTCCCTCTCTTCAGGTTTCTTCTTTTATGATGTGGTTGGCATTGGTTGTTTTGATTGTTGGGTTACTTCAAGTTGATTTAAGATTTTTCCGCTTCTAAGGGTCATAATTGATTTGGCATGTTTGAAAAAAGTTTCGAGACTAGTGGAGCTTTCAGTCATATATTATCCTTTTGGATTACTAATGGGCTGACTAGGTAATTTGCCTTCCTCCCTCCTACTAAAAGGAGTTGCTAGTGGACCTATCTGAGTCTCTAGCTTTGCTATTGATTGCCTATGGGAATAAAGGAGTTGAGTGTTCATTTCTATTTCTTTAAGTGCTTGCAACACTTTTTCTTCGAAAGCTAAGCTATGGATACTTGGGGTGGATTGGGAAAGGTTCTAGTATTGTGGCTGGAATGGATGCCTATAAGTTGCATCCGGATAATCTGATCTTTGTTGCACCGGGGGAACCACTGGTTGTGATTTTTACGAAAAATTTGGATGGTTTCTCCATCCTGGGTTGTACATACTAGAATAGGGATTGTTCCCTGGTCTACGAGTAGTTTGGACTTGATAAACTTGCTCTTGTACATATTCAGAAAACTGGTAAGCGGCTGGACAATCACCTACAGAGTGGGCAGGACTCGAACAGATTAAATAAGCACTTGTACTTGTGTGGGTAGAGAAGAGGTGGTGTAACCGACTTGCAGTAGTCGATCAAGTTTCTAAGAGATTATTTCATCCACTTTGCTGTGGATGTCTACCGATTGACCCACTTCATACAACCCACCTTTTTGGGTCTTGACGTGGGAGCTTTCCTAGTCATGTAATGCAACGAATTCTCACTTAGGATTTCAAAAAGCTGCCAAACCTCTTGCTTACTTTTAAGTATGAACATTCCACCACAAGATGAGTCAACCATTTATCTTTTTTTTTCATCAAACCATCATAAAAGCCCTGGACAAGTTGCCATTTGGGCATAGCGTGGTGAGAACATTTTTGAATGAGATTTTTGAGCCTCTCCCAAGTCTCGTGGAACATCTTCCCCTCCATTTAAGAAAAACTGGTTATAGATTTTCTAATCTGATTAGTTTTTCCTATAGGAAAATATTTCTTAAGAAATTCTTGTTGAAATTGGTCCCAGGTCGAAATGGTGATCGAGTCTAAGGAGTTTAGCCAAAATACTTGGCTTTATCCTTAAGAGAGAATAGAAATAGCTTTAACCTAAGGGCATCATCCAAAAAATTCTGGATTTTGACAGTTGAACAAATCTCAAAAAATTTATCTAGATACTTGTATGGGTCCTCATTACTATGTCCGTAGAAGGATGGAAGCATTTGGATCACATTGGACTTAATCTCATAGTGCGATACCTCTACAGGTGGGACTTGGATGCAGGAAGAATAGGTATAAGATGAAGGAATAAAGTACTCTCTCAATTATCATGGTGGTTCATCATCCCTAAGTTCATATTTTTAGCTCGAATGGTCTTGAGGATCTTTTCAATCTCTAGATCTAAGGGTTTTAAGTCGATTTGTAGAGATCGATGCTCTAACATGTATTAAAAAATATTCGCTTTGATTTCTTTTCTTTTTTTTTATTTTTGAGGAAGGAGAAGAGAAGAAGAGGAGAAGAGAAAGAAAGAGAAAAAGTCTAAAAAAGATTATCCTATGAGAGTCCTAAACCTATAGACGATAGAAGAGAAAGTTATTTTTTTAATTATTTTTATTATTTTCTTCAAACAAGTAGTGCAATCAAATTTATCTTAGTGTTATCCTAACTCTAGACAGCTCCTAACTGATCCAAGCTAGCCTTCAAGCCCTCTAAGTCAGAGCTTGACCAACCAACTGGTCAGATAAATGTAAGATCGGTGGGAGTTCCTCCATTGCTTTTCTTAGATACCAATTAAATTGATCAGATCAACGAACGAAATCAATTATAAACTATCTTTCTTTGAGTCTAATCATCCCGCAAATCACTTGCCTAGACACCGGTTAGCTGACCAAGTCTAACCTGGTCCAACTCTCGGGGTCACCTATCCTATTGAGCTTGAATTTCTTATGGGTCAACGTCTAATTGCTTTTAAATTAAAAGTTTAGGTCAATAAAATATGAAGGATGGTAATTTTTTGGATTAAGAAAGGATGATCAAATTTCTATCTTATCTTATTTAATTGAATTAAGTATCCTTAATGTATTTTATGGAAGATAAAATGCAATTAGAAAAGATGTCCAATACAAGTAAAAATCTTTTAAGATTTAATTAGTTTTTTTTATTTTAGTTAAGTATTATGTGGTGTTTTATTTTCTTTTTATGTATGTTATCCTTAAGCAAGAAGGAATAAGAGGTAGGTTTTAATTAAATTAATTAGATTTGAGAAGATTTAGAGAATCTAACTAAATGAAAAATAAATTATGCTAAGATTAAAAGGCAACTAGATAATCTTCAAATAAAGTAAGAAATTAAATCTACTTTTAAAGCAATAAATTATTCTAAACTATGAAAAATAGAAAATTACTAATTATATAAAATAGTAAATTATTCTATGAATTAGAATATAGGAAATTTTTTTATGTATGCAAATAAAGTAATCTAGCTAGGAAGCAATAAATCTACTATATATAAAAATTAATATAAGGCAAAAATTCTAAAAAAAATAAATAGCAAGTAATTAAGCAATTAAAGTAAAGCAGTCAATTTTTTATTTCTTTTTTGATTTTTTTTAGAAAATTTATTAAAAGGAAGTAAATTATTCTAGAATTAAAATGCAAGTCTAAAATAGGCAAGAAGTCAAAGGCAAAAAATTATTTTACTAGAAAGACAGTAAAGTAATCTAAAGCAAGAAATAAAAACCTAGAAAGCAATATAGTATTTTTTTAAAAAATATATTTTATAGTTTTTTTAAATAATCGCGTCAAGATCTCCAACAACGATGCCAAAATTTGATCATTTATTGTGAGGCGGTTAATTATAAACTCTAACTTACTTCTATGTGGCTACGATAAGTCGAGATCGTATCCACCAAGATCTTGGATCGATTACTTCGAAATGAGAGAAAGAAGAAATACTTTTGTATAAAAACTTAAGACAACCATGCGATAGTAGCAAAATAAATCTAAGCTAAGTGATAAAAGTGATGCGATAGGATAAAGACTTCAGAAATTCAAATCTACTGTGTGAAATAGATTTTGGTATCTCTTATTATGGTGCAATGGTGGTGTGTGAGGTTTAAGTTGATCTAACTTAACTCTTTTTTCTTGAACACGAATTATACCCTTAGGTCATGACTCATCTCTTGAAGAGATATGTTATTCAACTATAGAACACATAAGAAGAAAGAAAATTGATTATTGATCTAATTATTTGAGACAATCTATCTCTTTTGAGTACATATTGTATTCTTAGATCACAATGTATCTTTAAGGAGTATAGATTATTCAAATAACAAAATCTAATGATAAAGCATATAAGAATGATGCATCCTTATCTTAAAAAAAAATCAAATGATTCATAAACTACATGTAATAGGAATACAAAAAGTATGCATAGAAAATAAATCCGTTACAAGTATCATCTCTTTCTCGAAAGTAAAGACTTAGTTCTCCATGGATTTTGGAATCATCTTCATCTTCTTAGCTTAGACTCCACTGAAATTTAGATCTACAACCTTTCTCAAGTTTGGAAGATGGAAGAAGAGAGGATGTGAATGGTATGAAGGAGAGGAGATATGAGTTGAAGTGTTTTAGGATTATGGAAGGTTTTGAGGGATGGTGATAGTGGCTGGGATTTAGTGGTATGGAGAAGTGAAAAAAGAAGAAATGGAGGATGACAATCTTTTGAATTTTTGGGAGTGAAAGAATAGATAGATCATGGGAGAGGCATCGGGGTGTTTAAATAGAGAAGGAAGGATATTAGGTTTTTAAAAGGAATAAAGATGAGATGATTTTGTGTGATATTTGATTTAAGATAGAAAAGAAAAGAAAGGATAGAGATTTCATAATGAAATTTTATTTGAATCTCAAAAAAATAAAATAAAATCATGGCATATGATATTTGAATTTTAAAAAAAATAGAGAAATAAGGTGGTAAGAAAGATAAAGAAGGTTTGAAATTTAAATTTCAAAAGGCATCTCATGAGAGAAGTTTGTGCTTTGGATGAAATCAAATAAGCCAAGAGAGGAGGAGGCGCTGCCTTCTTTGGGGTATAAAGTAATTAAGAAAGAAAGAGATGCTGATTTTGAGAGAAAGAGAGATAGAATATTCCTTCTTTGATTTATGGAGTAGATAAAAAAAGAATGTATATGATATCAAGAAGACTCTTTGATAATATTTGCCTTCACTCTGAGCCGCAGGATGGAGTAAGTATTTTTTTTGGCCTTTGGATTGGATCCTTGAATCCATGCAAGAGGAAGTTTTGGGGCCTTGATCCTTGGATCTTCTGCACTTACTTTGGAACCATTGATTGGAGTGACTTGGATCCCCAATATAGATGCTTGGATTGAGAGCTCTTGGATGGAGTGCACACATGATAGCCCTTGGATTTTTTTCCTTCATGGTTAGCTTTCTAATTAATTACTTGATTTACCTTGGGTTGAGCCGTCTTAGATCCTATGAACCCAATCTCCTAATTATCTGTAAAATAAACCAAGAAGCATCAAATTCAACTAATAAACATACAATGCAATAATATTTAATACTTCTTATTATAATATATCAAGTGCTTATTACTTCTCACTTTTCTTTTTCTCCACTTTGCTAGTAATAAATCTAACTACTTGCATGCTTCTTTTAAAATAAGAAAACAACTCACTAGATATGTTGGAACTGCTTATGTGATAATCTTCAATAAATAATTTTCTCTTTGATTTTTCCATCATAGTTCGAAGGCTTAAATAATTTCACTCCTATTCAATTATTATTCTCTTACTTTACATTTTATGTTGTCTTCTTGCTGAATGTGATTGGTGACTTATCTAAGTTGATCATTTCCCCAACGCCTTCTCATATTTCTCCTTGATAGGAATAAGCCAAGAGAATGGGTTGTGAAGAACTCTCATTCTATCTTTTGGTATTGTATTAGGAGAGAATTATATATGCATGATGATTATAATAACTATGACGTGAGCTTACCACTAAGGTTATATGCATATAATATATATTGTATACAATACATAATACTCTAATACCCCCCCCCCTCCAAAACTCATGGTGCATCATGGACCATGAGTTTGGAAAGAAGATGAAAATTTTGAGCTTTCATCTATAGCTTAGTAAGTAAATCAGTAGGTTGAATCTCATATGGAAGATAGTGAGAAAGCATCCCTGCAAGATGATGATGATGGGTAAAGAAGGCATCAACACTAATGTGCTTCATGAGCTCTTGCTTCATGGAGTTTGTGGCAATTTGAATGGCATTAGTATGATTACAATAGAGTGGAGTTGGCTTAAAAAGGACCACACTCATATCTTTAAGAAGTCAGTGAAGCAAAATGATCTCAATAGTAGTAGTGGCCATAGCTCAAAATTTAGCTTCAGCAAATGATTGGGGGATGGTAGTATGTTTCTTTTATTTCTATGAAATAATGAAAGTGCTAAGAAAAATATAGCAGTCGATGATAAAATGATAATTGACAAAATCACTTGCACAAGTAGCATTAGAGAAAGAATAAAGCAGAAGTTGGGAAGAACTCGATAAAAGCAAACCTCATGAGGTAGTACCTTGAAGATAATGCAACAAATGTAAGAAATGGGCATAGTGAACTATTATGGGGATTAAAACAAATTAGCTTAAAACATGCACAGCATCAGCAAAATCTAGTTTGAAAATAGCAAGATAAACAAGACTACCTACAAGATGTCAATAGTGAGTAGATCATAAAGAGGTGCACCGACTCCATACTTTAAGTTATGATGGAGCTCCAATGGAGTATCAATAATGCGGCAATTGGTCAAGCTAGCTTTAGAGAGAAGGTAGGCAATGTATTTCTATTAGAATAAGATGTAACTTTTGGAGCTATATACAACCTCAAGCCCCAAGAAATATCAAAATAAGCCAAGATAATCATCACAAACTATGTACTAAATGCTTAACAAAAGAAATATGTTTCGGATCATCCTCAGTAATAATCATATCATCGATATAAAGCAATAAAAGAGTCTGACCATATGAAGAAGAATAAATAAATATGGTAGGATCATGACCTCTCCAAGTGAACTTAGGAGTAAGAATGGTTTAGCTAAATCACTCAAATCATGCATGAGGAGCTTAGCGAAGAGCATAAAGAACCATACAAAGATGACGCACATGTATGGAAGGATGAGAAAGCTTTAGTGGTGATTTCATATGGAATTCCTCATGCAAATCTTCATGAAGAAAAGTATTCTTCATGTCGAGCTGATTAAAAAGCCATTGATGAATAGCAACTATAGCTATAAGTATCCACACCGTACTCATATGAGCCATTAGTGTAAAGATCTCCTTGAAGTCAATGCCATTCTCTTGCTCAAACTCATGAGTAACAAGGCAAGCTTTATAATGCTCAATGGAGCCATCAAAGTGAGTTTTGATTTATAAACTAACTTCTAGATGATGAAAATCTTGTCAAGGGGAAGAAGAACAAGATCCCAAGTGCCCATATGCTTAAGAGCATCAAGCTCCTCAAATATTACTATATGCCACTCCAAAATACCAACAAGCTCTTTAAAAAATGTCTTAGGCTCCTAGTTAGTGAATAGTAGTAAGAAAAGCATGGAACTCTAAAGAAAGGTACTAAGGAGTAGCGTTGAGTTTAGTAGAAGCAGCGCAATAATATAGGGGATAGTGATGGTTATTAGGTGGAGCAACTATTAGTGGAGGATCACGAATCAATAGCTCAAGTTAAGCACTAGCACATGGAGGAATATCTATGGATGAGGTAGAGGTGTCATGAAAAGTAGAGGAGCTAGAAGGCTCAATGGAAAACATGGAAGACAAGATTAGTGGGGAAGGGATAGAAGTGATAGAGGAAAGATCAAGAAAGACAAGTTGGAGAGTAGAAGGTGAAGGATTTGATGGATGAGGAGAGGGAGCATAAAAAGAAAGATGCTCTTGAAAAATGACATCTCGAGATAAATACATGTGCCGTGAACAAAGTTATAGCATCTATACCCTTATGCTCAAGACTATATCCTTTGAAAATACAAGAGTGACAAGAGAGTTTGGTATATTTAGAGAGAGGTAAAGGATAAAGTAAGTATAGTCAAATACTTATAAAAAGAGAAGCTAGAGAAAAGTCTCTCATCAGGAGTGAGGCCTCGAAAGATGAAAATGGGTTGTGTTGGAGGAATCCCTTACTATTTGGGCCCCAATATCCCCATCCAAAATCGTAATGTCAATGACGATATCAATACCATAAGAGGAATGATGAAGAAAGATGCACAAAAATATAATTAAATAATATGGATCGGCTCAAGGCTTATCTCTATGGGACATGCAACTTCACTATGAGAGAAATTCATAAATACAAGAGGAGATCACATCCTCTCAACTCTCATACATCAATTTCTCAATAAGAAGCTCACATCCCTCACAAAAACTCTTAAAACCCTCAAAGAGATACTCCAATTGCTATAAATTCTACTACCACATCAGGTTTGTCGCAAGCTTTTTATAGAGCCTGAGAACACCTAAAATAGATAAGAAACCATCAAGATACGCTCATTTAAATTAGAACAACTCTTAGCCATCTGATCACCATTTTGATGCATAAATCACCATTGATCGCCGCCTTCATCCACTGGCCCGTGCAACACATTCGCATCTCCACTAATAGCCCTAGCACCCATCCATCACCAACCATCCGATCACGTTGATCGAATGGTCCAGAATTCTTCCATAACAATGCTGGTCCAGCATCGATTCAGGGGCATTAAAATCGATCCAGCGGTCAATTCATCCTCAATTCAAGCTAATTCAGCCTAGTTCACTGCTAATTCTTCACTAGTTCATCTCTAGTTTGAGCCTAATTAAGCTCAATCTTATGATTTCTCCATCAATCCTTGACTCTTGAGCTTCAATCAACCAAATAAGATTGAATTCGAGGTGTCAAACCTAACAAATATCCACCTCGACTCGACATTCAGTCTCCATATGGATTTGAGATCTTGTACATGATCTTGCCCCTATGCCCTAAGGCAAATGCCTGACTGCTCATGGATAGGCAGATATAGGAGTCGAGCCAAGTCACTCGATCACATCTTTATCATGTGCTGACCTGCCTGACCTGAGATCTACTTGGGATAGCCTTCTATGGTAATAAGAACTTCACTCTGTGATGTTGTCTATCATCCTTCCAAGTCTTCCATCTCATATCTAATCCATTTGTACTTAGAGTTCTACCTTGCACTGAGCTTCCTACCAAGAGGTAGCATCCTCTAAACTTCTTTCCTTCAAGACAACCCGACTGCCACATATAACCTTCAAGACTTTGTCATTAGCTCCTCATCTATAGTTGCTTGAATATAGTCTGCTTAGTAAAATTAGATTACTCCTGAAACTAGATATGTATTGGATCTCACCCAACTTCCTCAATGCTCCATTATGTGTCTGAAAGTTAAGTATCCCAATACCCTTGATCGCATAGCTCGATCCATTTGGTAAATAAACAATGCCTCACTACTCTCTAGAGAGTCAAATAGCTCCTCTCTACAACAAACATGATGCGAGTAAGCTAAATCTAAAATCCACTGAAAGGGAGGAGTAGATATCTTATTAAAGATCATAAATACATTATCAGATCCATTAGTGTCGCTACCATTGACCACCACTGGAATATCCTTCGTTCGATCTATGAGCTGTGGATAATTTCTGACTCAATACTCTAATTCATCATACTGGTAGCATATAATCTTACTTGAGTCCCTCGACTTGGACTTGGACCACCCATCTTGTGATCTTTTACTGCTTCATCCTTTGCCACCACCACCTCTAATCATTGCCAAAATTAAGTTATCATCTGAATTCAAGGCTCAGTTCTCTCGTTTGAGAACCTTAGTCTGAAGAAGTGTAAAAATGACCTCATCCATCTTGATGGTGCTCTTTTTCATAAGAAGAGCAGTCACCAAAGACTCAAATGAAGAAGGAAGCGATGAAAGCAAGATCAATGCCTTAGTCTTCTCCTCAACTTTCTCATCAATGCTAAGAAGATCAATAAGAATCTTCTGAAAGTTGCTGAGATGCCCCTACATGCTTTGCCCCTCGCTTATCTATAGCTAGTAAAATTGCTTTCAGAGGAAGAGAGCATTGATGAGAGTCTTCACCATATATATTTTCTCGAGCTTCGACCATATCACCATCGAAAAAGTCTTACAAGCACAAGAATTATCACATCATTCATCAAGTACAAGTAGATCATGCTCATCGTCTATATTTGAAGCCGCTTTCAATTCTTCTCCTCTATGGTAGTCAACTTCTTCTTACATAAGAGAGTATCAATTAATCCTTGTTGGATGAGCATATCCTTCATCCTCATTTACTATAGAAAAAATTTTTCTTTTTATCAAATCATTTGATCTCTATCTTAATTGAGCATATCTTCTCTATTTTCTCTAATCTTGATCAATAACGCCACAACTCGAACAAATCCATGCTCTGATACCACTTATTAGAGAATCCCTCACTATTTGGGCTCCATGGATTTCCACCCAAGATCATAATACTGATGACGATATCAATACCATAAGAGGAAGAATGAAGAGAGATGCACAAAAATATAATTAAATAATATGGATTAGCTTAAGGCTTACGTTCATGGGGCATGCAATTTTACTATAAGAGAAATTCATAAATACAAGAGGAGATCATACTCTTTCAATTCTCATACATCAATCTCTCAACAAGAATCTCACATCCCTTACAAAAACCCTTAAAATTCTTAAAGAGACACTCCAGGTATCATAAACTCTACGATCAAGTCATAGGCTCATCACAAGCTTTTTTATAGAGCCTAAGAACACCTAAAATGGATAAGTAATCGCTAAGATACGCTCATTTGAATTAGAACAACTCTCCATCACCTGATTGCCATTCTGATGCACAGATCACCATTGATCATCGCCTTCTTCCACTGGCCTGTGCAACAAATTCACATCTCCTCTAGCAACCTTAGCACCCCCCATCACTAGCCATTCGATCGTGCCAATTGGATGGTCTAGAATTCTTCCACAATAGCACTGGTCTAGCACTAGTTCAACACCCCTAAACTAGTCTAGCAGTCGATTCAACCTTGATCTGGGCTGGCTTAGCCCGATTCACTATTGATTCTTCACCGATTCATCTCTGGTTCGAGCCTAATTGAGCTCAATCTTATGATTTCTCCATCAATCCTTGACTCTTGAATTTTAATCAATCAACTAAGGTCAATTTCAAGGCATCAAACCCAACAAGTTGAAGATTAATAAGATAAATAATAGTATGAATAGCCCCATCCCAAAAATGATGGGAAGCATCGCCAGAGATGCGAAGTGAGCTAATATTTTCGATGATGTATCAAATGAGCACTAGGACAAGAGAGTTGAGGGAGAGTCCCTAGTGAGGCAAGGAAGTCAAGGTATTTATGAGACAGATATTCACCACTAGATTTAGAATGAAAGGCCATAAGGGATTTAGAGGATTGATTTTAAAGCATTGTAGCAAACTTTTTATAAATTTGGTATATTTGAGAGCGAGACTACATAAAATAAGCTCATGTAAAGTGAGAATAATCATCGATGAATATGACATAATAGCAGTTTCCATCTATAGAAATAAAAAGCAAAAGAACTTCAGACATCTATGCGAACTAAATCAAAAGGTGAAATAGCTATAGGATTACTAAAGTGAAATGAAAGTCTCACATACATTCCAAGAGCACAACTTTCTCAAGGTAATATATTTGAACTAGATATAGAGCCTAAAACACTACTACAAATTAATATAATGAGATGGGAACCACAAAAATAATCAAGATAAGGATGCTAGATCTCAAATATAGGAGGGAAAACACCTACAAAGATGGAGGCAAAAGAACTAGGCACATGTAGGTGGCCCATCAGATATACTACATTATGGTAATGGCCAATACTAATCAGACGATTGGTTTGTTGATCCTGCACAAAGCAAAAGGATGAATTAAAGAAGATAAAGTGATCATAATCAGTGACTTGAACAATAGATAGTAAATTAACATATAATTGAGGAATATAGAGGATGGAAAGAATAGTTAATTAGATGGTCTTAAGACCAATTTTTTGATATTCTATAAATAGGTGCCATCAATCGTAACATATGAAGTTGCATAAAAGGAGGTGAACAAGGAACAAGAAGAGAAGCATGTGGGGTTATATGAAAGGATGCACCGGAGTCTAAGATCCAAGTGAAACATCTATCGTTGCTATCACTGAATTACATACAATATTACAGCAACTCATTCAGTGGGTACTCTATAGAAAACCATGGAAACCATGAAAAGAGCAAAAGTATAGTCATTCTGGTTGTTGGCTGATCAAGGTGCGTTAGAAATATTTGGAATAAGGAACGAATCAAGCTCTACTAGAGATCTAAGAATATTTCAGTAGAAGTCAGTTTAATTCACATGCCAACATGGGCTGAAGATTTTCAAGTGGCTATAGGTTGATATTATGTAGATTCACAAACACTTGGTGCTTGGGATGGTTTGGACCAATTTTTGAGCAACTGGTGGGTACATTCCTAAGCATAACATAGATATCCATTGATGACATGGATAAGATAGTAAACAATGGGAAATGAATGATGAAACTCAAGTCCAAAGAACCAGAGAACAAAAGATAGAGTATGCACCCATCAAATTTTAATAATCTCAAATTTTTTAACCCCATAGGGGCGACTGCTTTGATACCATACAAAAAGGTAAGAAAAGAAGGCATCAATCATTCCAATAATCATTGGCAACCTATAAATAGGTCTTATAAGGAATATGTTGTACTGTAGATACAACATAAAGATGGCTCAGTCGATTATGCCTAAAATATGAACCAGTCCATATAAAGAAAGAAAAAAAAATAATCAATAATAAACATATAAAGAAAGAAAAAAAAATAATCAATAATAAATACTTATTCTAATACTCTCCCTCAAGCTGGAGCATATATATCATGCATGCCCAGATTATTATAGAGATAGGAGAATCATGTAGAACCTAAGGCCTTCATGAAAAGATTTGCAATCTGAGCCTTAGTAGATGTAAATACAATGATAATGTTGTTGGGCATCATAGCATCACGAATAAAGTGATAGTCAATCTCAATATATTTCATCCTTTCATGCAACACTAGATTATTAGTGATGTAAATAGCAACTTGGTTATCACACCTCATCTTCATAGGCTCTAAATGAATAAATCCTAAATCAGCTAACAAAGATTTTATCCACATCATTTCATAAGCCGTGTGGGCCATTGCCTTGTACTCAGCCTCAACACTAGACCATGCTATAATAATCTGATTCTTGCTTCTCCAGGTAATCAAGTTTCCACCTATATATATACAATATTCAAAGATGGATTTTCTATCAGAAATAGAACCAGCATAGTTTGCATCAGAATAAGCCTCAATCTGTAAATATTTATTTTTTCTGTACAATAATTCTTTTCCTGAAGAAGCTTTGATGTATCTTAAAATCCTCAAAACAGCTATCCAATGACATTGCTTTGGCTTCTGTATAAATTGACTCAATAACCTAACAGCAAAAAAGATATTTAGTCTGTTAACAGTAGGATAGATCAGTTTACCCACAAGCCTGTGATAACATGTCACATCTGAGGAATCCTCAATCTTCTGATCCCAAAAAATAGGTTATGCAACTATCAGGGTATCTATTGGTTTACAGCCAAAGAAGCCTATTTTCTATAGTAAATCAAGAGCATATTTCTTTGAGAAAAGAAAATACCCTTCTTACTATAGGCTATCTTAATTCTCAAGAAGTACTTGAGTCGCCCAAGGTCTTTCATCACAAAATACTACTGTAGAAAAGTTTTTACATCAGATACACCGGCCAGGTCACTTCCAATGAGAAGAATATCATTAATATAAGCAACTAACGCTACCAACCTAGCTGGACTCTGATGAACAAAAATAGAGTGGTCTGCATGACTTTTTTTCAGTCCAACAGCAACAATAATCCGACTAAATTTTTCAATCCATAACTGTGGACTCTGCTTGAGTCCATATATAGCTTTTCGAACCCTACATACTTTCTTCTCTCCATGAGCAACGTACCCAGGAGGTTGCTCCATATAAATTTTCTCATTAAGATCACCATATAGAAAGGTATTCTTTACATCCATCTAAAATATTTTCAATCTAAATTTACAGAAAGAGAACATGAACTAAATTTAGCCAAAACATAGGTGAGAAGGTCTCAAAGTAGTCAACTTCATAGATCTGAGTGAACCCTTTCGCAACAAGTTGAGCCTTATACTTATCAAGAGAGCCATCCGAATAGAATTTTATAGTGAATACCCATCTGCAAGCAACTGGTTTGACCTCGATAGGTGGAGAGACTAGATCCCATATTCTATGGAAAAGTAAAGCCGACATTTTCTCATCCACAGCAGCCTTTCATTTGGAATCAGGTAGTGCTTCCTAATGATTCTTTGGAATGGAAATAGAAGAAAGAGACAAGATAAAGGAACGACGAGAGGAAGATAGATGATCATAAGAAACATTGTTAGCAATAAGATGTAAGGTAACACTCCATTTTTCTTTCCGAAGAGCAATAGGTAAATTCAAATTTGATGGAGTAGAACCCTGCTAAGGTAGATCTCCTTCCAAAGATGACAAAGGTGGCAATAGAGTATGTTCATGATATTTATTCTTGCATGTGTACATCTTCAGTGGTGGCTTATTGTCCATACCTGAAATACAGTTGCCTGGAGAAACAAGAGGTGGAAGAGGAATAGATGGAATGCTAGATGTCATTAACTGTTTATGATAGTAAGAAGTTGTTTCAAAAAAGATGACATTAGCATACACAAAAAACCACTTTAAGATAGGATCATAACATCGATACTCTTTTTGAGTATGAGAGTATCCAAGAAAGATGCACAGAATAGATCTGGAAGAAAGTTTGTTAGAACCCGGTCCCAAGGCGTGAACAAAGCACAAACACCCAAAGATACGAGAAGAAAGTAAAGAAAAAATTCTTCAGATCTGAATCATATTCAGATGAAGTCCAGGAAGAATAAATTTAAGTTTAAAAAATTTTCATAATCATTATGAAAACATACCTCGATGCATAGCAGAAAAAGACCTAGGTGCTGAAAATTCTGCAATGCTGCTTTGTAAAATCTAAAAGCACAAATCCTCTACTTCACATGTATGCCATGCAACATTGCGAAAGGAGATAAGATGTTAGGTGCCACACCAATAAGGAAGAAGCAAAGGGACAGCAAGATTAGATCCTCTACCCACATACCAAGAAGAAGAAGTAGAAGAGCTCTATCTTAGGGCTCTCTCTCTCACGCCTGGCCTTACTCATGCCCAAGGGCTATGGATCTTATATATTACTGCCCAAGGGGTCTCCCTCCTTTATATAGATGTAGCTTAAGATCTGATTGAATCCTTATCAAATAAGGATTTCATGGATAATTACCTTGACTAGTCAAATTCTACTCCAAGTAGGAGTCCTAAGGTATTCTCCTAATCTCATTAGGAAAGGTGGTTGGCATCAACTCTTGGCCCACCTTTATGCCATCCAAAGCAAGGCCCTCGATCGAAAATATCTAGGCCCAAAGCCCTCTTGATCGGTCACATATGTGAGAAAATCTCAGTGGTCAAACCTACTAGTTGATCAAATTAAATTTGGTCCAAATTGAGTCCAATTTGAATCCAATTCGAACCTATTTCGAACTTAATTCAAATAAATTATCTAGCCCTAATATAATTAGGGTTTAATATCCAAGTCTAACTTAGATAATTAACTAATTAAAATAAGCCTAATTAATTTAGATCTGATCTAAAATTAATTATGATTTGAATTCAATCTCTCATTAAATCTTAGATCTTTTCAAGTCAAACTCATCTCTGAAATTAATTTTGAACCCCATGACCATGTTAGCTAGGCATAGTCAATATTTAATTCCGTATGACCATTAACTTAATTTTTTAATTAAGTAAATCTATTTGTTCAATCAAGTCAAATATTTTTAAATTAAATATATAGATGTTAGGTCAATTCTTTTCTACATGGCATGACTAATGTGTGTGACTCCATAGGTTCGAACATGAAGTCGGTAGTATGGGAACTAATTTTTTATATAAATCAAAGTGACCACCTAACAATAATATTCGACATTCGAATAGGTCGAATGATTGCAAAGCAATATTCAAAAATTTTGGCAAATAATTGTTGCATAATTCATCCTTTTGACCCTTAATGCTCAGGACGACTTAGGATTTAACTATCAACCTTGAAACAGTAATCCATATTGTATTTCGACCTTTTTAAAATCCTGTGAGAATCACATGGATTATCCTAGCCAAGGTTTTATTGGATTGAAATACAGTAAAGCATTACCTTCCTTTAATAGAGGTTCAATCCCATCTTGATTCACATACTGACTTAGCAAGTACTTGACTGTACCCAAAAATCTTTCATCACTGTATTAGAAATATAGGTAGTCTGGCACCAAAGCACAATAAGTTGTTTGTAAGTCACTGTGGTGATCTCAGGTCTGAGGGATACCTATATCCATATCCTTTGTGAGCATTTCTTGATAGTAGAGAGCTCAACCGGTGAGTCACTTTTTGGTGAGCCAGTGAGTCACTTTTCGATGATGATGTATTCCTACATCTCACATATATGCCATACTAGTATCTTCATACTCCTTGATTAAGAGGACAACCAACTCATATAGCATATAATGACCTACACTCAATAAATATTATTGTCATTGTAATAATGTATCATTTGGTCATGAACATAGTTTAAGAACTATTCGATAAATCTTTCTTTATCGATCATTTATAGTTCTAAGAACATCATTAAAAAAATTCTTGAAAAGATGCAATATGATGAACTACCAAAATAATATTTATTTAATATAATTTATATATAAAATTATAATTATCTACAGCTTAAACGATTGGCTTTAGGATACTATTCCTAACAGAAAGAGGAAAGAGGGCGTGAGAAGGGTACAAGCAGGAGAAGAAAGCTGCCTAGATAGAATTAACGAGGGAACTCGGTTAATTAGATAACAAGCAGTCAAAATAGCATCTCCCTAGATGGTTTTAGGAACATACATCTGATGCATGAGTGTCCGAGCCACATCAAGAAGATGATGATTTTAACATTCAACAACTTCATTTTGCTAAGATGTATAGCTATAAGAAGTCTAATGAATAATACCATGATCAACACAAAAAGATTCAAAAAAAGATTTGATATACTCTAAAGTATTATCAGTGCACAGAATTTTAATAGAAGTAGAGAACCGATTTATGATTTCATTATAAAACTATTTGAATACATCAAATATTTGTAACCGACTCTTTAACAAGTACAACTAGATCATCTGAGAGTGATCATCTATGAAAGAAAGAACAAAAAACCAAAAACCAAGAGTAGTGGTAATAGGACTCGGACCCTAGACATCTGAATAGACTAAATCAAAGGGTGAAAGACTTTGCTTATTGAATTTAGACGGAAAAGATACTCTGTGATGCTTACCTAACTCGCAAGCCTCATACTCAAAAACTCTGAGAGATGTGAGAACATTAACAAAGGACTTCAACTTAGATGAAGCAAGATGGCCAGATGACAGTGCTAAAGATATAGATCATCAATCAAAAAAGCTTGTAGTGTTGAAGGTATGTTACCATTGTAATAATAAAGACCACCATGCTCATACCTGCCACCAATTGTTCTCTTCGTTTGGAGATCCTGCATAATACAGTAAGATGGAAAAAAGATGACGGAATATTTGTAGGCTCGTGTAAGATGACTGATAGAAAAAAAAATTAACAGAAAATTTTAGAACATAGAGAACTTCAGAAAGAGTAAGTGAAGGAGATGAATTAATAATATCAATCTCAGAAACTGAGTGTGAGCCATCAGCAACAGACATGAGTGCAATGGATGAGGACAAGGAAAGAGAGAAAAATAAAGATTGATTTGACATATGACTTGAGGCACTGAGTCAATGATTCAGGAGTTGTAGGACATATTAGAGGCACTACCTAAGGTCGAAGGAACTGCATGGAGTGAAGAAGCAATCTGCTGAATAAGCCACTCTAGATTTGCCCTGGATAAAGCAATGCTACTATCCGTAGAACCAGCAGAGAGCATACCAGTTGTAGTAAAATTTGATGTATATGAATAAGGAGTGTTTGCAACTCTTACGATGTTATTTCGGATATAGTTTGGAATACCAAATTTTTGCCAATATTTGTCAAATGGATAATTACTCCGACCACAATGAATACAAGAAGGAAAAATAGGTCGAGAGAGAGTAGATCGGCCACAACCTCATCCTCGACCAGTAAAGGGCTGTCCATTGCAACCTCCACCATGGCTAACAGCATATGCACTATAGTCATAAAGACGACTTGCAGTATTAGTAGAATTTTCACTAAATCTAGTAAAATTTTAATTTTCAGACCTTGAGAATGAAGAGTCTGCTCACAAAACTCGAGACATCGCCTCACTAAGAGTAAGAATAGTTGGATCGGATAAGATATGTACGCGAACATGGCTTAGAGACTGATTTAGTCCAGACGAAAATATAGTAACATAAAACTCCTCACACTGAGCCTTGATGACCCTAGGATCAATGGAGATGGGCTGGTACACCTGAAGCTTATTTAACTTCCCAGATAATTCAGCCAAAAAGTCATATATAGAACGATCTCCTTGCTTTAAGGAAAATAGTTCTTCGTACAATGAGAAAACACGAGAAACATTATTTTTATCCGAATAGATCCATTGAAGAGTAATCTACATCTCTTTTATTGAATGAAGAAAGAGAATATTTGCACTTACATGATTCTCCATACTGTTTACCATATTGCTCATGACTTGGTAATCATTTGCTTGCCAAGAGGAGAATTTTTCATCAGTATCATCCGAAAGAGCCCCATCGAGGTGATGTAGTTTTCGTTGCCCACCAACGAGCAGACGAAAAGCTCTTGCCCACTGAAGATAGTTCAACTCGTTTAATTTAATGGTGGTTGCAATAGTTGTGGTAGATTACTTCATTTTCATTAAAGAAGAGGTGATAGAATTATTGGCCATGGCAGCGAGAAGATGAAAAAAATCTTCTTTATGTGTTGTCCATGAGATAGCAGATCAACTCCAACGGCCTGATGATGCTCAAATGAGGCAGAAATGCTTATAGAAACCCTAGAACAGAGAGCGCCCTACCAAAAAAAAAATCAGAACTGCAGACTGGAACCCTAGAAGAGTGGGTTCAGTAGAGAAAGAAAAGAAAAAAACGGGGACGAGGGTTTTTAGCAGGGATTCTGGGCAATAAGGATCTTTTCCTAATCAAATAAGAAGAAGATATAAGGAAAGCAGTAAAGAGTTTCCTTGATTCTTCACTTGGACGGTGCCTAGGGTTTTGGAGAAGATGCTAGGGCGTCCAAGAAAGAGAGGAGAGAGAGCAGCACCTCAGATTTTTTTAACCCTATGGGGGTGACTGCTCTGATACCATGTAGAGAGATGAGAAAAGAAGACATCAATCATTCCAATAATCATTGGTAGCTTGTAAATAGGTCTTACAAAGAATATATTGTACCGTAGGTATAATATAAAGATGGCTCAGTCAATTGGGCCTAAAACATGGACCAACCTATATAAAGAAAGAAAAGGAAGAAATAATCAATAATAAATGCTTATTCTAATAGAATTATGGGGCCTTATCTTCAAGCACATTTCAAAGATGGGAGAAGCTCATTTTAGAGATGTATGAAAGATCGATGAGTTGGCTCTGATACCATATTAGAATTAAGCCAATAGAATGGGTTGTGAAGAGCTCTCTCATTCTATCTATTGGTATTGTATTATGAGAGAATCATATATATATATGGTGATTACAATAACTATGAGAGGGGCTTACCACTAAGGTTACATTAATGTAACATATACACCATATACAACATTTCTTCCTCCATCCTTATTGGCATTTATAAATAGGAAGAGATTAGGAAACAAAGTTTCCACTTTCCAAGACCACTTAATGGGCTTTTCTTTAATACTAATTTGACTCATGGGAAGAATTTTTTTTTGAAGTATTACTTTTGAAAAATTGATTCCTAGAAATATGATGTCAAGAAAACTAATTTTGGTATGTTTGGTTGATTATAAAAAAGTGGTTTATTTCAGGATGGCTTACATTTAGTTGAGCATCCATTTTTTTTAGAAAAATATAGAAAGTACCTATTATATCCTTAATAAAATGAAAAACCTTATCTTTCTATATACATTATTATTGTTTGCAAATAAAAATTGATGATGATTAAGAATATTTTTGGCCATAAATCGTGATGGAAGAGAGTTTGAAATGTTGTGACGAAGAGAATATTTATTTCAATCGTAAATCTTTTGATGGCTTAAAAGAATATTTTTGAAAACAAAAAACCCTCCAATTTTCTTCCCATGAGAATTCAAAAAATCCATGTTCTACATGATTTTTTTTTTCCACAAAACATAAAAATTATATTTCCATAAAAATACATCCTTTCAAACTCTTTACTTTTTGAGAACTCTAACCGAATAAAAATGATTTTTTCCATTTTCTATTGACCATGCTTTCTCCCTTTCAGTTCCCGTCAACCAAACAAATAGAATAGAATAAGTTAACACATTTCATAGCCAAGGCCGCCCATTTTCCACCAATTCATTGTAAGCATCATTTGCTCGCTTGCTCCCAAAAAAAAAGCCATTCCACTATCATAAGTTTTGCTAAGGTCTAGTTTCAGAGTTAAATGAAGCACTGAACTTATTCTTCAAATAACGGATCCCTTCAAAAGCCATAAGAATGTTGTTAGTGATTAAATGACCAGAATCAACAGCACTTCGGCTTTCTGAAATTATCTTTGTAAGCCAATGGTTCAACCTATCTGCCAATGTTTTTGAAATCACATTGTAGATCACTCTAAAAAGTCTTGCGGGCCGAAGAAAAGCACCATAGATAAAATTTATGAAACATAACATGCTTTCTACACCGTGGGCGATAAAGCCCAACAAACACCACCGGTAGTGATTGGCAAGCGCACATGCCGAAAAAAAATTTATGAAGCATGCATTTTTTCCATCCGGGCCCGTGTGATCCCCAGCAGAATTACAAAATATTCTTCAAATTTTATTTTATCCAAAATATGACCATCGAAAATCAAGGGAGGCTTTGATAACATTAAGGCCAACAATGGTCCAATGTTTTTGGAAATAAAGCACAAAAAATACTTTTAAAGGAACCACCACGGTGATAGCCCAGCCCAGTGAAATAAGCTTAATCTTCCAACCAAGTGACCCGATTCGAATCTTCCAACCAACCAACTATGATTAAATGCCCGACTTAAATGATCTACGGTGTTTCCTTCTTGATGACCTGGATTGAGTGCAGGGTCCAAAAAAATATATCTGATCCACTGGCCATGATGGGGCTGAAAAGACGTACTCACCCGTTAGATTTGCCCAAGAAAAAAAGGTCCTAAAACTAAATCTAGCTTCCAAATTAAACATTCTCCAACTAACTTTGAGGTCTCATGATCACACTCAAAGGTAGCTACGCTGAGTCGACCCCCTCCAAATCCCGTTTGCTTACCAAAAACTAAAAGGATGGAGTTGGAATAAGAAGATGTTACTCGTTAGTCATCGTTAGTCATGAAGTTTTGAAGTTTCAATTCCTTTAATCTGAGACGTCTTTCCACCGTCTCATGAAATAGAAGAGCTTTTTTTTTTCCTTCTTTTTTTTTCTTTCATTCAAATTACTGAAACTGCAATATCCTCAACTTCGTTCTCATCCATCATCTTTGAGCCTTGAAATCTTATTCATCCTGTCTTTGGGATGCCTTTGCATGAAAAAAAAAATGATGCGTTTCAATGCTCCTCCAAACACAGATTTGTAGGCCTTTACTTCCACATTGCTTCCTCAAGTGCCAAAGCCAGATTTAATTGTTTCCCAAGTGACCATTCTCCATTACTTTCTGTTCGCGACCTTCGAAATTTCTTTTTTTAAAAAAAAAGCTCATTTCCCCAGTCTTCTATTTGCTTTTGAACATGGCCAAATCTGTCTCTGTTTCTGATCAAGTAAGGAACAGTCTTAAAAATAACTTTGAACCTTATCAAGCACAATTATCTGATCAAAATGAAAGCAATTGTTTCATCTCAATAAAGCGCCTTGATTTCCCACACCATAGAATTAATGCACAGTAAATCTCACAAAAATCAGAACAAGTACATAAATGCAATATCATTGACTTGACTTTGTCCCTTAAGTTGAATAAGGGACTTGGTTGGTAGATTGAAGAAGAACTTGGGAATTAGAGACACCCATTTTAAAAGGCAATAAGAAGATTTTTAAAAATTTAACCCAACCCATTATTTGATTCCCATCTCGTGAACTCATAAACCTGCACAAGGAAAAGAACAATTATATTTAGCTGAAGTTTATACTTAATATGGAGGAATATATGAAGTATAATTTTCAATTCTCAAGCAATAATCTAGTTATTCGTTAAGTTTAAGCATTCCTACGATAAGAAGATGGGCAACTGCATTACCATCATAGTAACAATATTTTTCAAATTATTATGAATTTTAAAAGTGCTCACAACATTTTATTTGGTTGAAAGATTCTATGCATTACACTAGTGGTCAAATCAAAAAGAACTATTAAACGTTATATAATTCATTCATGACTTATTCACTAAATGATCATGAATCAAAAGTAATGGTTTCAAGCTTATCACTGGGAGTTATTTTTTTGCTACTGTTAAATGTCCTTATCAACTAGATTAGCAGAGAAAATTAAGAAAACTGGCCTGATTGGACAAGTCTAATATGGGTGCTAATAGAATTTAACTTTGATCATATCTATTACCATAAAGACTTGAAATACCAAGTAGTCCAGGGCGAAACACTAGGTATGTACCACAGTGGATTGACAAAACCACAACCATTTTTCTGGGCTAGAAACTAATTTCAGCTAGGTAATTTCTTTGTCTTATCCTTTTTTTTATTATTTCATCAATTATCCAAACACTAATTCAAGAGTGGTTGGTAAAATTAAGGAAAACTCCCATAAAACTGAGATTAAACCTTCCCAATTCACTTGATCCATGCCCAAATTATGAATCCAAGATCAAAATCAACGAGTTTTGGGATTTTAGGTTGATCCCCAAGACCCAAATTGTGTAAATTTGAAAATAACCCAAGCAATGCATTTGCTCAAGTACATTTCCGGAAAGACAAGAAAGGTCCTATCAAGAAAACCACCAAAATAATTTTTTTAGGCTATTTATTTAAAAATGGAATTCTTTTAGAAGTTAATTTTAGAATAAAATAATAATTTCTGGAGGAAAGGCATCATGTTTACACCACTAATGTGTACATGCTACCAAAATTAGGTATACAATTAATGAAACCTGGATGTGCTTAGGTTCCACTAGTTTTAAGGCCCTCACAATTTTTAAATCAATCCAATAAAAGGACCTCCATTTGAGATTGATTTTTTCACATGTTGTGCACATGGTGCCAATCTATAAAAGCCCTAAATAAAAGAATAGCTTCCAGTATAATTTTAAAGTTTTTAAATTATTTTAGAATTAATTATAAGATATTTAAAATTTAATATGTTGAAAAATATAGCTATAAAGTTAGATTATTAAATACTATTTTCCATTGTAAGTAGTGCATTTTCATTAAAAAATCTTTTTATTAATTATTTGTTTTTAATTATGTATAAATGTTTAAAACATATTTTGAAATCATAGGAAGAAAAGATAAATTGTATCATAAGAAATATGGAAAATGCTCCAAAAAGATGCATGTAATGTCTTTGCACTTTAGGTAAGCTATACAAATTTTGAAAAATAAAAAGTGATTTTGAATTGCAAGTTTCACTACATCTTAATAGTATTTGAATATATATTTTCTTCGCTTACTGGCAATCAATTGCTAATTTTAAGACATACATCTTTTAAATACATTTTAGATTACAACTTGTATGATCATAAATGATATTTGTATGCTTATCATAGATAGATAACCTCAAGTAGGGAATAGCAATACCACATTGCAATTTCAAATTTCTTCCCTTCTTGTCCTTTTTTTTTTTTTTTGGTTTGATAGTTTTCAATGTGTTTTATTTTTTTATTTTTTATTTTTCAAATGTTTCTTTAGGCTTAGGTGAGTTTTTAAGCCCATGGTTGGGTTTATGATACCGTCTGGGTCCTAGTACCAATTTGGCATCTGGTTGTCTGCCACTCTTTTTCTCCCCTTCCTCTTTCTTCCCATGTTCCAATGCAACAAAAGAGGAAAGAAAAAAGCAATTAGGAGTCTTCTAACTATGTTCTGGTTAGTCTTTGATAAAATAAGTGGTTCCAATTCCTGTCCAATTGGTAGCCAATCGGTTCAGCACCAGGAACACTTAGTATTGTCGCTCAGAGTCACAAACCCATCCCAGGACTTGGTTGAGCACCAGCCCAACCTGGGACACTAGGCATGAACCAATACGGAGTGAGACCCAAATCCGTGTTTAGATTTATCTGTGCTTTATAACATTATACACCATCCTAGAGTGTTTTTTTTTAAAAAACAGTTTCCTTTTTATGCTACCATTTTTTGCATGAAAAAGCATTATGTTGGGAAAAAAGTTACTTTTGCGTGTTAAAAACAAAAAGATTATAGAGCTTTCCTTTTTGTAGTATTTTTTTCATCTGTCATTTTGATGTAGAAGGTAATCATTCATTTATCTTTTCACAATGATAACAATTTGATTCTCTTCATTCATACTTATCTTAATTCTTGTGATTTTTGAAGTAATAAACTAACAAACCTTTTATTGCCAGCATGAAGTCAATCATAGAACGCTACAACAAGACCAAAGAGGAGCATCATCTAGTTATGAATGCAAGTTCAGAGACTAAGGTACATTTGAAGCACAAGTATGTCTTGTACCATCTCCTAAATAGTTTAAAGTTTGTCATCTTTTCTCTAAGTCATGCTTTGCCAATTAGTCTACACAACCAGTTGACATTAGATTCTTGACTTTATGATTCCTCAAATATTTGCCAGCAAAAATACGACTAAATAGCTCATCATCATAGAACATGCACAGCTTAGGCTCAAAGTTTCTTTTCGTTGCTCAAATTTAGATCCTTCTCTTATGAAATTATCATACCCTAAGATGTCCTCTTAATTTCATTTATTCATAGCTTAAGCAAAAAAAAAAAAAAAAGAAAAAAAAGAAAAAACGGGCTATGTTTACAATACTTAATAATTGAGTAATCATTCACATGGAAATCGAATACAGATTTAAAATATATGTATTATCTGACATTTTTTTTCAAAGCATACCAAGGTAGATTTTTTTTGGATGGTTGTAACAGACTGATCTTCACATATTAGAATAAACTTAACAATTTTTCTAGCTCTAAGGTATCATACATCATGATTCTAGCTAGATCAACACCTGAAAAAAGTCTATTGATGGAGTGGAGAATTAGTTTACCGTAGGTATCGTTCATGGCATATGAGAATTTTGTTTATCCATGTCCTATGAGTCTTTGCTTCACATACATGGAGACTCTTCCTCCTTTACCCAAACAATTTTGGTCACTACTACGAACTTTTGCAAGATCCCTGATCATGGCTGCCTTACGTAATTGCAAGGTCAAGAGTAATGAGGTGTAAGATTAGCGACAGGAGTCTTTCATGCTTACCTACAAGCAGACCTTCATGATTTCAAACCAAATATTCTACGAATCAATTTTCAATTGATCAAAACATTTGAAATAGGATCTTTGATGTCAAAATAGAATAAACAAAGAAAAGAAAATGGAGAATTACCTATAACTGAGGGAAAAAATCTATTGTTGTTGGTTATACCGGGTAAAATGTGAGTACAATGTGTAGTTCCTAAACAAAGCAGTCTAAAGCTAAGTTACAGGCAATTTTACCAAAATAATATCCATTTAAAAAAATTTATGAAAATAATGCTTCTTTCAAACTATTTATCAAACTATTTACTTCTAAGTCGCGTCATGATAGAACGACTTATAGAGGCGCTCTATGATAGGACGATTATTTACATGGCAAGCCAGAAAACTTGAACAGTATATTTTTGGCTGACTCAGCATATAAAATCATCCTTCCAAAAGAGCGACTTTAAATTGGACAGTATTTTGATAAATAATTTGAAAGATGCATTATTTTTGTAATTTTTTTTTAAAATAAACATTATTTAGGTGAAATTGCCCCTAAAATACAATGCAGAACACTAAATGAATTTACAACTAAGTCTGACATCTAGATACCAAGATCATAAGGAGGAGATGACGATAACATGATTTTGACAATGAATTTTCTACTTGCAAGAGTTCTACTTATACACATTTTTTATCCTCTTGATCTCATCAAAAATTTTAAATCCCTACGTAATTTTTGTTACTTTCTTTGCTCTGAAAGTAGCATGGTGGTTTGCGAATCAAACTATGCACATGTTTGCATATGATCATTCTATGTCATCTCAAATGTGATTTCTCACTTGACGCTGCTATGGTGCTACCTGTCTCAAACTGATTCCTTTTTAATTCACTTTAATATGGGAAGATTGATCATTGCTTTTTTTTTAAAAAACCATATAGTAGTCATGACTCATTACCATCAACCATCTAGTGGTCAGTACTGCTAGTTGCTTGATTGTCATAATTAATTACCACAAGACTGCTACTTTTTAGTTGGTATAGTTAATTGCTTATTGCTAGTTTTGATCATGGATAATTACTAATAACCACTAATCTTCATCACTACTAGTGTTGGCTAGCAGCTTTTCAGTTTGTTGATCACACCACTGCTTCTGTTCCAGTGTTTCAGAGTTAAGTATCATACGATCCAATGGCTCCTACTTGTTCACAAGTTGAGGGGAAGAATTCTAGATTGTCCCCTCAATTGGGAATTTAGTTAGTAAAGTGAATAAAGACATTTTTGTTGTCATATGTTCTCGCTCAGGATGTTTGATGGTGAGCTCTTCATCATCCTTCTTGATAAAATGTTGCTTTGTAGTCATCAACACTGTAGTCATCCAAAGTGATACAACTAGAATCTACACCATCTGTTGGCAATGATTTGGGGATGCATTCAGGTGTCCTAAATTATAAGTTGAAAAGTTATAGAAGCAAAGCAAAGCAAAGCAATCCTAACAACCATTTAGTCAAGAATGAAAGACTTCTGGTGAAATAAGACCACATTAGGGTCTTTCCAAGAGACATAAGGCCACACCGAAAGTCATGACCGGACATGTTTGCATGGGCTAAAGTGGGGGAGCCAACCGGTTTTACCTACTACTGGATATATGAACCAATGACTCACCATATAAAACTGATATACTCTCTGCTAAGTAGGTGTTTGTTCAACCATCTTATTCAAAGGGTGGAAACTGACCGGCAGACCAGGCAGCTCTCATTATGAGTTGATCTTACCTGGTCTGATTAGGAAAAGAACAAAGTTTGAGGCCTTAATAGGCTTACACAAATTTTGGTCCATAATTGTCGGCAATACTAAAGATGCCTTTGAAGTGAGTTGGTCCATCTAATATAACAGAAATGCAGACCTTGAATTGGAAATGCTATGTGAAAGAAATAATGACTGTATTATAAGAGGCTCTATATATCTAGATACAATGAACCTCTATAAGTATCTAGATACAATGAACCTCTATAAGGTCTAAATAGGAAAAGAATAAAATTCCTATAATTGTGCTAATTCCTATAATTATGTTATGCTATTCAATATAGGAATATTTATAAATTAACTTCCTATTCTGTAACATTCTCACTTAAGCTGGAGCATAGATGTTAATCATGCTCAGCTTGTTACAAATATAATCAATTCGAGCTCCATTCAGAGCTTTTGTAAAGATATCTTCCGGTTGATCTTCAGTTTTAACATATCCTGTAGAGATAAACTTTTGCTGAATCTTTTCATAGACAAAATGACAATCAATTTCAATATATTTAGTCCGTTCATGACACAGGATTAGAGGCAATATGAATAGCAGCTTGATTATCATACTATAGCTTTGTCGATAATGAACACTTAAGACCAACTTCATTCAATAACTGATATATCCACACTATCTCACACATAGACTGTGCCATAGCTCTGTATTCTGATTCTGCACTAGATCAGGATACTATATTCTGCTTCTTCTCCATGAAACCAAATTCCCTCCAACAAAGACACAATATTCCATAGTGGATCTCCTATCAATTTTGGATCTTGCCCAATCTGCATATGAAAAACATTCAATATTAGTGTGCCTATGATTTTCATACAATAGACCACGTCCTGGAGCTCCCTTCAAATAACACAAGATTTGTTCTAAAGCTGCCCAATGATTAACTATTGGAGAAGACATGAACTAACTTACAACACTAACCGAGTATGCAATATCAGGATGAGCCACCGTAAGATAGTTCAATTTTCTAACCAGTCTCCTATACTTCTCCAAATCTTCAAACAATTCACCATCTTCTTTTGTAAGTTGTGAATTGGGAGTCATTGATGCACTACACGGCTTAGCACCCAATTTTTCTGTCTCCACTAATAAGTCAAGAACATATTTTCTTGGAGACAAAAAGATACTTTTCTTATCCCTTGTTACCTCAATACCCAAAAAATACTTCAACAACCCCAAATCTTTTGTCTGAAACTAGATGTGAAGAAAGGATTTAAGAGATGAAATACCTATAGTGTCGCTCCCAGTGATAACAATATCATCAACATATACAACTAGTAAGATTATGCTAACCTCAGACTGTTTATAAAACACTGAGTGATCACACTTACTCTTCTTCATCCCAAACTCCTGAATTGCCTCACTAAATCTTCCAAACCAAGCATGAGGACTTTGTTTCAAACCATACAAGGATTTGCAAAGTCGACAGACTTTCCCATACTCCCCCTGAGCAATAAACCCAGGTGGTTGCTCCATATAGACTTCCTCTTGAAGATCACCATGTAGAAAAACATTCTTGATATCTAACTAGTGTAATGGCCAGTTATAGGTAGCCGCCATAGAGATGAAGAGACGAACAGAGGCAAGTTTTACTACTGGAGAGAGTATCAGAATAATCAATACCATAAGTCTGAGCATACCTTTTAGCAACAAGATGGGCTTTAAGACGAGCCACTGAACCATCAGGATTAACTTTTGCTGCAAACACCTATTTATACCCAATAGCTTTCTTTCCTATAGGCAAATTTACCAAATCCCAAGTACTACTACCATCTAAGGCCACCATCTCCTCTTCCATGGCCAGACGCCAGCCAGGGTGAGACAATGCTTCTTAAACATCTTTAGGAATTGAAACAGGATGCAATAAATGAGCTGGAAGAAGAGGACAAGTGATCATAAGAAACAAAGGAGGAAATAGGATAAGTACACTCACGTTTACCTTTTCGAAGAGCAATAGAAAGATCAAGACTAGGATCATTATCACTTGAGACTGGATTTAATGGCGAAGAGGCTGGTAGAGGACATGTGTCATGAGTCTTTCGTTGTCTGGAATAGATGTTGACAATAGGCGGTCAAGTAGGTGCCGAAGCAGGTGCAGGAATATCAGAAAAACTGATAGAATGGGTTACAGTATAAACCAATAGATCATCTTCCTCCCCCTGACTATCATAAATAGAAGATGAGGAACAGAAAGGAGTATTTTCAAGAAAAATAACATTTGCAGAGACAAGATAGCGATTAAGAGTAGGAGAATAGCATCTGTAACCTTTCTAAAAATGAGAGTACCCAAGAAAAATATACTTTAGAAATTTTGGATCTAATTTGGTAATCTAAAGACGAACATCACAAACAAAACAAGTACTACCAAATATTCTGGGTTTAATGAAAAACAAGGACTTAGAAGGAAAGAGAACAGTATAAGGAATATCAGCATCAAAAATAGAGGAAGGTATTCGATTAATTAGAAAACAAGTTGTGAAGATAGCATCAGCCCAAAACTATTTAGAAACTTTCATTTGAAAAAGAAGTGATCAGGCTACCTCAAGGAGATGTCTATTTTTCCTCTCGACAATCCCATTTTGAGAGGATGCATCAACACAAAAAGATTGATGGAGAATGCCGGTCTGAGTCATATAGGATTGAAAGATAGCTAAAAAATATTCTTTGACATTATCACTTTGCAATATATGTACAGAAACACTAAATTATATTTTTATTTCAGCACAAAAGACAAAAAATAGAGAATAACTCAACGACTTTTCATTAAATATAACCATTAACAGAAAAATAATCGTCAACAAAAGTAACAAAGTACTTAAAACCAGACTTAGACACAATAGAACAAAGACCCCAAACACCAAAATGAACTAACTCAAAAGGGAACATGGCCCGTTTATTGACTCTAGACATTGAAGGGAGACGATGATGCTCGGCAAACTGACATGACTCACAATCTAATGATGATACATTTTGAAATTGAGGACATAGTTTCTTTAAGGAAGATAGAGATGAATGTCCCAATCGACAATGCATCTCAAACGGAGTCAAAACACTGGAACAAGTAATGGATCTCCACACCTGTGTATCAAGAATGTAGAGACCTCCAGACTCATGACCTCTATCAATAATCCACTTCGTCGTAAGATCCTGAAATAGACAATGATCAGGAAAAAATGAGATACAACAATTCAAGGCACGAGTCGGTTTACTGATAAAAATTAAATTAAAAGAAAACTTAGATAGACTTAACATAGAGGACAGAAATTAACGAAGTTGGATTAACAGTTCCAGAACCATGAACAAGAGATTGACCCATCTACTAAAGTAACATTAGAGGAGGTTGTATGTGATTGGAAAGTGAAAAAAAGACTCGGATTGCCTATCATGTAATCTGTGGCATCAGAATCAATGACCCATTTAGATGATAAGGAAACAAAACACGTAGTGGATTTACCTGACTCAACAATAGCAGTGATAGGAGCAGTGGACTTTAATGATGCCTGGTACCGGGAGAATTGGGCAAACTCATCTGTAGAAACTAGAATAGTCTTCTCAGAAGATGAGATGGCTCCAGTATCAAAAGCTACAATATTTGCTGACTGAACTCGCTGAGATTTGTTTTGAAGTTTCCTACATGTGCATTTCGTATGGCCCGGCTCATGACAATAATAGCACACCATTCCTCCTAACTCTCGATTGCGGCCATCAACACCTTCGTCGTGATTGTTGGTTCCCCCTCCTTTGTTACCATTACTATTGCTCTGACATTCAACCTCATTCCACTTACCATGACTTATAAGAGCACTATTAGCAACTGGTTGGAAAGATTGTGATGTTTCAGTGCGAAGAACTCTGGTAAAAGTCTCGTGCAAGGAAGGAAGCTCGGAACTAAAAAGGATCTGAGTCCTAACAATGTCAAACTCTAAAGATAAGCCAGTAAGAAAACTCATAACTGCTATTATTCACATTGTGATTGTTGAACTTTAACATCCATACTAAAAAAAAATAGGACATTAAGCTCTTCATAAACTCGTTTAAAATCCATGAAATAAGCAGTAAGAGGTCTATCCTATTTCTGATAAAAAGCCTTACATACATCATAGGCATGGAAAATATTCCCTTTATCAAAATACAGAAAATCAAGATAATCCATCAATTTTTTAACAAATTCACAATGATTAACTAAACTGATTACCTCACTGTCGATGGAATTCCAAACTTGCAAGAATAATCTAGCATCTTCTCATAACCAAGCCTGCTTCGTATTACCATTGGATGAATCACAAGTGAGATGATCGTTCTTGTCAATGCTCCGCAAATACATGCGGATCATTTTACTCCAATCTAAAAAATTTGCCTGTAATTTGTCATTACCGAAATCACATCAGAAATTATGGACTTAGTTTCACCCAAGGTTTTTGGTACTGGTACCGATGACTGTGCTGACCGTCGATCAGTACAGTATTGTACCGGTACCGACATGCGGTATGGCAGGCGTGTCCGTCAAACTGGCATGCCATTTTTTTTGAAAGAAGTATTTAATGATTTTTTTAGAAAAAAAATATTTAAATTATTATTTAGTAATATTAATTAATGTTTGTATTATTCGAAAATAATGTTAATCGTATGTAATACGAATCTAAAATATATAGATCAGATATCATTAAATCCTAAAATGCTTAAATCAATTAAAAAAAAAATTTCAATACTAAATACGTACCATTCATCAAAATCTGGTCAATCGTCGATGTCCATAAATAGTAGAATCATTTATATATTCAGAAGGAACATCAATCCAGCTCTCTAAGAATTCATAAGGCAGGCGTGCTAGATTATAACTCATCCTCGAAGTATCACTGAGGTCCTAACTCTGCGATATCCTCAGACTGATAGTATGATTATAAAGCGACCCATCCAAATATACCAGTAGCAAAATCCGATCTGTAAGATGCTCCGGACTGCATAGGATAGTAGCCACTAGAAGATGTCTTCGATGCATCATATCCATATCCATATCCATAAGGATCATAGGATAGCTGCAGCTACGGATAGGATCCAAAATATGAAGATGAACCTGATATATTTATGGATCTTACTCCATATACGAGGTCATCTGTAGCTGCATCATATCCTAAACAATCTCGAGGAGCCCATCATCTATATGAAATTGTATCATCGCGAGCACTATCAGCACGTGCACCATAATTCCTATCCTACGTGGCGTGCGTAAACTGAGACTCATCAATGAATCAAAAACCACCAACTGGCTGTGTCTCCTATCCTCCAGTTCCTTCATGATCATTAGATCCATAACCAGCTGAAGAATTATCACTACTGCTCCATCTAGTATTTGAATCTAAGTGAACCGAATGCTCTAGTTCTACTAGAGCCGTACTTGTCTTTTCTTTTCTTTTGTTCATATCTCGCTTTTGCTCATATCTCACTCTAGCTGCCTAGGCAGTGAGGATGGATGCTGTGGCGTATCAGCTGGACGTCTAGGTGGAATGTTGCTACTTGCCTACTGAGAGGCATCCACCCCAACCTCACTAGCAACAAAACTAGCTGGTCGTAGAGATGATCCTGGCTCATCAAGCTCTGGATCCTGCTGCTGACTCATAATCAATCCGATAATCAGATCTTCATCTTCATCTTCAGCAATAAAATCACTACAAGTCGGATCCGAATACTTCAGCTGAACTTCCTCCTGAATGAATTTAAGTCTCAATCTCAGATTGTAGTGTACATATACAAGATCGTTGAGATATTTCTGTTTTAGACGATTTCTCTACTTGTTGTGGATAAGGACAGATCGACTAGTTGCACTCATATCCACTCGATGAAACCTTCTGGAAGAGGATCTTAATAACAAGATCACTCAGATGTCGTGCAGATCTACCAAAATGCACCCACCATTCAGCTGCAAAATAATTGAAAATCAGCAAAATCAAAAATAAGATTGAATATAAAAATAAACTTATTGAAATATATCTGGATTCATCTTTGATTTGCTTTTAACTACTACATTACTTCCAAATGATTCGGTGCCTTCCCTAAATATTTTCGTCTGTAAAAAAATTATTTGTTATAAATTTATAATGTCTTACTTATCGAAGATATCGCTAAGTTAATAAACATCACTGAACTTAATTTACTTGTTCAAAACACAGCCGCGATGTCTGCATTGGGCTCCATCTTATTTATTACATTTCGTAGGGCGGACAAAAGTTCTTCATCCATGCCAATCCTAGATATGGAGTATTGAAACCTCGAATTCAAATAGTAAGCTACACATAGATTGTCATAATTAATTAAGTTTATTTATATAAATTTTTAAAAAATTGTTGATTTACTGCTTACCTACTAAGTGCAACTCCCTATCCATCTGATAACCCCATTGATGGTCAATGATCCTGGAGGGTGCTTGATTCGCGATTGGACTCGAAATCAAAATGAAAATTGGAATGGATTGAAATCGAAATTAGAATGGCCTAATCCTCTGAAGTGTTTGGCTCGTGATCGGAATCGGAATCGAAATTAGAATGGAAATAGGAATGAAATTTTGAATCCATAGGAAAGAGTGGAAATTGAGTTTTAGGTAGATTGGGCCATTCCCATTCCATCCTAAAATCGAAATCGAAATGAAACTTTCCCAACCAAGCGGTTGAAATGGGAGTCATCCATTTCCATTCCGATTTCGGACCCCTACTCCTTCCAACCAAGTATGCCCTGATGTACTCATATATGCATATTTTGGATCTGACACCTTGATTTATTCCTTTGCCCTCTCCATCATATGATATAGAAAGCCCAGCTGAGAGTATCGCTCACCATCCACAACCTGAAGTACTTCATACATAGGCTTGATAGTCGCCACTATCCTCTCAACCGACTGCCAAAATGACTATCTCGTTATCAGGCTCTCCACAATACTTTCCTCAGTGCCTGCCCTAGCATATCTACTCTCCTACCATTTACTATTGACAAATATCTGATGCAGCTGTACTTTCTTATCAATCAGGCTATTAAGTGCTATATAATTAATAGCAAACCGTGACACCTAGTCTCAATATATCGCCTCCAACATACTGCCGCATCAATGATAGAATCCATGTATGGTTATAAATAAATCTGATGATGCTCTAACTCTACTATCTTCTACACCCTACGAATCTTTCCAATATCCATCATCATCAAATTAATACAATGTGCAGCACATGGAATCTAGAAAATATGTGATCGCTGCTCCAACTCCTGCAATCTTATATTGTGGTCCATTATCTGTGACAAGCTGCATGACATTCTGCTCACCTACTTGATCAATCACCTCCTCTACTAATCTAAGGATGTAGCTAGCATCATACAGCTCAAGTGAAGCATCAATAGACTTGTGGAAAATATTCTTCCATCACAATATATCCAGAAGTTAAAGATGCTTCGTCTGGTAGGACCAGTCCAACCATCACACATCACAGTCAATCCATACACAAACCACTTGCTCTTAAATGATGCAATCCACTTCTCTAAATTCTTCTTATTACTGTCAAGAAGCTCACCATGGATATCTCTTGATCCTGGAGGATCAACACCTAGATCGGCAGCCTGTATAGATGAAATAGCAAAACGATAATATGGATTGGCTACAGCATTCGCTAGGATGTAACTGAAGTAAAATTAAGATCCAATAGCTCGCCGCATATCCATTTTCTTATCTTTCTTAAACAGTATCAATCTTTTGTTTCTTGAAATCTCTACTAAGAAAGGCATGTGGATCCAAATCATGAATAGTGACTCCTATTGAAATCTTTCTAAAAATTTTTTTTCTACTATCAAATGCTTCCAACATGGATATAGGATGGCTGCTACCTCTATTAGCGGGCTCTCTAACTAAAGATGTCCTCCTAAATCGTGACTTAAACTCTGCTACAGTGCTTCCTAAGCCTGATTCGTCCTCATAAACTGACGGTCCAAATGAAGCTTTGGCTGGCCAGCTCCTCTAGCTGCCATTGATCGTCCAAACTCGTCCAAATGACAACATTGATCTATGCCTACTCATCATCTAGAGCAGATCTTTTCTCCGACTTTCTAGAGTGATAAGAAAGTTGCTCTGCTGCTCAACGATCCACCTATCTTAATTTTTTTTCTTCATTGATTTAAAATCAACGAAGTGCTTCATCAACCAACGGACCTCTTGTGGATACTTACAGCACAGCTACATCTGGATAACTGCCGGCCAAATGTTACTTCAATCGTGTAACCCCTCCTTTAAATTCTATGTTACACTATTTACCTCTTCAATGATGCCCGAGAGCATCTCCATGCTCTCAACTAATGTCATGCTCCAAATCCTTCTTTCGCGATGGATCCATTTTTGAAAATTAACAAGCACATTACTTTAATAATTACATAAAAATGATAGATTTTATTTATCTATTTTTTTAAATTTTTTAAATTATTTAATTATTTTTTAAAAATAATATTAAAAAATAAAAATTAGAAAAAAAATTGATCTTATATCCATGTAGAATCCTACCATTGATGCTACATATAAATTTCTTAGTCCGTGAACATGCATAAAATGCTATTTTTTTTAAAATTTAGATCTAAAATACTATGCACAAAATGTATTAAAACATTGATAAATCGACACCAAATTTATGTCGAAAGTAACTTGTAAGTCCCTCATTAATAATCTGATTTTACAGCTTTTTTTCAAAATTTATTTTTTAAATAATTTTTTATTCTAAAAATATATATTTTAATTCTAAAAATTATATATTTAACAAAAATTATTGATTTTAGTTTCATTGTGTAGATCATCCATAGATCTATAACATATATTAAAATCATACAAAAAATAAAATTTTGACATAGTTTTCCATTGTTTTTTCATTTTTCATGAATTTTTTAAAAAAAATAAGAGGGAAGGAGAAGAAGAGCTAGGATGGAAAACTTACCTCTAATCCACTTTGTTCCTTCATTTTCTCGCCGTTTCTGAAGTGTGAGAGTGATGGATTTACAGAAAGAACTGAAAAATAAGCAGAGAAAGCCAAAAGGCTTCCTCTATACCTATCTCCCTTATAAGAAAACACCGAACCGAGTGGTTCGGTCCGAAATAGGGCCGAACTGACCGGTTCAAGCCACGTACCACTAGGTTAGGATCCAAACAAGGCAATTCCCTATTTCTTTTTTGTCTGGGTTCTGAATTTCATATATGAACCGAGCCAATTGGACGCCGATTCGGTTCGAAACGCCCCAAACCAGGCGGTTTGGGTTGGTTCCAAAATCCTTAATTTCACCCATATTATCCCACAATAAATACTTAAAATCAAAGGATGACTCGATTCGTGATTAAAACAGATCAAAATCGAAGCAAGAGCTTAAAAATAAAGGCAGGATCTGAGAAGTGTAGGATTACAAGATCCAATATCTAAACACTGAAAAAAATACACCAAACAGAGCAAGCTCTGATACCATGAAAGAAAGAATGATTGTATTATAGTTTCATATTACAAGAGGCTCTATATATAGAGCAATAAGTGTCTAAATACATACAATGAACCTCTATAAGGTCTAAATAGGAAAAGAATAAAATCCCTATAATTATGCTAATTTCTATAATTATGTTATGCTATTCAATATAAAAATATTTACAGATTAACTTTCTATTCTATAATACTATGAAAGCATCTATCTCATTCCAATGCATTCCTATAACCCCATCGCATGGCTTAAAAGTCTATAAACAAGAGCTTGCAAAGAGGAACCATAACAATTTTACAAGAGCCATTAACTACCAAGCATTGTGACTTTGCAATTGACCAGACAGCGTAAAATCAATAATTGAGTTTTCCTTTGATAAATATTGAGTGAACGTGGTGTATAGCTGATGGTGGTGAATTTGTTCTCCAATGGCCAAATAATCCATGGTTCAAAATCAGTTTTCAATTTATGTTAGGTTTTCCACATTTTCCCTAAAAAGAAGCCTTGTATTACAAAACGTTTCCCTAGGCCTTCTCATGTAGAGTTAATTGTATGACACTATAATTATTCAATCCACATAACGTTTCCCTAGGCCTATGTATGGTCATTGGTCATTGATTGAAGACTGCCTAACAAATTAGAGACAGCTTTCGAGCCCACGATTTACATCTTGCTTAAATGAGATAACATTGCTGGTACCATACTGTTCTAGTAGGAAATCAGGAGCTAGGAGATCTATAGGACACTGATCTGTTTATGGGCTGGAACATCCCTTGTCTCAACTCAAACTAGTTAGGATCAGCCAATACCAAGACCGATTTAGTAGGTACCAGGTATGAGTCAACTAGGAGGAAAGATCCACCAACCCTTGTAGGTGTTGGCATCAGTGACATCACCATACACCCATTGTTGATTCAAAAGAACATTTTTCCATACCAGTCGATACTAGTACATACATCGCACCGTACAGTACTGGTACCAAATCGATATGTAGTACAAGGATGCATCAAGTATTGGTATGCCGAACCGGTCTCCATACTAGATTTACCGATATAGTAATAGGATGGTACTGAGGTCTAGTACCAAGATGGCAAACCTTGTTCAAAACCATATCAATAATCATTCAAATACCTATTTAGGACACACCAAAAAAAAAAAAAAAAAAATCCTGAGAGTCAAGACTGTGGTGTCTTGATATCATCCTAACCTGAGATAGGGCTCCGTATCAATATCTTGAACCATGCCTAGAGCTGCATGTGAAGATGCCAAATGATTAATTCAAGTCCTAATTTAGTCTAAATTTATAAATTATTCTCTATCATGTTGCATTGGTTCATCAATCTTAATAGAAGTTTGGCTCGTTAATCTAAAGTCTTGATCCAACCTATAAGCTTAATAGCACTCATGGTATGATACAAGCTGTAGCCAAAAGAATGCATGACAAACAAAAATTCATAATAAACTGGTGGAAGAGCTAAGAACTATTAGATAGCTTGAACAATAAGCCTATCAAGTTTAACCTAGCTTCAACTGCCCAAAGTCATAATGCTGATGCTGGGGGCAGATGAAAGGGCAAAGGACTCAAATTTAATGCTTGTAGATGCTCATGAGTGACAAGAATTACTTGTGAAATCATGAATGACTCAAATGCATTGAAAGGCTAAGCGGAAAGATGCCCTAGTGTCAGCTCTTGTCCTTTAAAAATTTATCATAATTTACTTGCTATTTTATTTTGGTTAAATTACAAAAAACCTCCTAAGATTAGGAATAAATTATACTTACACCCACTAGATTGAAAAATCTATCATTATATCCTTGAGATTTATTTTTAACCTACAAAAACCCCCCTATGTATGGGTTAAAGTGTAGGTTAAAAATAAACCTCAAAGATATAACGATAATTTTTTCAAACTACTGGATGTAAGTGTAATTTATACATAATCTTAGGAGGATTTTTGTAATTTATCCTTTTATTTTATATCATAACTAGTCATGACTCCGCGTGATAGGCAGAAATATAAGTTGAAGCTGGTATAGAACAAGAAATAACAAAGATACAACAAAGCACACTAAGGTTTATTGAATAGAAATTTTAATGGTGTAAGAAATGAATAAAATGATAAATGGAGGACCAATGGTCAAAAGTTCAGCATTGAGAAAAATTGGGCCATATCTGGCAAAGTCACCAAAATTAGGAAAGAGTGTGGACAATCAAAAATTTGGAACATATATAAAAAAACAAAATAAATGTAAGATTTCTAAAATAGTTACTTTTCTTTATGTAAAAGCAAGGACTAGAAGGAGAGAATAATAAATGGTAGCAAAGTAACACCATCATCAACAACATATCGCATCTTTAATCTGTAACACAGAATTATAACATAATCATGATTAACTCATCAATAAATCATGAAATTTATGTAAAATTGAGGACAATTGATTAATTGTGAACTTGTTGATCTACAGGGAATGGTATGGAAAACAGTTCAAATATGGAATAGTACAAGAACTTGTTCAATAGTTGGAGAATATTGATACTATGTGGAGGAGATATGGTTCTTTCACCAATTAATGTTTAGTCATTCCCATCAATATAGATAATCATCAAACCTTGACCTGTTTCAAGAATTTTTATGTCTTTTTAAAGAATTTCTAAGGCCTTAAAGAGTCCTAGGTCAGTGTGGAGGTCCTAGATCTATCATCCTAATCCTCAGTTCTTCAAATTATGATGAAACTTATTCATGATACAATCAAATTTGCCATGTCATAATATTTGTCAGATTTTGCATGACAAATTCTTTGTCAACCATGTGTTGGATCAAAAAGAAGCTCAAAGGAGGCTCTGGTGAATTTTTTTTAAGGACCTAAGGGGCAAGTTTCTATAAGCCACTTGATTTTCAAGAGCAAAAAGTGCTTTGAGACACATTAATTTATTATTGCTAGTCTCCCTCTTCCTTGTCACTTTGATTTAGTTCTTTTATTTATCACAAATTGTTTAATTCTCTTATTATTTTTGCAACCCTTCTCAACTTGCGTCCATATGTTCCTCTGTCAATCAAATCTTGTTTTGCTCTTTGTGACATGGGTTTTCTGTATCTCTTGGTCATTTAGACTTTAAAATGAATTCCAATATTAGCATTCAAACTGTGTTAAATCAGCACATCCAATTAAGTATGTTAGTACATGCCTTGGATTGGTAATGAATATTTATAGGAAAGAACATCACCTGGAGACCACAAGAAATGGCAATAAATCCGAATTGCAGATTAAATTGACAGCATTTTGCAGCTGAATGTGCTAGACTTGAGTCAGCTGCTTGACACCCCTCTCCTCCTTGACAGAAGTCCTGCATTTGAAGCCGATGGTATCATTTCCACCATGTTTCTCACAAAAAAAAGAAAAAACAAATAAATAAAATAAAATAAGTTGGTAGTTTATAAAGACTAATCAACTATATGATTGATCTTTTATTGTAGTCTTAGTCCTCTTTTTTTTTTTTTTAACAAGTTTTACACATTTTATCTGCAAATGAAAAACTTGTGGGAACTTTTGGGTTCCAAACTCCCATATCATTAATGGGATGAATAGCGGGGAGAGAAATTTCCCGATGATATGCTATAGCTTAAGTCTCATTTAGAACAACAAAATTAGGACATTTGTTTATGCAATTTTAATAAGAATGACCATAGGTAGCTTGATGCCTCATTTACAAATAAATGGAGCCAATACCTATAGAACTTCAAAGTGAACTTGCATAGAAGGTCCTTCAGAAACTAAAATCCAAGCTTTCGATAATCATCCGTGACAAGCTATGATTTGGATAATTACAATGTCATTGGAGCACTTCAATTTTGAATGTCCAACTTGCAGTGACAAGTACAAGTGTCTCAAAATTAGAAGAAGTTACCAATTAATTTAAAATTTGAAAGTAAGCATAAAAAATTTGTAAACACTATTCTCTTTTCTCTGAATTTCTGTAGTAAAACATAACAACTCTTCAAAAGATCAAAATAAACCAAGTACCCCTGATGGCCTTAAAAAGTCCCAATCAGTCTTCCCCATCCTTGTGATCTTCCACCTTATGAAGGTCTTATGATAATGATCAATGGAATCCAAGCTATCTGACATTTAGAACATATTCAGGATTATCAGAAAACTCGTGGTTTCCAACAGTACGACACCAGAAGAAAGAAGAATAAAGAAGGAAGATTTTTAATACCTTTTTTTTCTATGATGCCTTCTTCTTGTCCAAGGAAGAATGTAGTTACAGCAATATGAGCATGAAGGCATCATGCCTCCCCCTTGTTCAGTAAGTCACCCGACACTTCTCCATGTTGATTCACTGGTTGCATTTTGTCCATCCATCATCACTGAAAAATGCATCTGCAGTACCTCTGTATATTATGGAAAAGCCATGTGGCATATATTCCCTTTGATCTATATTAATTAGAACCTATGGTGTAAAATGCCTTGGGCTAACTAAACTTTGTCTGAGTACTTGATCCAATTAATGGTGCCAATGAGTAACTCCCACTATGGACATGACATAGGAATGACTGATCAAATGAGAGAGAGAATCACAATTTACAATTAGATAAATCGAACAGCTAGGCTAACAGTCATTTCTACTGCTGCAACCTTGGAACCCTCCTTGCTAAATCTTTATAATCAGAATCATTGTTTGAACCACTCATATCCTTTCATCAGAAATCTCATCTAATCTTACATAGCCTCCTTTTATATGTGCTAGTCTAAATTAAACTACAAATTACACAATCATCAAGTTTAAATAGTATTTTCCTTTTCTTGTCATCCATAGCATCATCATCATTGTCAAATATAACATTAAAAGTAGTCTGCTCCATTTTAATCTTACAGCAAGACCACCTCCACAAGGATGATGCTCTAGTCAAATACCTATCATAGATAGGTGGTCCACGAGAAATTTCATCTTTCCCAACCCTCAATCTCGCACTGTAGCAATAGATATTTACTTAGGGTTTCAGTACTTTGCTTCTAACATCCCACAAATAATCTTCCCCTCATAACATACTTTTGTAATTCATATGGATCTTAGAGGTCTGTTCATGTGTCACACTATTTTGCCATCAAAAATCCACATATTATGAGAGAAGCCCTCTTATGAGCTGTCTTTGCGACGTCTTTTCTATTCATTATCACTAAAACTTAATCCTTAACTAAAAATGCAGAAAGATTTAGGACTGAATCAACCTTACAAACATCACTTCTATAGAGATAGAGAGGCAGATCATATTCAGGAAGACAGATTGAGAGTTCAACTTTCCATGTTCTAACCATACCTTAAATCAATATGATTGCTTCTGAGTTTCGAATTTCTGCAAACACTGTAAAATGCATCTTGCAAATTTCATAGTGATCGCTAGCATCCATGTCTGTGACAATCTTCAATCCTAACAATATAATACCTTCTTTCAATGAAAATTATTTGAGATTTATCACATGGTTCATTCTTCATAGATTTCAACCACAATCAAACAACATCCAACAATGAACTCCGTAGTTGGCTGTTCTTTTTTGTTAACTAAACATCCTCCCTTTAGATTTTGGTATTTCATTACAAGGATAAGAAAACTCATGAGCAAATGACATCAATGGACTGGTCAAACGTCTAGATTCTGCTAATTACCATGCATATACAAAAATCAAAAGCAGTATACAGGCAACAATAATTGCTTGGATAATATACTGCTACTGGCAAGAAATGTGGTCAACGTTGGAAATAGAACTTCAATACATGGTTAAGAAGAAATTCAACTAAAGACCACAATATAATGCAGAACAGCTTGAAAATTAATTATAAAAATATCACGAGGTTTTCTTGCACTGAGGCAATAAAATCTCCAGTTCTCTCATTTTACCAATGGCAGAAGAGGCAAATGACAAAATGGTCATAAATATAAAGATTTAAAGGTGACAAGAAATGCCATTTGGTTTATCTTACTAGCTCCATTGACCATCCACTTTGAATAACCTAGAACCATGTCTTCTTTTAAACAATTATGTTTAGAAGCGAGAACCCTTATGGCATTACTACATTATCATGAGGAAATGGAGCACATATTAGATAATTGATGGATAGAAGGTCTAATAACAATTCTTATGTGACTCTTTAGTGGAATTTCCACGGACAAATAGATGAGAGATATCTCTCGACAAGCTACAAAGAAATTAGGCAGCGTATACAAAATAGTCCCAGGTGTATTAACTAACACTGTGAGTGTCACCTAAGATCTGCAATCTCAACTAGAGACTGTAGGTCAGGCACCGCTATGGTATGGTACTGAGTCGAACCATACTGACACGCAATATGTAGGTGCATACCGATTTGGTACCGGTTCACTATTTTAAGAGTGCTCAAAAATTTTTTTTTTTTTAATTTCATATTGATTCCAAGAGACTGTATGATTGATTAATAGATACAACTGCAATAATTAAACATAAATTTGTAACTCAATGCATAGATGCATATTAAATTATGCCCTGCTTTGTCATATACATCTCTTTCTTTCAACCATTACCTTCTTGAACTCATGCTTTTGACTTGTCATCCACCCTTTACTTTTACCTTTACTATTTTTGCCTCCATTTCATGGGTTTTACATAGGCCACATTATCTTGATATATAGTTGGACATGATATCCCAAGGTCTAGTTCTTGTCTTGCTCCTAGCCTTATGGTTGCACCTCTCTGTATCTCTCTCAATTTCCCACTTCCCAATTTAGGATCAGCATCTACTAGAGTGGTATCCGTCTAATCAAACAGTCTTTTAGGGTTTTCTTAAGCTTTCATTTTGTTTATGCATCATTGTTCCCATCAAGATTAAAACATTATAGGAGAATTTCTAAGGTTCCTAAATGACAAAAGTTTATGGTTAAAGCGCATTTAATTCTATGACATACTAATCTGTGAGAGGTTGCCTTCTCGAATCATTGTTCATGGAAATCATTTGTATTTGTTAATGGTTCAATTAAGCAACACAAAGCTCGGATGATGGTGAGTTTGTTCACTTACGAGCTTGCAATGAGTCATGAAAATGGTTATTAATGGTGGGCAAGATTTTATTCAAGTATTAAATATTATGGTTGTGTGTGTTCAATAATCCCTCTTCTAGATGAACTGAAGAGAGCCTCTTTAAGTGAGGATCTATATAAGATCTATATGTCCTAACTTTGTCATTCTACAGATTTGAAAGCTGATTATGATCAGGATCATCTCCCCTTCCATACCTATCAATTAGTGCAAGGGTTTTGAACTTTTATTACAAAAGTATTTTATGATAGAATATACAAGTGTACCATCACAAAACTCACCCTTCATGATGCAACAAGAGTGCAATCCATGGAAACTATAACCAACTAGACCATGGCAAGCTTCACAGGAGCCAGCGGACTTTTGGGCGAAGAGTTCGAATTTTAGCTGGATTTCTATATTCCTAGTTAATAATTCTAGCATGTTTCCTTATTATTAGATCCTATTTGCAGCATGATTATGTACCAGGTTTAATGCCTGAATTTGGGGTCAAATCCTTTATATGATTGTAGTACATTGTATGAAGGGTGGCTTTTGATATACTAATAAAAAAATTCTCAAGAAGAGAACCCTTCATCAAACAAAGGGTTCTGCAATCCAATGTGCCATCAACTTGTCTGTTGATCTTTGAAGTTTAATCCCGTCAATCTAATCGCTCTTCATTCCTTATGCTGCATCACTTCATAATTTTTGAAGAAAAGATTATGGTCTTCTCTCTTTTTCATCACAGGATGGCCCGGACCAACCTGAACCACTCCAAAACTGAGTGCAACCAAGCAATTCCACTCGATTCAGACTGACTTGGGCTGGCTCGCGCCAGTTCCTGAACCAAGAGGCTGAACCAACCTAGTTCCAACTGGTTTGGGTTGATATGCCCCAAACAGTTTGAGTCAGTTTAGCAGACCATAGCGTCTATGCTTGTCTTCAAAAAGTATCAGCTTCTTACACTGTTACCTGTATAATGTAGCATCATTCAAAATCATAAAAAAGTTGAAATCTTAGTTAAAAATGGACTAGTAAGTAACCCAATAGATCGAGACGCGAGCTTTTGGTGTTTGTTCAAAGACACACCAAAGATGACCAAGTTGTTTGGAGAAGTATTGTGGAGAATGCTAGAAATAGTACTCGACAAGACCATAGTTTTCTGAAATAGAACATCAGGTAAGGGAGATGTACCTGCTGGACCTTATTTCAATCTACTTGCCAAGGTCCAACTAAGTTATAACTATTAAGTAGGTATGCCTGAGAATTCTTTAAGAAGTCAATTTAGGACATGATAAACCAGAAGAGATTGATCTTAGCAACCCTCCAAAGCCTAAGGTTTCAAAAACCAGTAATGGTTCCCGCACCAGTTCCTCGTCGGTATGGTACCATACCATATTGACACTTGATACGCTCCGGCATACCAATTCTCTTTTTTTCAACTCTATTTTTATTCCAAATATTTTTTTAATTTTTAAATTAATTTAGATCTAAATTAATATTATTTTATATTATATAATAGTTTTAACATCTCCAAAATAAAATAAAAAAAGTCTAAAACAATGCATTAAATGTATTTAACATACAAATCTCCGAGATATAAAAAAATAATTTATTAATCTCAAAATCTCTACTGATCTAATATCTTGTCGAGTATTTATGATGCTTGTCGATATATGGATCATCCGCATACTCCGGAGGAATATCAGTCCATCCCTCTATCCAACTAGCATTATAGTCCTGAATATTCATCTCATAAGGTAACCTTTTTGGATTGTAAGATATCTCAAATCTCTCGCTCAAACTCTGGCTCTAAGAGGTATCCTCGGAATGATGGTATGGCTGTGGAGGAGCCCATCCAAATATGCCAGCAACAATATCCAATCCATAAAAAGCTCCAAGCTGCATAGGATAGTAGCCACTGAAAGACAATGTCTCGGATGCATCATATCCATATCCATATAGATCATAAGCTACCTACGGATGGTAGGATCCATAATACGAGGATGATCCAGATACATCCATGAATCCTATTTCACGTACCAAATCATCTGCAGCTGCATCATGTGCTGGACGATCTCTGAAAGGCCATCATCTATATGAAATAGTATCCTCACGGCCTCTATCAACTCGTGCACTGTGGTCTCTATCTTGTGTGGCATGTGTAAACTGAGCCGTCCTGTGACCACATCTTATGAACAACAGTCTCTTATCCTCCAGTCCCTCCCTAATCATCAGATCCGTCACTACTATCATCACTTATCCTGATCTCCAAATCTGAGCCAGCTAACTCCTACACTCTCGAGGATGCTGCAATTATCTTTTCTTTTGTTTTATCTTTTTTCTTACTTTGCTGCGTCTGAGAGGATGGATCTCTTCTTCCTACTTGAGATGGCCGGCTTCGTCTCAAAAATTCTCGCTCAAACATCTGGAACGATGTCTCGAACATAAAGTCATGTGATGAATGACTCCTCTGTGTGCCCTCAGGCTGTAGCTGATCAGCTGGAACCCTATATGAAATATTTGTATCTACCCATTGCCCTGGATCCACCCTGATCTTTCTAGCTACTAAACTGGCTAGTCGTGGAGGAGATTCCAGCTCATCAAGCTCTAGCTCCTACTGCTAGCCTGCAAGCCATCCAATCATCGGATCGTCATCCCCATCGGCATAATCACCCAACATAGAATCCGTGTACTTCAGTTGTACTTCATCCTAGATACATTTTAGCCTCAATCTTAGATTATAATGAACATATACAAGATTGTTGAGGTGCTTCTGTGTCAGACGATTCCTCTGTTTATTGTGGATAAGAGCAAAAGTCGATCAATTATGCTCACAGCCACTAGAGAAAACTATCTAGGAAGAATGCGAATAGCTACAACTTTCAAATTTTCTACGGACTGTCCAAAATGAATCCATCATTCAGCTGCAAAAATATTAACCAAAATTACAGATCATATTTCATGATATTGGTAAGTATGTAAAATTAGCAAAGTCTTCTCGTTATTGATATGTAATTTACCTGGATTCATCTTCTTTTTGCTTATAATAGTCGATGAGACTCCAAAGCTGTCCATCCCCTCTCTAAACTATTTCGTCTGTGAAAAATATATTTGTTATATTAACAAATATGTAGTTGATTACAGACTGAATTTAGTTAAATACTCATATCTCATTCTCTCTAACATCTCTTACAAACACATGGATGCAATTTCTGGATCATCCACCATCTTATATATCACATTACAAAGAGCAGTAAGAAGCTAACTATCCATATCTATCCCAAGAATGGCGTATTGGAATCTCAGATTCAAATAGTAAGCTATAGATAAATTTCATAAATGAATGAATAAATTCATACAAGTAGAAAAAAAAAATTTTAGTGGACTCTTGAATTCGTGCTTACCAGCTAGAAGCAAATCCCTATCCATCTGATAGTCCGAACGGCACTCGGTGATGTTAATGTATTCTTGGCCATATTTTGGATCCATCTCACTGATCTATTTCTTTGCCCTCTCCATCATGTGATACAAAAAGCCCATCTAGGAGTATCTTTCACTATCCACGATGCGAAGCATCTCATATAATGGCTTGATGGCCTTCACTATCTTATCAGCCCATTGCTAAAATGACTAACTAGTCACCAAGTTCTCCACACGACTTTCATCAATACTGGCTCTCGCATATCTACTCTCCTACCACTCGCCACTGACAAACATTTGACGCAATATTACTTTCTTCTCCAGAAAGCTATCAAGTGCTATGTAGTTTGTAGCAAACCGAATAACACCCAATCTCAAAATCTCTCCCCAGTATATGTCCGCAGCAATTACAAGACCCATGTATGATTGTAGATGAATCTAGTAATAGTCTAGTAATAGTCTAGGCTGAGTCCACTATCTGTTGTACCCTACGAAGCTTTCCAATATCCATCAACATGAGCAATGCAATGTGCAGCACATGGGATCCAATAAATGTAGTCGCTGCTCCATCAACAACTCTCTTGCGGTCTTATATTGCGATCCATTATCTGTGATGACCTGCACAACATTCTGCTCTCCTACTAAATCAATCACCTCCTCCATCAATCCAAGGATATACGTAGCATCATGTACCTTATCTGAAGCATCAATTGATTTGTAAAAAAATATTTTTCTATCGTAATAAGTCAAGAAATTGATAATGCTCCGCTTGGTAGGACTGGTCCAACCATCACACAGCACCGTCAATCCATATGTGGGCCATTTATTCTTATAAGAAGAAATCCATTTCTGTAGCTCCTCTTTGTTACTATCAAGAAGCTGACCATAAATGTTCTTAGGTGTTGGGGGATCTACACTCAGGCCGACTATCTGTATGGCTGAAATGGCAGACCGATAGTAAGTATTACCTACTGCATTTGCTGGAATGTGACTAAAATAAAATCATGATCTAATAGCTTGCCACATCTTTTTTTATCCTTCTTTAATATATTGTCAATCCTCTGTTGTTTTGAATCTTTGCTGGAAAAAACCTATGGATCCAAATCATGAATGGTGGCTCCTGCTAGCATGTCCCTGAAGGACCTCCTACCATCAAAAACTCCCAACATAGATGAAATACTGTGCCTATCTCTACTAGCGTCTCCCTGACTAAGGTGGTCCTTCTGAACTCGGATTCTTCCTCAGCAGTCGCAGAGCCAGATCCTGATTCATGGTATGACGGTCCAAATCATTTTCTATATCTGATCATCTTTTCCATACGGTACTGATCATTCATACTCGCCCGAATGGCAGCCTCCATCTGTGCCTCATCATCTAGAGCGGAGGTCTTCTCTGACTCTCTGAAGTGATAAGAAGGTGGCTCTGCAGCTCAATGGTCCATCTCTATTTTTTTCTTGTTTGCCTTCTCTTTCGTTGCTTTAAAATCAGCAAAATATTTCTTCATCAGCTGTCAGACCTCCTGCGGGCATTTTCAACATACGGCCACATCAGGATAACCACCAACCAAATACTGCTTCAATCTAGTCATCCTTCCTTTCTTGAACTCTGTGTTGCACTATTTGCATCTCCAATGGTACCGAGCCGGGAGCATCTCGCCATGTTCCCAATCAATATCATGCTCTGTATCTTTCTTACTTATTTCTACAAGTTTAACAAAACATATCATTTTAATAATTATCTATAAAAATTATAATTTTTCATCAAAAGATCTTATTTTTTTTATTATTTAAGTAATTAAAAATATAAAAAATTTTAAAAAATCTAAAAATTTTATTTTTTTTATTTCTTATTTTTTTATTCTAAAAATATATATTTTTTAAAATATATATAATTAATAAAAATTAATAATTTTAGCATCATTGCATAGATCTTTCAAAGGTCTATAATATATATGAAATTATACCAAAATCATAAATTTTCGCATGATTTTTTCTTATTTTTTTTACTTCTTACCATTTTTTGGCCACAACAATATGAAAAATAAAATATTTATTAATAGAATACTATTTACCTTACTTTTGGTCAAAAATCATCGTCTCTCCAAAGTTATGAATTTTTTTTTCATTTTTTTCTCCTTTTTTTTTTTTGCTCCGTTCACACTCTCGGCGTTGTTGAATCTAAGATAAGCTCTTGAACTCTCAGATGCTCTAAGGCAAAGCAACTAAGAGGCCATGTCATTATTAGCTAGCCCACCCCACCCCACTAAGACCAAAACCCACCTACCCCTTGTGTCGGTACGGCTCGGTTCAGAGCCGTATCGAGCCGAATCGAGAAAAATCACCTGGTTTTGGGCGGTTTTAACTTGAACCATACCAAATCGAGTGGTTCAGTGCGGTTCAAGAGTTTTACCAAAAAAATGATCCAAATCGGATCGGCTCCCCGCCGATCCAGCTTAGTACAAAGTGTACCAGCCAGTTCGGGCCAGTATGGCATTTCGTGCCAGAGCCAAACAATGCTATGGAAACAAGGACATATTTCTGAAATCAAAGAAAGGTTTTTCACCTTAAGAAAACAAAAGGAGAAGAGAAAAAGAATATAGATTTACAATTGAGAGATAAGTGGATGTAGAATTACAAAGCAATGGGAAATGAAGAAATGGTTTGTAGAACGGCATGCTACATGAAGTAGATCAACCGTGCTAGCCCAAGATCCAAAATAAACACTAAACAAAAAAAATATTTGTAGAGAATTGCAAGAAAAATATAACTGTAGAAGAAAAAATTAGGAGACAAATTTATTCAAAGAATAATAAAGATCAAAAACCTCACAAAGATGCCTCACAAAAGAGTCTCCACATGCACAAATAATCTCTCCTTTCTCTTTTTTCCTCACACACTCTTCTACATAATTTTTCCACCATCTTCCACACTTAAAGGAGACACCAAAGGTCTCTTTAAACAGAGCACCACGTAGGTGGGGAGTTTGACTCCTACCTTAACTCAAAAACCAAAAACCCACTAAGACACAAACTTTAATAACCTTTAGAAGGAAATAATTAAATAAAGTAACACTAGGAATAAAATCCTAAAGTCATTAAAACTAATGATCAACTAAAAATAGAATCCTAATTGGATTGGGACTTGGCAATAAGTCTCAACACTCTCCCTCATTGCAAAATCCATACTAACAATACTGACGTTGTCGATGTCATGAAACGTAATAGTAGCCATCGTTATTATCACAGTAGTAACAGTAACATATAACTTGTTGAACCAACAATTGCATAACGAAACTTCTTCATTGACTCGAATATTAATTCCTTCATTGGCTTGTCCTCTTTGATGCATATATCGAAATCGACGATAATATCATGCAATACTTTCTCTTGACATCGGTTCCACGGTCATGATGTCGAGATTCCTTCAAGCATCTAGCTTATCTCAACGAACATCGAGTTGCCGATTGTAATAACTGTGAGCATTGGCCATTACCTACACAAGTAAAATCAACTTTGATTATATTTATATACCTCCACTTGAGTTGCTTCAGGTATCTATACACAATTGGCTTCTACATATGGAATCAAATTTTCATGCATAGAATTTTCTAACAGCTCGAATGTTGGAGTAGCTTCAAAATTAACTGATGTATCAAGAATTTTGTTGATTGCCAAAGCACAACAAGAATCATGTCCACCAAACATATTTTCTTGTTGCTTGATTTCCAAAGCTACATCAAAATTAGTCAGCTTTTCGTTCTCATAGCTGACTAAATCTCCGCATGAAATATCTGTATCTTGGATAGCTTCAACATCAAATTCTTCCACATGATTTGACTCCTCAATATAGATCTTCATAATTGGATCAACTATAGCATCCTCTCACTCTAAGTAATTTCAAAATCAACAGATTCTTCAATCACGATCTTTTTTAAACTTGATGTGGTAGCCATTTGATCAAGCTTTTCTTGCTCCAAACTTTCTTTTGCATATGATTGATCCTTAAACTGATCAATTTATCATGCTTTGAGTCTTCCAAAATTGATCCAGTCTCTGACTAATCAAGCTTCCCATATTTCAAATTTTCATCTTTAAACCAATTTTGTTCTTCTTTTAGATCTTTGGGAAAGTCTAGAACCAGAATCCACTCTTTAGGTAATTTTCTTTTGTGATTTCTCACATTGCCAGAATTTAAGTAGACAACCACAAGAATATTGCACGCTTTCTTCGACTCTTTTACATCCTGAATATGAAAAAAATTTTCTTTATCAACTAAAATTTGAAGAATCCACATTACCTTTTTAGATTTCAAATTCTACTTTTTTTTCGCAATCTCATCTGTTGGCATCATCTCTAACTCATCCAAAATATCTCACAAATCTTGGTTTGTCAAATAAGACCTAACAAGAGCCTTCTAATATGGATAACAAGTGTTGTTTAACTTATGAAGAGAAGTGGTAGTAGTAAAAGTAGCCTTATTAATGATACGATCGGATATCTCATCTAAACCATTAATAGAGACAATAATAGCATTGGCCATGATGATTCACCTCTTGAATCACAAAAAAAAAAAAAAAGAGCCCATATGCTTGTACCATACGGCGAATTATTGAAAACTCTTCAACCACGCCAAGCTGAACCACCAACAATCAAGTTATTGCTCTAAAAAAATGCACTCCAAATAAATATGATCGAAGCTGCAAACCACTTAACCACTTTCCAAGCCTATGGCTCCAACACCATATAGAGCCACAACACACGAGCCACCAATCTTAGGACCTTAGCTGTGATACCATATAAAATGGCATGCTAGATAGAGTAGATCGATTGTGCTGGCCCAATATCCAAAACAAACACCAAACAAAAAACATATTTCCAAAAAATCATGAGAAAAAAGTTATGGAAAGAAAAATTGGGAGAGAAACAAATTTATTCAAAGAAGAATAAAGACCAAAACCTCACAAAGATGCCTCACGAAAGAGTCTCTACATGCATAAATAATCTGTCTTTCTTCTCACACATTCTTCTAAACAATTTTTCCACCATCTTCCACACCTAAAGGAGACACTAAAGATCCCTTTAAATAGAACACCACGTAGGTGAAAGTTTGATTCCTACCTTGACTCAAAAACCAAAGACCCACTAGAATGCAAACTCTAACAACCTTTAGAAGAAAATAAATAAATAGAATAACACTAAGAATAAAATCCTAATGTCATTAAAACTAATGATCAACTAAACATACAATCCTAAATGGATTGGGACTTGGCAATGAATCTCAACATGGTTATGGGAGGTTAGATGAAGGCATTCTCTTGGAAAGGTCAACAAACTATGCATTGCAACTTCATGTCCATCTTGAGGTTTCTCTTGAGTTAGGTTCTCATATGGTTGTCTTACTCTACAACTGGTTGCGGGTTAAAGAAGAGTAAATGGAATAAAGGTCAAACTAGCCAATTTATTCCATGTTAACTTGTCAAATGCCAAAAAATGACCAGTTTATTTGCAGGTCAAAACAAGTAATTTTTAAATGTTTGTAAAAGCCATTTTCCCCACCTAATCCAAAGTAAAATATTGGACATTATAGGGTGAAGTATTTTATTTTGGAGGAAAGAGGGTTAGGAGCAACTAAACAAATTTTATCTCCATTGACTTGTTTGACAATCAAATGCAGCCTTAAGGTGGAGTGGCAATTTCCTATGAGGTGAAGGATGTTTTCGTCCAAAAGAAAGGAATTGTCTTCCAAATATAAATGGGCACCATGTTTCTAGTGAAAATTTAATATGTTTTTGATTTAGATGCACAATTTTGAGGTAACCATGTAAAATCTTAAATAGTTTATTGCTATTTCTCATGCATGCTTCTACCTCTTTTGCTTGCTAATAACTTTTTGCATATCTTTAGGGGTGGTCGTGCTTGAGCTCATTAATAAAGAAAAGTATAACAGAAACCTCCTGTCATGTGGTGATGAGTACAAGCATAGGTTCCACGTTTTGAAGAACTTGATCCTGAAACTTCTTTCTGTGATATAATTAAGGAAATTCAAATTGTTTAGGAAGCTTAATGCAGTGCAATCAAAACATTGAACCTATAATCAGAAATCATGTAATGTTTAAATATTCAACACACATAAAACCAGATACTGAAGCTTTTGAATGTTGCCTCTACATTCCATATTAATGATGCAGAGGTTACACCATTTATTACTCATGCAATATGAATAAATCCTACAAATAATTAAAATGCAGATCTTATCCTCTTCTGCTCTGCCTGTCGACAGTTTCCATATCCAATACATTCTTTAATTCTTTTCCATTTTCCTTTTGTGTGTTGAAGTTTCTTTTTCTCTTCTTCAGTTGGGGACTGGGCATGGGGTTATGCAACAGATGTTAGGCAGAGCACCAAAAGTGTGTGAATAGCTCAACTATTTAAGGGGGAACATTCAAAGATCAATACAGCATGCATCCATAAGATTAATTAATCAAAAAGTTATGGTCAAGTACTCATAGTTTACATCAGCAGTAAGTGGTCTAGTATATATTCAGAAGTATTTAACCTTAATGCTTTTAAACTTGATTTGTAATAAATTGATGAAAAACTGGCATATCAAACTTCAAATTATAGTGAGCTGACAGAATGTTTCTTTCCTGAGCCTGGTTACTGTAATCCATAATCACTCCAATAGCAATAATACAGTATTTTAAAAAATTGGCTGCATGGGCTTAAAACTTTGTCCATTGTACTCACTAGTTTTGGCAAAGGGAGGCAGCAAGCTTGAGGCAGCAACTGCATAACTTGCAAGAAAGTCATCGGTAAGCTCACTTCACCCTGCATAACATATATATTTTTTTTTAAGCATTATTTCTCATAAGGCATTCATCTCAAAAAATAAGCATACTGTAACTTCTACCAAGTGGTTTAAATTCAGAAGGTTGTTACATAACATATGGAGGCTAAAAATTATTCAGCATCTTGTAACATATATAATACTATTTCAACTTGACACTAGTAACAACATATTACACTTCAAACTCACTAGCATATCACATGCCCTGAGAGCCAGACTGATTAATAGTATCAGAAATGCACATGGCAGATGGATAACATGTCTTTGACAATAAATTACTTAATTTTTAGCATACTAAGGATACATAAGAAATAGTATTATTAAAGTCTAGATGATAATTTCAAGTTTGTGTATAATTTTAGAATGAACTAGATAATTGGGAGCCTTCTCACTTATCATCTCCAAAAAAAAAAAAAAAAAAGAAAAATCTAGGAAAGCTTATATCAAGCAGATGTAGTAGCTAATAAAATACAAATGAGTTGTGATGCGACCATGTATATTAGTCATTCCAGCATAAGAAAAATGAAGGGGACTGGTAACTGGTACATATATCACATGTATCATTCCAAAGATCAGTTGATAAGACCATATGACCATGTTTATGAAATATAGTAAAAGCATTTTCTCTATAATTGTAGAATTTCTATCTCACTTTATTATTCCAGAATTCAAAAACAATGAATATAATTAGACATTTCTAGAAACCAGTAGGACAAAGATAGAGACTATGTGGAGCAACATCAACAGAAATGATCATGAAAAGAAGCACAAATTCATTAAAATAACAGTAACAACATCCCAGTCAAAGTGATGAGCACTGCCAGGTTATCAGTTTTGATAACAATGAAGAAAGAGAAAATATTTCTAATAAGGTTAGAGCCAGTGTAACGAAACAAATAGATGCCTCTTGGTCTAGGTGTCCACATATGCCCGGGAAACTACAACTATTTTAAGGAACTAGTATGTTAGTGGAGGTGAACCTAGGAAACTACGACTATTTTAAGGAACTAGTATATTAGTGGAGGTGATGTAGCACAAAGTGATTAAGAACCAGTTAAGATGATAGGGATTTGTACAAAACCAAAATATCAAACCCCATTTAGGAGGTTGTCATATCCCTTCTTATCTTCCATAGTAGCATTTCTTCATCTCTTTATAGTCTCTTTCTTCTTTTCTTTCTTCTGCTGTTGCTTTCATTTTGTAACTTCCTTTGGTAATCACCATTATTTTTTCAATGCATATCACCTTTAGTAAATCACTTTTCTTCTGAAAAGATCCAAATAATGTTTCACTTCATTCTCTTCAATTAAGCACCTTGAACTTCTGTATTCTTTCTTTTATTTTTTCTTTTTAAAAAACTATAGTTTAATCTCATATGAATAATTGTTATTAATTTTTTATCAAAATTTGTATTTCTTTAAAAAACAAAGAAGGTCAGATTTATTTTGTAGTATCAAACATCATTTTACCAAGATGCATCCTAGGAAGTTTGACATCCTAGATGGTTTGATAATCTACATTTTCTTAGTTTTCTTCCACTCCCACATCCAAATCCATTCCCAATGTTGCCCACAGAGTGACTAGTCTTCAACAGTGAAATTAGCTACTGACTAGCTTAGAAAATAGAAACACAAACAATGGATACAGATAATAAAAATACCAAAACTAACAAAAAGTCTCTTCAGATGGCTAGGTATATAGCAATAGCAAGTAGTAACTCATTGAAGAAATCGGAACTAAGTTTAACCATAAGTCTCTAGTTCTCACTTGTATCACAAACCATACTCAGGGCACTCAATATACCAGATGCTAATGACAACATAAGAGTTCTAAAGATGATACCACCTATACAATATCCATCTAGATACTAAACTCTCATATTTACCATAGATGACATTAAATGCCCAACAATAAGCAGTTAAGTCCATCATTCACCAAATCCCAAACTGAACTCACTGTTACGTATCTGGGTAAACAAAGCTCAAATAAGTGCTTAATATCAAATTTAGAGCAATCATTTGAAACATATCTAAAATATAAGTATATAACTGACATAGCAAAGCATACATAACATCGTCTTTAATGATTGCAGGCAGTTGTTGGGAGAAGAGCTTTCTGGCCTAGGCGTCAAAGATCTACAAAATCTAGAGAACCAACTTGAAATAAGCTTACGTGGTATCCGAATGAAGAAGGTCTTGGTCATCTTTGCCTCATTCAACAATGAGTTGCTGTCCTTTCTAACAATAGCCATTTTTAATGGATTAATTTTTCATTCCTATAGGACCAACTTTTGATCGATGAAATTCAAGAACTAAACCGAAAGGTTGGAAAACATGTGTTTGCCACATCCCCTCTTCTGAGTTTTATGTGATGAATATCAATTGCTTAACATTTCACCGGTTCATCGCAGGGGAACCTTATTCACCAAGAAAATATCGAACTATACAAGAAGGTAAACCTCATTCGTCAAGAAAACATGGAATTGCAGAAGAAGGTACTAAATAAAAGAGCGAATAGACTTGAAAAATCTATACAGAAACTTCTGTAATGAAATCCTTTCAACCAATGGTAAATTATGTAAGTTGTGGGTATAGCACAGGCTAAGCATTAAATCTTGTATCTCAGGTTGATGCAATGAGGGGTGTAAATGGCATTGACAAAGGTCCAATTGCTCCATATGGTTTTAATGTCGCTGAGGATGCAAACATGTCCATTCATCTTGAACTCAGCCAGCCACAACTGCAAACAGACGGAGCGTAAGTTGCAGCACCTAAGCCAGGGTAATTTTTCTTTCCAAAACTCAAATGGTATATATTTTTTTAATTACTAGTTTAATCATAGAATATTTCACTGAATGTTGCAGCCCACTTCAATTGCATTGACAAGATGATGCACAAATCATGGGTTGCTCCTTGTGTATCTTTTGCCAGTGTAGTTACAACAGCATGCTATTAATGATCACCTATGGTGTACATGGAAGAGAAGGATCTATTCCCACAAAATGGTGTGAAATAATCAGAATAACCAATTACTCTGTAAAGCTGTGTTGCTATTAAAAGGTGATGGCCATGCTAGGAATTTCAGTTTAAGAGCTTCAAACAGCAATCATTTGCCTATCTAGATGCGTATTCACAAGTTTTAAGTTAATCATTAAAACCTATGATCAATAAATTCACAAGTTACATTGCAGGCATATGGGATTATCACTGCCTACAATGATGCTTACTCTGAAAGAATTGATACCTAGAGATGGACCGTATCTTGAAAACAAGTTTTTCACTTGTCACATACAAAAAATCATGAAAATTATGCAACTACGACAATCTGCGCAAACCATTTTATGCACCAGTAGTGAAAGAATGAGGTGGAAAGGCATCCCTACTTTCCAGCCCAACATAGTCATTGACAAGAAAGCTAAATCATTTTTCTTGTGATTATAAAACCGACTCCATTTGAATTCAAGTTAGTTGGTTATACATAAGAAAATGTCATGCCCTTCAAGTGAACTTCCTTTACTGCTTGATTTTACTCTCCCTTATAGCAGTTTTGTGCGTATGCTCATACAGCAGAGCAACATAGTCATTCAGCCACACAAATAAATCTCTCTCATGAGTACATAAAATATAAAATGATAACAGAAACAGAGATTTCTTTCTGCAGAATTTGCCTTACTTTAAAGTGCAAAAGAAGGGGCCTAAGTAGAAACCAATTTATTTTATTAAACCACATGACCTGGCTGAAATGCAAAAAAGAGAGGGGAGGCGAGGGTTCGAACTCGAAGCATTACGAGGGGAAGGACCAAGGTTTGCTATGCAGGTATCTATGCCCAAACCGGTCGGCTGGTAGTATGGTTTGGTACCCACCATGCCATTCCGTACCGGGCACAAACCGACACAAAGAGAGGGTGGAGGGAGAACAGGAGGGGAAGAGAGAGAGAGAGAGAGGAGGGAAGGAGAGGGTGAGGGAGAGAGGGCGTTTGGAGCGTGTTGAAGAGTAGCTAAACTTGCTACGTCATTACCAAGCTTGGTAGAAGCCGGAGGAATCCCAGAAAAAATTGAAAAAATTGCTAACTTCAACCAAAAAATCCACAAAATATGAAACAAAGGCTGAAGTCCCTATTTCAATCGGGAGGGTGGAGCCCGTCCTCCAGCCTTCATTGACCTCGGTGGGGGCATGGCGGCCTTGCCAACCCTTTGGAGGCCTCCGAGAGCCTCCTCTTCCTCTCCCTGTCCTTCCCTCCCTCCATCCTTCCCGAGCTCAGCAACGGCACAACAAGCTTAGCTGCCCTCTAGTGGCCTCTAGAGGTCCTCTCTCCCTCTCCCTCTCCTTCCCTCCCTCCTCTCTCTTCCTCTCTTTCCTTCTCCCTCTCCTCCTCGCCCGTTTCTTATTCCAAATGCCGGAACCATCTCAGTTGGCCGCCAATATGATTCGGCATACCCTGAACCAAGCACTTCAGAGTGGTTTAGCAAACCATAAGGAGGATATTATCATTTCGATGAGAGCCCCTAAATCATGCCAGTAATTGACCAGTCCAGTTCAATACACCTTGATCCTACTAGTTCAACAAAGTTCACTAGACCTTGATTCAAAATATAGAAGAGAAGCATATAAAATTGGAATCATGAACATAAAACGTGGTGGTAAACATAAATTTCTAGGGCACATGATTATTGGTGCTTATTTAAGAAATGTAAAGCAAGAAACAAAAGGCAATTAATATTACACAATAATGACTACTACCACCAAAAGGAAGATAAGAGTTCTACACCAATAATTGGATAGAATGTTCCCCCCACCAAAAAAAAAAAAAGGGAAAGGTGTGACAACCAATAAGGCAACAAAAGATGATGAATATTTTATAATAGCAACAAATACTATTTAAGATATAAGAGGATGAAACTAGCAAAGCATGTTAATGATATCTTGGATTTCTTGCCATCTGAATAACACAAGTCCTTGCAATAATACTAGTAGATTTGCCAATAAAAACATATTTCAACAAGAAGCTACCAACAGCAGACCATGTCTAAAGAGGATTCGACTGTAGTGCAACACTCTATCCATATCTCAAGCATCCACTCAAATCTTGCTTTTGCACCTTAGAGGAGATAAAAGTCTCTAAGAAGATGCAGTAACACAATCAATCACATCATCAACACAATCAACATATGACCAGGCATAGAGTTGTAGGGAAGGATGAGAAAAATGGACTTCAAGAATGGTGCTACTGTGCTGCTGAAAAACAAAAGATGAAAGAGACCATACAGAATAATGATCATCCCTTTTTGTAACAACAATCTATAATGGAAAATGAACAGCATAATGCTCAACAATCAGTGTTTCAACAAGCTAAAGGGTGCTCCTGATCATGCAGTCTTATAAACTTTCTGTGTTAGGTGAGCACAAGTGGCGATCTGAAAAGAATTACCGCCAAGAAAGCAGATATCCCTAAGCATATTCAACATTAACAGGAGGCAGATCTTCAAGGAAATGAAAGTGGAAAAGAATAAAAGAAGGAATGACGACAAAGAAACATAGAAAAAGTACCAGTCCCAAACACACAAAACTTCACTCAATATTTAACTCTCAGTAATCATCTTCTACCACCAAAAGCCAATGCAAGAATTGTTTCTGTAGCCAACAAGGACTTTATAAACTAAACAAAGCATCAATTCTAACCATCGATAACAACCAATGATCCAATAACCCAAAATTTCATTTAATTACCAAAAAAACACAAAATCCAACTTTGTGCTTAGGGCCTTTCTTGATAGGAAAAATCATAATTTCAGGCATCTTTCATAAAAAAGGCCAACTGATCCATCTGATCACCAATCAGTCTGCTTCTTAAGCAATTGGGGATATCATTCGATGCCAAATCTGACAATGTCTTGATGTATTCTCAAACTTAAAATTCTCATAACTTCAATGGAGCTTTCATTTAAACCCTGAGTAGATGGAGTAGTTCGTACTGGTGATCTTCAACGGGACATTCTCATATTTCTGACTTCCATCCACAGAATTTCCTTCAAATACAGGCCTGCTCAAGGCCAAAGAAAGAAGTTGACCAAGGTCATTCTCATCAACCTACCAATGAAGATATAATGCCTTCTGGTCTCACCATAGGTAGAAAAGTGGATAAATATATCATTTTCATGCTAACTATAGATTAGTCTTACCACAATAAGCACCTATATTGCCAAACAACAATTGTAAACATGTTGAGGATGCAGGAGACCTTGAGGAGGAAGCATATGAAACTTGACTTGAACATTTATCATCAAGAGATTTATCACTTACGTCCTGGTAATAAAACAAAATCTAGTTGCAGAGCTGCAACAGCAATCTAGAACCACAAGATAATCATCTAGGTAACAGGAGCAAAGTCTCATAATCTATATCATAGTTCTCGGACCAAATATGGATTACCAATTAAATCATAATTTAGTAGACCTATATTGCAAGAGATAGGATCTCCCATGAGAAGGGAACAACATCCCATGTCTCAGAGCACAAGAAAGAACAAGTTTATCAGCCATATCATGGTACTGATGAGTAATCCCAGCCACTTAATCTCTAAGGTCATGATCATTATGGATGACTAGGAAGAAAAAAGGCTGAAACTTGGTATATGAGTCTGCTAACACAAGATAGTCATGTCCAGTATGAGGCACCAGAGGACTGGGGTCCTCAACTGTAGAGAAAACAGAGAACAATGCAGCATCAATGGCATAAGTATTCATAAACAGGTACATACGAAGTCTTAGATAACAGAAGATCAACAACGAACAGCATGTCAAAGAAGATAGATCTACAAAGATGATATCACCATGAGAAATATGCAAACATCACATAGCAGCATATAACATATGTACTCTTTAAGAAGGCTACACTATCCGAAAAAGCACAAATAGTCGATCAAAATATAAACTTAATCCACTAAACCTGAGGATGGACAAAACAGGTAAAGCCGAGAAAAGAAAAAAGAGAGAGAGAGCATATGTGTAGTAATTAGAAAAGAGATTCCAAGAAACAGGACTAAAGTGACATTCAAGGTGCAATTGATACATCAGATTACAAAAGAAAAACTTTGGGTTCAAAAGTTTACACTGAAGCAGAAGACAAAGCCTTTAGAGATTGGTGTTTTTTATGCACAACAATACCAAAAATACAGCTTTATGAAGGTCAATGCGAACCAGAAATATCAAATTTTCATGCATCTAACACATTTGAAATTCATGATTACAAGAGTATACAACTGATTACCAACACAGATACAACAAATGTCAACTTCCACATCTGGATGGAATAGGTGGAGTCAGGACATTTATTTGAATGCAGCAGATTAGCAGGTGGAGATACAAAATAATTCCACCAAGGCACCAACATCACAAAGGGCTGACTCATGAAGCAGTTTATACCCTAAAAAAGGTGTCACAAAATACTATAATAAGCAAAACCACCATAACTCAAAATATATCACCTAAATTCTTCTCCAAGAATTACCAGCTAACATCAAAAATCCTTTTTAGCTAAGAAGGCAAAAAACCAAAAAAAAACAAAAATAAAAAAGAAACCCTCATACTGAAGCACTTATTTCACTTTTCCATGCCAAGTTGTGTTTGTCTAGCACACATTGGCAATAATCTCCTTTACAAAGTTATCGCTTTATGCCATCTGCTCAGAGCCATCCATAACTTTCTTAGTTGCACAAATAAAGCTCATACTCCATGTCTTCAGTCCTATGAAAATAGTAAAATATGAAAATGACAAGGAATACCACAAATTGTACATTGGCGTGGATGAATCCATAATATCTTCCCTTCACAATTAACATGTCCAGAAGCAATGGCCCAATTTTGTCAAATTAGAGAACAGGAGGGCGGGGAGGAGAGTGAGGGAGCCACATTGGCGTGGATGAATCCGTAATATCTTCCATTCACAATTAACATGTTCAGAAGCCATGCCCCAATTTTGTTGGGAGAGGGGGGGTGGTAGTGTTGGCGGAGGAGAGTGAGGGAGCCATGGGGGAGAGAGAGAGAGAGAGAGAGAGAGAGAGAGATAGAGAGAGAGAGAGAGATTTGTCAACAACAATATGCTTATCAATGTTAATATTTTTTAGAAAATTTTCATTAGCTCACCCAAAAGTAAAAAAATGAAGCAATTTCATTAAATGATCCCTTGCATAAGTATTTGGCATCACGTCCTCACTCAACCTATTTTTTCCATGATAATATAAGAAACTAAAGTAATAATTTACATAATGGAACATATAGCTGTATTTGGTCACCCATGCTAAACTAAATAAATGGTTCGTTTTCATGGCATATATTTGGAAGTATTGACTACTGTGAAATCGAATTTCCATCCTCACAATCAAACCAATTGGTTTTTGAAAACATAATTAGCGAGGTAACAAAGTATTGAATCTTGTTTTAGTAATGATAGATTCTCAAACGATTTCAAATTGATCATAGAATTCTATCAATTAAAATTTTTTCCGAACTGGTTTTAGCAAGGTAACCTCGAACAATTTTCAACCATAGACTAGAATCTAAGTTGAGAGGTACCATCAAGTGCCCTAGACATCACCTCTACCAAAAAGTTCAAAAGTTTTGGGATTTGTAGGTCATGATAGAAATATCTTGATTCTAATTAAATGCATTGGCATGTTAAGGCCTTGAAGGAAAATAGATGTACCACAGAATTTCTTGCAAGCTATGCAGTTGCCGTCTCGAGCTTGTTACGTCCTCCTGCATTGACTAGTGAAAACAATCTATAGTTTAGTCCAATGTAAGTATAGATTCAACTTGACCAATAATTATCATGATCATAAAACTGTAAACTCCATTAAGTTCTTTATTGTTGAATATATTATGCACAGGTGTTGCAAAAACTCCAAAAAATAATTCCTAATGTAGGTTGATAGTTTATGAGAAATTGAGGATGATGGGCTCTTGTGCTATTTTTATTTTCTAAATGTCCACGAGAATGCATCTCAACAAATAATCTTTCAAAAGTCATATTCTCTTGTCCATGCACAATCATTGGCATCTGCTCATTTTTCAGAAATATAAAGCCATCATTCATGTTATCTGAAATTTTGCATATTATTACTGATTCATGCACATGATAAAACATAGCAAAACAATAAAGAGCTCTCAATTGCTTATTATAATATTTTACTAGCTCTACTTAACTTACTAAAAGGGTGGCCCGGTGCATGAGGCTCCCATTATTGTGGGGTTCGGGGAGGGTGGGACATATGCAGCCTTATCCCCACATGCAAAGAGGCTGTTTCTGTGTTTAAACGCATGATACCCAAGACACAAATGCATAATAGTCTATGTAATCAACAATTGCTAACATATTTACTTGGTACATCATTTCAGAAGAAAAACAATGATGAGGCGATTGATTCAAATATAGCAAAACAATAGCCACTCTAAATTGTTCATTATAATTGTTTTGCTGGTTATCCATAATTGACTATTGCAAAGATATTTACATGGTGCATCATTTCAAAAGAAAAAACTGATCCTCATTCGAGAGAAATTGATCCTCATTTGATGAAGACTAGAATGCAATACTACCACATTTCCACAACTTCTCCATTGCCACAGAAAACCAGGTGTTGGTTATCACAGGCAGTGCAGGTTAGAATCCAAGTACGGAATTACGGGCCTCACCAACTAGGTGGAAATATACCCCATGCAAAAGATGGGAAGAGATGGCAAAATGTCATGGCCAAGAAAGTACGGAAGCTTAACATTTTTTTTTTATAGAGTGACAAAATTTATATATCACAATCTTGCACAAGTTTAAAAGATTGCATTGCATTGAATTCATGTACTTCCTAGTTGCAGAATAGTTACTTATTTGCTGATACGAATATTCTTTGTAGCTGACTAATGAATTTAGTACAGCAAATTGACCCCAAATATAAGGAAGATTATAGTTTGTATCATGGAATGCCGTACCAGGCCGAACCGCCCGGTACAGCCCGAACCGAGCCAGACCGACGGGGAACCGGTCCAGTTCGGCATTTTTTTCCAAAAAAACACACCGAACCACACCGAACCGCTCGATTTAGTGCGGTTCGGCATCAAACCGCCCGAAATCGGGAGGTACCAGGCGATTCGGCTTGGTTCAGCTTTGAACCGAGCTGTACCGACAAGGGGACAAAGGGTGAGGGGTTTTATTCTTTTATTTGTGGGGTGGGATGGACCCGCCAATAATAGCCCTTGTCCTTTTCTCTTTGCCTCAAACTCTCAGAGCCTAAGAGTCCGAGAGCGTGATCTCGAACTCTCAAGATGCCGAGAGTGCGAACGAAGCCCTAAAAAAAAAAAGAAGAAAAAAATTCGAAAAAATTATCACAGATACTTGACAAAATTTTAGATCAATACATATCTTTAAGTTAGTAAATTATTTTTTATATCTTGGAAACTTGTACATTAAATACATTTAATGCATTATTTTAGATTTTTTTATTTTATTTTTTGAGGATGTTAGAACTTAGAATTATTATATAATCCTAAATTAATTTAAAATTATAAAAAAATTAGAATAAAAATTAAGTCAAAAAAAATGGTAAGCCATGGCGTACCGACTGATACGGCACGATACCATATCGTACCAGTCAGGAACCGGTACGAAAATCGGTGCTGGTTCCTGAATCCTTGGTTTGCATCCTCTCTCAATCCATTTATCTAGAAGGTGCAAGAGAAACTCAAGCACGTTCTCATTAATTCAATGGAGAGACAAGAATAGCTTTGTATGTTGTTGTCCTGAAATGTTACTGTATAAACATTATAGCATGAGGTTAAGGCTAAAGTACACTACAAATCAGCACAAGGAAGAAGTGTATATTCATTCTCTTGATGCAAATCCCATTCATGAAGAGGATGATCCGAAGATCAACTAGCTCAAGAATCATCAAAACCAAGATAGGCCAATAATAGACAAACCAAGTGATATGTGCATGCCTCACCACTTTTTTTTCTCATGCATGCCAATAGATAGGACCTTGATCAATGGGCTAAGGAGAAGATGATGGACCCAAAGGCTGATAAAGCACAAGGAGTAAGAGAGACAAGGCTATGAAGATGGCTAGTCTAAGGTGGATCCAGATGATCAATCGAAAGCATTAAATGCTGAGCTTAAGATACCATCATGGAATCCAAGATGAGAAAATAAAGTTTGTCTACTTACTAGGGCCTGTCAGTTCACCAAAACAAGAAGCTAGTCAATGCAAGTCAAGGGTAGTACTCAATCAGTATAGCTAGAAGTTTTCCTTTTTTTTTTCTTTTTTTTTTCTTTTTCTTTTTTTTTCTTTTTTTTGTGTGTGTGTGTAAAAAAAGGGGTAAGGAAAAGCATTAAAGGAAGATACTGATAGCTTCTTTAGAAACAAGAAGTTAGCAAAACTACTCGATCAGAACGCATGATGAAGGTTAGACACAAGTCCAAAGTTTAGACCAACATGGTTATTACATTAAGATTTTGCTTGCTGTGGTCAGCATGATCCTAAATGTGCATCTCTTGCTGTAATATTCTTGCTTCAATGTGAGTACATCTATAAAATAATGAAATAGAAATTTTGTCCCAACAATAATTGCCCAGAGTCAGTAAACAACGCTACTACATCTGGCAGTAGCCATGCTACTACTACATGTTAGAAAAACGAGTTACTCAGCAATTTTAGTGTGTGAACTTGACAACTATTGAGTGTGACATTGACATGCAATGATGTTATGCATGTAACCTATAGACGATGATGTATAAAATGAACATATACGGAAACACATAAATTAACTGTTGCTTTAGAGAATTTCTATAGCATTACAAGAAGAGTGTCCAACAGTACATGTCCCAAGCAAAAGGCATTATCTAATCTATAAGGTTTTTTGCTTTCCAAATCAAGATATGACCCATCAAAGTCCCAATATGTTTACAACTAGCTCTCAAAATGGCAATAGTTTTCTACGAGGTATCTTTAATTAATTTAGACAACTAAGTCTAAAAATCACTCCATACCGGTACTGGTAACTGATAATCACCAAAACTTGCAAGCGTACATAAAACACGTTTCAAATAAATTTAATTAAAGCAAAAAATACGCACATGGAACCACCCACTCAATGAATTTTATGCCAACGCTAACTCATAAAAGCCAACCTATGGCTAAAGAATTCTATCAACAACAAAGCAATCAGCCCATAAATACGTCTATTAAGGTACGCTAGTTGTTGCTCAGCATTGTCGTACACAGACAACACTCACAGCATATTAGATTAACAACAGATAAAGCAAAAAACTGTTCCTGTGCGTGGGTGCGTGACGGAGACAGAGAAAGAGAGAGAGAGAGAGAGAGAAGGGGGTTGAAAAATATTAGCCTGTACAGAATTGGAAACTCTTAAAAGGGTACCATGCGGGAATCGATTGATACTGTATACATGCACTAAGGATGAATGAAGAAGAAATAAATAAAGCAAGTTCAGCCATTATTTCTTCAGAGAGGGGGGAAAATGGATTTAGGCATTAACTTGAAGCCGCACCAAAATCATAACCAAAAAGAAGCAAAATATAATAAGTCAAATCAATAATAACGAAACACAATATTTTCAAGAATCGAATTTTAATCTCGCACAGCACATCTGAATTCAACTTATACATGAAATCCTCTTTAACCTGAGATCCCCTCCCAAGGCCAAAAAAATTCCACCCTCAGATCCTCTCCATAACTCTCCCTCTCTCTCTTCCATTTCTCAAACTCAAACTGACCGACCCTTCCGGCCACAATCAGACAGCAAATCACGCATAACCCCGACAACCGATCCAACAAGAAGGGAATGCGAGAGAAACGACGTAGCAAAATGTTCTAAAGGAAGGCCAAGAGAGAGATTGAATCCAAGGAGCGGAGAATAATCGAGAGGGAAAAGGATGAACGGAAGCACCAAAATATCTCGGCCGTGTCATGTGTTCCCGAGGGTTTAAATAAATGGGGAGAGAGAAGCCGGCTGATCTCCTATCCACGTCGCCCACTCTATTTCTTTATATCCCTTCGAAATTTTTGAAACTGAAGACGACACACACTTCAAAGTGTTTTATCCACGGAATCGATAAAGTGTAACCCGGGAGTGGTTCAGAGTGACAGCTGGTCGATTATATGTCTTCCACGTGGTTTGTGTCTCCAGGGAGGGGGTCGGGGGCCGGAAAATATCTGGGCGATGCCATGATGGTGGAGGATTCCTGCGGAGTATTATAATCAAAGTGGGGGTGGGGGGTGGGGGTGTGGGGGAGCGGAGCCGGTGCACTCATTTCGCAGCCTTTTTTCTTTTTTAGAATACGTGTTGGCCGTTGAACAGGTAGTAGCGCGTGCCCCCACTGCCCGCTTTCCACGTGGACAGCGAGGCCCGATGTCCGTAATGCAGGACACCCAACGTGCCAACTTAACTCGTCGACACGTGGTTGTTGTCGGCGGTCAGAACGTGGGTTAAATTAAGTTTGTACCATTAGATACGTTTATCTCCCTTTTTATCCTTTTAATCTTGATTACGATCATTTTTATCGTCTTTCATTTGGACAGCCGTACGACTGGAGGATGGTTGGGTTCTTTTAAGGCAGTGTGGTCCCCTGCCTCGCCGAACGTGCTTCACGGAGCAAGGAATCGATACTAAATTCCCACTTGCACGGAAAAGCGACGCTTTAGACTTGGCGCATCGTACCAAGTGCCGGAGATTGCTAGCGAACAGAACCGGACTAGGTTCATTGTACGCAGTGCCAGATATTGCCCGCAAAACGCAACGGTCCCTTTCTTTTATGATTCATTGAAGCTTGCCAAAAAAAAAAAAATCTTAATTCCATGCCAGTTGTGTTGGCTTTATCCACCTTTTTCCTTCTTGATTTGAGACCATAATCAAAACTAAATTCGTATCGGTTATAAATAGAAACATTAGTTGCTGATAATTGAGTTTCGTTCAGCTACAACTAAAGGTTGGTACTAGCTATGCAAGAGGCATGGTTTTTCTATTAGAAAGATTGCATGTAGAATGCATAAATAGTATTTTAGCAACATAGTAGTCTAATGTTTTGATAGGAGAAAAAAATATTTTATTTTTTAAAAAATATTTATTTTAAAAAAAAATATTTGATCAAGTTTAATTTAAAAAATAATTAATTTTTGAATGGTAGCAAAAATAATTTTTCTGCTGTAGAAAGAAAGCAGCAAATTAGAGCTTCTCCTTAAAAGCAAAAGCAAAAGCAAAAAATTAATTTTTTTAAGATAAAAATATTCTTACTCAAAATCATTATTTACCTTAACTATTCCTATTTATTTTTACCTAACCCTCCCATTATTTAGTGAATAATATATTTTAATATATTTTGATATATTTTGATTATTGTATAAAAATTATGTAAAATGTTCAATATGTATTATCTTTAGTTTAATTGTATTTATATTGATTAAAATTTTAATATATTTCTTTATTATTTTATTTTTAATTTTAATTAAATAAAAAATAAAAAATTAAATTAAAATTAACTATAATAAATATTTAAAATTATTTATTTATTTAAATAATATTAATTATAAAGTAAATCTATATATACCTTTTTTTATAATTTGATAGTCAAAAGTACTTTTTTTTTTAAGATTTGCCAAACACAAACTGCTTCTCAAATACTGATAAAAGTGTTTATCAAATGATTTTGTCAAATACAAACTATTTTTCTCTTACAGCACTTTTTATTAAACTTCATTTGAAAAAAAATAATTTAAAAAAAAATTAATTTTCATAGCTTAGCCAAACAGGTCCTAAATTTGTAAGTTAAGAACTACAACTAAGATACATATTGAGGATTAATCTTAAGTCTCAACATCAATATCAATGTCACTGTTGGTGCAAAATCTTGTTAATACCGGATCGAGCTGGATTTGAGAAAGAAATGGTCGTCATCGGTGACCTACAAAATAAAGTTTTATTCGGAGTCGGTGGTGGTGGCTCCGATAGGATCCTCCGACAATCAAGTCAGCTTTTCTGACCAATAGAAATGGAGTGCTCGAGTATAAATTCGGCAGAATTTTGAGAAAAGAGTTAAAAGCTTAGAGAACATGTATCTAAAGGATCCTTTTTATAGACGGAGCTTGTTGTAACCGTCCGATAGTGGATCGCTCTGGACCACGTGAAATTTATTATGGAGAATGGTGTTGCTCGTAATAGATTGATAATGACAGTCGTAACCGTCCGATAGTGGGATTGCCTGTAGTAGATTGAAAAATGATAGTCGTAACCGTCCGAAGGAAGCATACGTTCAGAATTCGACTGAAGGAAAAGTCCATAAGAAGTTTGGCTCATAGAGGAATCCAACTGAAGAAAATGTCCGAAAGAAGTTCGGCTCCTGAAAAAATCTGATCATTAGAGGAGTTCGGAAGGAGTTTGATTCCTAGAGAAATTCGACTGTTGGAGGAGTTCGGAAGGAGTTCGACTCCTAGAGAAATTCGATTGAAGGAGATGTCTAGAAGAAGTTTGGCTCTTGAAGGAATTCGACTGAAGAAGATGTCCAGAAGGAGTTCGGCTTCTGAAAAAATTTGACTACTGAAGAAATTCGAAAGGAGTTTGGCTCCTGAAAAAATCCGACTGCTGGAAGAGTTTGGCTCCTGAAGAAATCTGACTGTTGGAGGAAGCCAGAAGGAGTTCGGCTCCTGAAAAAATCTGACTGCTGGAGGAGTTTTAAAGAAATTTGGCTCTGAAGAAATTCGACTGAAGGAGATGTCCGGAAGAAATTCGACTCCTGGAGAAATCTGATTGCTGGAGAAGTTCGACTGGGGTTCGTTCGTTGGGGGAGTAATTTTTGATCGAAGCTCTTCCATGATTACCAGTTGCATTAGGCTAAACATCAGACTGAACTTCGACGAAAGCAGAATTTATCCCCAATAATAATCCTCCCACTCTCGAGTTCGAAATTTGAAGGAATAGAGTACAGAAAAGACAACTATCGAAGTTTTTTTCGGGCTCTGCACCTGCTGAGGTTGAAGCTCGAAGGAGATCTTATATCTTGCTGATGTTGAAGTTGAAGCTCTCTCCTGCTGACGTTGAAGTTGAAGCTCGGGAAAAATCTTGTCTCCAATCGAGGTTGATGTTGAAGTTGAAGTTGAAGCTCGGAGGAGATATTGTCTCCAGCCGAGGTTGAAGTTGAAGTTGAAGCTTGGGAGAGATCTTATCTCCAACCGAGATTGAAGGAGATCTTATCTCCTATTGAAGGATTGGAGCTTGGGAGAGATCTTATCTCCAGCCAAAATTGAAGAAGATCTTATCTCCTACTGAAGAATTGGAGCTCGAAGGAGATCTTATCTCTAGCTGAGGTTGAAGGAGATCTTATCTCCTGTTGACGTTGACATTGAAGTTGAAACTCGAGAGAGATCTTATCTTCAGTCGAGGTTGAAGTTGGAGCTTGGAAAAGATTTATCTTAAACCAAGATTGGAGAATATCTTATCTCCTGTACTAGAAGACTTCTATCTAACCTAAAAAAAGAAGTCCAGCTTAATCTTTTCCTGTTATAATTCATAAAAGACAGGAATGTTGAAATAAAAATTCTCTATTGAAAATTGATTAACGATATTTCAAGTTTTTAAAATTTTAACATTGACACTATGTAGCTCCTTAATATCTTTTCTTATCGATGTCTCCTGACCATGGTATTGATACTTCCATGCATGGATTGGCTTCTTTAAGACCCCTCCCCCTAGGTCTCTCTCGATTGCGAAAGAGCCCTTGGTTGCTCTTCTCTTGCTTCAGACCGGCGTCTAAGGAATCGACCCAGCCGGTCTCTCCTGATGAGCTCCTCGATTTCGTCTTGGAGCTGAATGCATTCTTTAGTATCGTGGTCGTAGTCACGATGGTAGAGGTAGTACTTGCTTCGATTGCGCTTGTTTGAGGAAGATTGTAATTCTTTTGATCTTGATAGCTGATTCTTAATTTCCATCAGAACTTGAGTTTTAGAAGCATTAAGGGGGGCGTAGTTGTGAAACTTTTTGGGGGAAGAACTTCTTCGCGCCCTTCTATCGGGGCTTCTTTGATGATGAGCTCGAGGAGGAGTTCGGACTCACTTGCACTCGGGGGGTCCTTGAGCGTGGCCGAACTTTATTCGACCCTTCTTCAACGGTGGATCTATTAGACTCGCCCTCCCACTATTCTCCTATGACTTCTTCATTCTTCAACTTGAAGGCTTCTTCTACACAGACATATCCCTCAGCCCGAGCTAGCAGATCGATAAAATCTCTGGGATACTTCTTCTCCAAGGAGAATAGCAAATTATTCTTCTGAAGGCCATCCTTGAGTGCGCCATCGCAACAGACTAGTCCAGATTTCGGACCTCCAATGCAGCAGCATTAAATCGGATGACATAAGTTCGGATATATTCTTCCTCCTTCTGCTTAATATTCATCAAAAAATCTGAACCTCGATGAGGACGTCGGCTGCTGACGAAGTGAGCCACAAACTGATGGCTCATCTAGTTAAATGAGAAGATCGTACCTGACTTCAACGTTGAGTACCAGTTTCTTGCTGCTTCCTTAAGGATGGATGGAAAAGCCCGACACAAAATGGCATCTAGCATGCCGTGGAGCAGCATCATGGTCTGGAAGGCCTCCAGATGATCGATCGGATCAGAAGTTCCATCGTAGCTTTTAAGTTGGAGAAGCTTGAAGTTCGGCAGAACGAGCTCTTACATAATTTGAAGAGAAAAAAGAGGATCGGTGCAGACATCGTCATGGAGAGTCGGAGTGATGTGACGGAGTTCTTCAATCCATCGACTCATTTTTGAGAGCCTTTGATTCAGAAGATCTTCACGATCATTGATCTTCAGAGTTTTCTGATGGGATGGGAGCAAAACTTCCCCCGGGGTTGAATCATGGTCCAAGTAATGGCTCTCCATCCTTTGTTTCCCTTTTTTGGAGTTCACCAATCCACTAGCCCGAGTCGATCGTTCCCCAATTAGATCATAGGGCTCCAGAAGAGCCTGCTTCAATTGAATTAGCACCAGAGCCTGTCGATGTATGGCCTGTACTACCTTCATGAAATCGCAAACCTGCTGAACCAGCAGGTTGAACTACTCCGCATCCACTATGGCTATAGGTGGAGCTTGAGTTATCGAAGCTAGAGTGGAAACGGATTGATCTAGACGAGATTTGACTGTAGAGGCCGTTAATCGTTGAGTCGAAGCTTTTCTGGGATGCATTTTTTTTTCAAGAAGAACTCTAGAGAAGAAGAAGAGAGATCATTGCTGAGCACTCCTTTAAGATCAAGAGAATCTCAGGAATAGAGGATCATTCCTCTAGCGCTAATCCTATTGGTGCAGAATCTGATTGACGCCAGATCGAGCTGAAGTTGAGAAAGAAGATGTCGCCATCAGTGACCTGCAAAATAAAGTTCCATCTGGAGTCGATGGTGGTGGCTCCGACAGGATCCTTCGATGATCAAGTCAGCTCTTCTGACCAACAGAAATGGAGTGCTCGAGTATAAATTCAGCAGAGTTTTGGAGAAGAAGTTAAGAGCTTAGAGAAAATATATCTAAAGGATTTCTTTTTATAGATGGAGCTTGTTGTAATCATTCGATAGTGGGCCACCTAAAATTTATTATGGAGAGTGGTGTCACTCATAATAGACTGATAATGATAGTCGTAACCATCCGATAGTGGGGTCGCCTATAGTAGACTTATAAATGACAGTCATAACCGTCCGGAGGAAGCAGGCGATCGAAATCCGACTGAAAAGGAAGTCCATAAGGAGTTCGGTTCCTAAAAAAATCCGACTGAAGAAGATGTCCGGAAGAAATTCGATTTCTGAAGAAATCCAACCGCTGGAGAAGTTCGGAAGGAGTTCGGCTTCTGAAGGAATCAAACTATTGGAGGAGTCTAAAAGAAGTTTGACTCCTGGAGGAATTCAACTGTTGGAGGAGTTCAAAAAAAGTTTGGCTTCTGAAGGAATCTGACTGAAGAAGATGTCCGGAAGGAGTTCGGCTTTTAGAAAAATCTGACTGTTGGAGAAATTCGAAAAGAGTTTGGCTTCTAGAGAAATCCGACTGCTTGAGGAAGCTGGAAGAAGTTCGGCTCTTAGAAAAATTTGACTACTGGAGGAGTTTGGAAGGAGTTTGGCTGGGGTTCGTCCGATGGGAGAGTTTGACTGGCAAAGGAGTTCGGCTGAGGTTCGTCCGCTGGGGGAGTAATTTTCGATCGAAGCTCTTTCGTGATTACTAGTTGCATTAGGCTAAGCATCAGACTAGACTTCGGTGGGAGCTGGGTTTATTCCCAATAGTCACCAAATGCATGCTGTATCTAATTGATGTTGTGATCAGACTAGCACATCAGGTGAAAGCAATATTCTTATTAAAAAATAACATGAAGTAAATTAATCCAACTTGGAAGTTAAAAACTCAAATTGAGGCAAATGCCGAGAATGGCAATCTTTGGCTTGCTTCTCATTCTTAGTTTTGATTAGGCTTCCATAAGATTTTTATTAATGCTTGGTGCTCCACTTGTCAATTATTATGTCTTGTTCCCAAGAAAATTAAAATTAAAAAAAAATATATAGAGATATCTCTTCAAGTTTGCATTATTTACACTTAGAACCTCAAAACTTTAAAAAGTATCATTAGCCATCAAAATTCCAAAATTATTACAATATGGTCTAGCCGTCTATTTTTGTTATAAAAAGTTATCACATGAAGATCATTTGATAGCTAAATTTTGTAAAATCTTATAAATACAATTTCCACTAACTTGGTGAGGGACTTTTATTTTGATATAAATTGAAATGAAGTATTTTTAGATTTGTACAAATTATTGAATGATAAAAGATGAAGTACTTTAAGATTTATGTCGATGGATTAATAATAAACAATGAAATGCTTTGAGATCTATGCAGATGAATCGATGATAGATGATCGAGCGTTTTAAGATTTATATATATAGATGGATGATAGAGGATGAATAAGTGTTTTGAGATTTATATAGATAGATGAATGACAGATGATGGAAAGCTTTAAAAATTGTTCAAAAAGATAAAATGAATGGACTACTTTGAGATTTATGGAAGTAGATGGATGATAGAAGATAAAGTATATTGAGATCTATGTAAATGAATGGATGATAGATGATGGAGCACTTTGAAACTATGCATGTAGATAAATAATAGATGATAGAATGCTTTGAGATCTATCTAGATAAATGGATAATGGAGGATGAAGTATTTTGATATTTGTATAGATGGATAGATAATAGATGATGAAGTACTTTGAGATCTATATAGACGAACAAATAATAGGATGGAGTACTTTGAAATCTATATATAAAGGTGAAAGAGGATATGGTACTTTAAAATTTATGTAGATAGATGAATGACTAAAGATGGTGCTTTAAGATCTATATAGATGGATGATAGAGAGTAGAGCACTTTGAGATTTGAATAGAAGTATGGAAAATAGAAAATTGAGTTCTTTGAAATCTATGTAAGCATATGAACAACAAAGAACAAAGTGCTTTGAGGTTGGAGTGCTTTAAGATCTGTACAGATAAATGATGACTATGGATGGATAACTTTGAGATCTGTGCAAATGGATACATGACAAAGAATAGAGTGCTTTGAGATCTGTATAGATGAATGAATAATAGAGAATGAAGTACTTTTAGATCTATGTAGATGGATAGATCAGAGATGGAGTATTTTGAGATTTATGTAGATGAATAGATGATAGAGAATGAAGCACTTTAAGATTGGTGCATGTGGATGAATGATAAATGATGGAGTATTTTAAGATCTGTGCAAGTATATGGATAATAGAAGATGGAGTTCTTTGATATCTGTGCAAGTGGATGGATATAGAGGATGAGTGCTTTGAGATACGTATAAATGGATGGATGATTGAAGATGAAGTATTTTGAAATCTATGTAAGTGGATGAATGATGAAGGATGAAGTGCTTTAAGATCTATATAAGTGGATGAATCCTAGAGGATGAAGTACTTTGAAATTGCATAAAAGCCATAATTAGTATATCTGAATTAAGGCTATTTTGGGTTTTTTCCTCATTCCATTAATAGTGTGAGGATTTACATAGACGGTTGGCCATGTTGCAACAAAATTATAGTTTTGATGGCTGCTCGAAAATTTCAAACTTTAAAAATATAATAGGTGTCCCTATAAATTTCTTTTATAATTATTAATGCATATCATATAACAACAAGTAGTCTTTTTTCTAGTAAAAAAAATCTAGTCATTTTTTAATGAAAGTAACTTAAGCTTGAAGTTAAATACTTAAATTGAGGTATATGCTGACAGTTACTAGCTCGAGCCATCATCTTCTTTGGCAAATCTTTGTCATCTCGTGTAGGCTTCTCCGAAAGATTTTTGACGAACCTATATTAATGATTCATTAGTTTTAATTGTTGAAGATTCTATCAAGCTTACATCTATACTTTTACGCATGCCTACTGTCATGTGATTTTTTTACATAGTGGATGCAGAATTTTTGGATTCTAAGTTGCGTATAATGGCTTCTATCCTTTGTAAAAAAATTTTCATAGAGTGAAGTACTTAAGAGAGCTGCAGGCCAGAAAGAAATTAATTAAAGAGATTTTGTGAAATAAAGAGAGAGAACTAGTTAAGAATAGATGATAACCACTTTTAAAAGAGAGAGCATAAGAAATCTCCAGTTCAAGAAAACTTTGGTGAAACTCAATATGTTAAAATTACTTCGAAATCGACCAGCAATGAATCAAGATTCTTAATTAATAAAATAGAGAAAAAAATAGCCAAAAAAATAATAAACTAGTAAAGAGGCTACTATTCACTGCCACCCTCCTATTTCCTATTCTTACTAAATAGCCTCCAACAACTCCATTAACCATTAAACATCTTTCTTTCTTAATACTTCCAACATAACATACGCATCTTTAGCCCCAATAACCGGTCTACATTTAGAAGCAAGACTAATCAACTAATCTGTTAACAGCCTCTTCTATCTTTCAAGGATATTACTGATTTATTGGAGCATTATCTTGTATCACCCCTAAAATTAAATCCTACCATCGCTCTTGAACTTGACCATACTTTTAGGAAAAGGCACACCAATATAAAGAATATAATCATTAACAGAGTTAGAAAAGAGTTTGAAGAGGGCTTTTATCACAAAATTTTAGGGGATGGTAGTATTCTTTATTTTAACAGTTTTCAGTAATAGCTCTTTATAATAAGAGCATACTTCCATATTTTTATGAGATTAGACTGAAAATTCTACAGATTTTATGAATTGGGCTATCTATTTAAGCATGACTTTATCAACCAATGTAAGGATCAAGGCATGCATATATTTAGTCCCACATCGGATTATTCGTTGAGAAGATTTTGAATACTTATACATAGCCAAAAAATTCAAATAATATTTCTGACTAGTCTTTTTAGATGAGGTTCTAAATTGTTACAAATGATATCAGAACTAATTTAGCCTATAGCTTATATAGACTAGGGGATATTACAGCACGAATTCAATGAGATTGACCACTAGCCAATCATAGTGTTTATGAATAAATATATATATTTAGACCCTTAGCTTGGCGAAAATACTAGGGCTTAAACGAGAGAAGTATGTGAGACCTGTGCATCCATATATTAAATCCCATATCAGTTATTTATTCAGAAGATCTTGGATACTTATACAAAACTAAGGAACCTAAATAACATCTTCTGACTCATTTTTTTTAGATAAGATCCTAGATTGTTATAACTAAATACCTTCCAGCTCAAATCTTGTAAGAAGAAAGATACAATCTACATGGTTTTTTTTTCATCCTCCAGTCTAAAAGCCTGCTACATGGCTTTAAATTTAAAAACTTACACAATCATTTATGCATACACATTGAGAAAATAAATATCCAAAATATATATATATCCAAAATAAGAAATCTTTTGATCCATATGAAAGTCATTATCTGTACATTGGCTATGGTTTTGCCACTTGCTAGACTTCAGAAACCTTGAGATATTGAGAGGAAGAGTGTTAATAGTATTGGATATAGTGTTGTTCTTAATAGTGTTGGATATAGTGTTGCAATGGTGGTGGTAGTCAAGGTGGTAGCCCCCATTGCTTTGGAAGTGGAGGCATAGCTATAAGCAGAGTTGGAGGCATCGATCATGCCTGATGAGGACTCACCCAAGACATAGTTGGAACCTTGGGGTATATAAGCTCTTCTACGGCACTTGAATGTAGGGATGCCAAGCCTGATGGGCTCTTCTAGTGTGCTTGGCTTTTTGGATAGAATCTTCACCACCCGCCTCATGTCAGGCCTCAGCTCAAGATCAAACTCGGTGCAAAGGAGTCCTATGTGCACACACATTTCAACTTGTTCTGAAACCACTGTGGATCTCAAGGTAGGATCCAACATCTCCAAACACCGATCCTTCTTATAGAGCTCCCAAGCTTGAAATAGTTCCAATGTACCACATAAAACATAAAGTAAAGGCTTTAATATTGGTACATAAATGGAAGCCAAAATAGATAGAAGGTGATAGAAATTTGGATACAAATACATAAGAACTCACATTGTTAAGTAAGAATTTTAGACATATCCATGTTGTTGTTTTTGTCAACTAAGTTTGCATTGGATTATTGGATCACTTCCTACAAATGTTGAAGTGATCCAGTAAACTCAGGTGCAAAGCAGGTACACTCTTTCTAATAAAAATGTCTCCTTTTTTGTGGGTTTTGGTCATTGATAAATTTCCATCAAAATGAGTTGACTGACAACAAAAGCGTACATCAGATAATTGAGAGGTCAAAATACATATTGTCTTTGCAAATAGATTATTTGATTCTAGGTTTTGCAGGAGGAAGTTGTTGATTTTGAGGAAAATCAAGAGGAGCAAAATGAGATTTTTGGATATGAAACAACTAGATTTCATTTTTAAATGTAAAACCTTTTTTCAATACTATCCACTGATATAGAGGAAATCCAGAGTAAATGGGTGTTTCTCCCCTTTAAAACACAAAATTGCAATAAATCCATAAGGCATTTGGCTCCCTTTTATGGGAAATACTTATGATGGCAAATATTTGTCAGAAGTCACAAATGACATTCCTTCACAAATTTTAATATTAGAGCTTCTATATCTCCGGTATAAGAACATGAATGTACCATACACCATCTAATTGATAGAACAAGATGAGTAGAGTAAGGACTTGTTGCAATATAGTATAAAGAAAGAAGACATCTATAGAAGTGAAAATCTATTCCAGCAAAGGTAGGTAACTAGATTAAGCACCCAAATCATTGAGGCTGCTCAAACCATGTAGCATAGGGATGTTGGTTATTTGGTTGACAATCTATCAACATATAAAACATAATCATAACCATTCAACCTTATCTAAACTATTTGGGGTTTGCTTTATGGATCCTCATTCATCAACTAAGTTTGGATCCATTCCCTAGTTTGACATTTTCTACAACCTGCTATTGACCTAATGTCAGCCTTGGACCTCTCATCCAAGCTCACGACCAACATTGTAGTGCTTTTTACAAAAAATACCCAAGAATTGAAGGCTTCATCTGATAAACTAGAACACATAGAATGTATTGTTGTAGGCACCCAGTTGGACCGCAATTCAATTTTGTAGTAGAGAATAACACCGGCTTACAGGATGAGAACTCTAACCATTACCCACAAGCAAGTCCACTTACTAGTGTGTGTTCTGTAGGTAGCCTCCTGACAATCAAGTCAGCCCGGAACTAAGAACAAGGAAGGAAGACAGAGAGGAGTAAGATGGTTAACCCTCTCAAGGGTGCTTGAGAGACTTACCTAGGGGTTCCTTCTTCCCCCTTTAGTCGATGAGGGGTCTGTGGCTGTTTCCAAAGGAGTGGTAATTCGCCATTCCATAATAGTATACGTAGAGTCAACGCATAGTATTTATTTTATTATTCCAGTGATGACATAGGGATCTTGGCAATCTCCTACCCTTTTTGCGAGATTTTGGGGATTTTCTATGCACGACATTTGTTGGCGATCTCGAGCTTGTATGATCCTAGCACTAGATTGAGGGCATCCTAACCACACGGGCCACCTCAATCCTAGGATAGCTAGTTCCACCATCATCCGAGGTCAATCTTACATCAGCATGTAATAAATAAAATGGGTTCTATTATCCAAAAATTTGGTTTCTATATAGGCAGCATCAATAGCAATAAATGGTTTTTAATATGAATACATAAAATATTTGCTTAAGGAGCCACATGTTGGAACAAGAAGAAATATGGCTAAGCAAAACTAAAAAGAGTGTCACTGATTGTCAATAAGTACATTTTTAATCACCATTATCTACTCCAAAATGTCTAAAATAGTTCAAAATTTTCTTTCAAATTAAAAATCAATCAGGGTCACTGATTGTCAAATAAGTACATTTTTTATTTTTTTTAAATTTGGAGGCTACTTATGTTGGCAAAAATTTAGATTTTTTTTTTTTTTTTTGTTAAAAGCGGAGCATTCATACAAGTCTAGTGTGAATACATCCCAGAAGATCAGAAAAAAGACAATCTCTGAGTTGCGTTGGGGTATCCCCCAATGAAGTCCACAAAAAATCCTCAGAGTGCTCCGTGACGAAGGCTGCCATCTGGTCTGCAGTAGAGTTTACCTTTCTAAAAACATGTCTAATCGTAAGACTAATACAATCGGAGAGAAGGATGAAGATATCCCAAAGAAGGGGGTGGTTAGACATACCATCAGCACATCTCTGAATCCATGTCACGACAACAACTGAGTCTCCCTCAATAATAATATGATCCACCTTCAAGACCATCCGGACGTAAGCAACACCAGCTCAGGCTGCACGAAGCTCCGCTCCAGGGACCATAGGGTCAGTAAGGTATAGGCCCCTAGCCGCTATCAATCTGGAATCGGATCCTCGGATAACAAACTCAGCTCCACCGTATCTGTTTCTGACACTCCCATCAAAGTTGACCTTCAGATATCCTATATGTGGGAGCTCCTAAATAATGAACATCCGATGGGTCGCTACATGAGCTGGGAGGGAGTTCTAGGTCTCTCAAGATTTGGAAGTCATATCAATCATCTCATGGGCCAAAATCAAGGCTCTCTCAATCGTAATCCTCGCTCGGCATCTCTTGGACTTGAAGATAAGATAGTTCCTAGCAAGCCAAATATGCAGGGCAATATAGGCGGCCTGAATAGCAATTTCACTAGACACAATCTCTGTAGCATTCCTCCTTAAAAGATCAATGAATGCCTTATTCAGATCCTTCGTATGAATAATCTGATGAGAAAGGCCCGCCAATGACCAGACCCGTCTAGCTGAAGGGCAATGGAATATAATGTGCTCCATCGTCTCCCCAGATCTTTGAAAGGAAAAAATGCTATGCAAAATCTCCACTCTAAAATGGAGTGCATATAAAGGTTCTTCCACTAAGGAATTCATGACACAACATACACTGTGGTTGGTGAAGGTGGCTGGATAACTCCACATCATCGAATCTTTCTCAAGTATTAATGCTCCAGAATATATGAAGACCTCTCAGAAAACTGTAGTGTTTGCGTGAGTACATGAGCAATTTTTTAGCAGGGAAGCGGAGTATGGCATAGAAAACAGAGGAAGTTGCCTGAGAGAACAAGAGAGATGCTAGATCCTACACTACAAAATGAATTAGTAGGAATGTCTGGTAACCAAGGGAGATGGTAAATCAAGTGAAATATGTCAAATGTCCAGATAAAAATAACAGGTTTCAAATGCAAATTTTAGATGAGTTAGGAAAGTGCAGTTTGCTGTCAAGATGCATACCATTAAACTAGCATAGAGATTATATTTCAAAGTTTAACCAGAAAGTACAGAGATTTTTCAATATGGAGGATTTTGTGATTAAGCTTGAACACTGTGTCATCAGAACTCAAAGGAAAAGGATGAATACATATATGCATATTTTATTTAAACCCAACCACATATGTAAAGGGAGGAGAAATATGCTAGAAGCCGAACCATTTCTCATTCTTTAGCACCAGGAAGAGGCTCCTATTTTCCAATTATGTGACCGTCTGCTGGAATCTTGGTATTGTAATTGTGGGAATGAAAGTGGCCAGAATGTAATTTTTTGGTCATCTAAGAGGACCCAAGCTGCATGGTTATCTATATGCCCATATGCCTCAAGGATATGTACATTGATCATTTATATATTATCTGGACATTGATATGTCCATGTTGATATTTGGATACAGATAGACATTTGAATATGGACATTAGCAGCAGCATATTATGAAAGAAAATCCTTTTAACCTAAGTAATATTTAAGATTTTAATTCTATTTATATGATAATTTGAAATATTTAAAAGATACTTCTTTTTAAAACACTTTCACTGTACATTTTTGTCATAGATGACTCCTGCATATGTTTGAAACATGTATAGACATTGTAAGTATCCGATTTATGTTCATATTTTTCTTAAAATAAGAACATATGGATATGAAAATATAGGCTTTGCATGTACATTTCTTTTAAGCACCATAAATTCATAAGTTCTTGCATTGATTTATGGCACAGACAGTTTAGATACCACTCATACATTATGTTTCTCAGTTTTTGGCATGCCTATTTATATCTGTGCCATGCTTGCATGCGTGAATGCATGCATGTGTATTTGCATGTGCATATTTCTGTATTTCTTGTACTAATAAACATGCATATGCATCCATTCGTTGAGTATAACTGAATTTAAATTTGATATTGCCAATATTCAAGAATATTTGATCTGTTTTCACCTCCAGTCATTAGATTCATAAATCAGGATCATTCTTTCAAAAGTTGTCCTTCGGTTATCATAGCTTAGGGCTTCATTATAATGCATGACTTTGCATTATCAAAATAAAACAGCTGTTGCCAAATAGTTGAGTATTTCAACTTAATGAAAGTGGTGTGCTAACAAATAACGAGACAATTTCTAACTCCATGAGGAATGTTAAGTAATTTATGTCAGTATAAAATATCTGTGGTACTAGATCCATATGATCCATCTAATAGTGTGCGAAACTTTATCAGTTTCTTCTAGCAATCAAGAGAGAACTATGATCTTCTCCTTTGCTCATTAATAGAGATACACTGGATTAAATCTAAGCAATGCAGAAATATGGCTACCAACTATGTATGGTGACTGCAGCATGCTAGCTATCATTTTTAGTTGCTGGAGTAATGACTCTGCACTAATACTTGGGTTGTTATCGCATGTTACCTAGTCAATCTAAGAGCTCAACTAGTTCAAACCAAACTGTCAAGAGTTTTATTTTCGATATGTTCAACAATCTTTGTATGTCTCACTTTTAGAAATTTTACTATCAACAATGATAATTTGATGACTAAGCTGGATTAATCAAATAATGTGATTATCTTAGTGTTCTAGTGTGGGTGTAGGACACTCAATACTAAACTATAATTGGATTATTAAATAGGATTTGATCAGATGATTGAGATCTAGGTTTGTTGTACTTGTAGACATGATTTGGTATGACCCTGTGTCATTTCATGCTAGACCCATGTTGATATGATAGAGAGGGTGGGGGAGAGGAAGAATGAGAGGAAAAGAGAGAGAGAGGGGGGAGGGAAGAAGAGAGGGAAAGAGATGGTGAAGGCCGGCGAAGCACGGTCTGACACAGCAGAGAGAGTGGGGGAGAGGAAGAACATGAGAGAGGGAAAGAGAGAAAGGGAGAGGGAGGGAGGGCAATTGGAGGATCGTTGGAGGTTGCTGAGGGCCACAAAGAGCCAAAGTACAGGCTCCACCCTTCGAACAATTGGAATAGGGAAGGATCCATGCATCAACCTCTTTTTTTATTTTGTGAACTTTAAGTAAAATTAGCAATGGGGCTACCAACTTCATTCAATGTTTGCAAAATAAAAAATAAAGAGGCAAACAACCCCTGTTTCAATTGTCCAAAGGGTGGAGCCCTTCCTCTAGTCCTCCCTCCCCCCTCTCTGTTTTCCTCTCTTTCCTTCTCTCTCCCCCTCTTTTTTGTTAGTTTCTTATTTTGAATATCAAAACCATCCCGATTCACCGTCGGAATGGCTTATAAAAATCTTTGTATTCCCAAGAATGATCTAGCCGCATCTGAAATCTTTGTATTCTCAAGAATGAAGCAAGTCCCTAGTGATCAAAATTTTTGTATTTCCAAAAATGAGAAAAAAATACTGATGATGAAGCATAAAGAATACTTAATTGAAACTAAAATTTTTGTCACCTAATTTGGAGAGCCATCTATCATAGGCTACTCAATAAGTGAGGATAAAGATTTGGCTTAAAAATGCCGATGGAACATCTCCCTTCATGGCTTCACAATTGCTAGCAAGAAAACTCGTAGTGGTGCGTATTCAAGGAAGTATTTTTTTATAACATATTGACACGTAAAACAAAGTTAATGATTATCCTTACAAGATCATGTCAAAGTTCCTGTATATTCTAAGCCTTGGTGGTCAACAATATGCTTTAAATTTCTTGAAGGATAAGTGGTACCCATTATGCTTTCATTTTCTGGTGACAAATGATTAAGGAAAAAAGGTTGAAAATCAGAAACTTGGAGAATCTTATGACAAAATTATTGAGGATTATCCTTTTAAAAGTCAAAGGGCACTAAATTTTAGCAGTATAATGGATGAAAACATTCATAACTTCTACCAATTTTCTCTTCACCTACAAAATTTTTATAAGTGGCAAGTGACTTTGAGAGAGGGATCCTCTTTTTCCTTTATTGCTTTCATGACTTATTAAGAAATGGTAAACTAGCTAAGACTAAATGTTTAACTAAGATTGTGTGTCAGGATATGAGAGAGTGAAATGATGATTTCTATTCAATTAGTTGATGACATTTTGGTTGTTATATAAAATTCAGCATTTTTTATATGTTTATCCTTATGAATATCTATAGTTACATATACACCCTCATACTATTTACGTATATAGTACTATATACTCTTATAATTCATTTCTTATGCATGCATACCCTTACAAATATCTGAAATTACATGTATACCCTCACTAATTTAATATTTATGCATATTATAACTATTCAAATTATTTATTTTTGCACATCCACTTTTATCATGTTAGATGCGTAAATGCCAAAGAATATAATTTATAAGGATATACATGCAAATAGTAAATTTATGAGGGTAAATATGTAATTTTAGATATTTATAAGGGTATACATGTTAAAAAAATCATAACGATGTACAAATAAATAGTAAATTTGCAAGGTTATACATATAATTTGAAATATTTATAAGTATAAACATGCAAAAATCTCTAAAATTTATGTTAATCTTTTTGGAAGGCTTTGCGATAATCATGTTCTTTTCAATGGGTTGTCATCTTATGAGATTACATGATTTCAAGATCTTTATGTAAACATGGCATGTTTAGAACTCTGTGCAAAATTTTGTCTCTTGTTCATCATCAGATATAGCATGAAAGTCGAAATAGTGATTTTGATTATATAAGATAGAGAGGATGAAAAAATGATTCTGATTTTTTTGCTACGCATGCAACAAACTTATCAATTAGATTAATCAGGATTCATTACCTCCTTAAAAAAAAGAAGGTTTCATTATCTATAATTAGATGAGGGAATGAAGAATGCAAAAGCGGAATAATGTAATTGAGAGATTTACATGATCATTATTTATAATAAAGATCAGTAGCATGGTATTCCGTATCGATCCGAACCGGCTGGTATATCCCATATCGTCCCGTATCGGTGGGGAACCGAAACGGTTTGGGCATGCTTTTTGAAAAATGGCCTAAACCAGATCGAACTGGTCGTTCAATATGGTATGGACCGGTACCAAATGGTTTGGTCTGGTATGGGATGGTATGGCACCGGTACGGAATGATTTTTTTCTTTCCTTTTTTTTTGGCTATTGGGTTGGGTGGGATTTTTATGATTTTTTTTATTGGCGGTACGGGGCAGTATAAGTATGGTACAGTATGGTATGGTATCGTATCGGCTAGCAATCGGCACGAGTTGTGGTATCGAATCCGCAAACCTTGGTCAGTAGCATAGGCTTCTTAAAATGATAGTATAACAAGATCCTAATTTTGCAATTAGAATCTCGTCCTTCAAAATCATACAATTAAACAATCAAGAGGAAACTCATACACTAAATCAGCTTTGGAAGAAGATTGTGATCTAATCTAGTAGATTTAAATTGCAGCTTCAAAAAGGCACATAGATTAGTTGTTCAAATGAATAAATCCTATCATGTAGATCTGAAAAGTTGAACAGAATGGGCTTCAGGTGTTAATTTCAAAGTAAAAGGAGAGCTATGCAAACAACCTAAAACAAAATAATCTATCTCACAAGATGAGAAACTAAAAATCCTAATAAGAGTGCAATGAATAAATCACACAACTCAACTTTCAAGAGGTAAATCATACACCAAAATTGGCTTGAGATGAATATTCTCATTTAGCTAGCCTTCTATAGTGGAATTGCAACTTCCATGGGAACATGGATTAATTATTCAAATGGATATACCTTATCAAGCAGATCTGACAAGCTTAATGGAATGGCTGTGGGATGTTTTATCACAGATTTAAATAAGAATATGCAAACAACTTTAAAGACAATAATTTGTTTCACATATGAGTGTCAAGCCATCCTCACAACTCAACCATCAGGAGGTGAATCATATTCCAAATCTGCTAAAGATGAAGGTAATCATCCAACAATTCTATATTGGAATTTGATGGAATGCAGATTAATTGCTCATGACTTTCAAAGAGAAAAATAAGAACTGCGAAAGCAACTTGAATAGCGTAATTTGATTTGCACATGACTGTCAAGCCATCCTTCAAAGCATTTGGTGAATGAACACACAAGTCAACCATTAGACAGTAAGATGAAGATTCTCATCCTATTCCTATTTTTCTATATCTGAATTGCAATTTCCACATGGAACATTGCTCTTTTTCTTTTTCTTTTTTTTTTAAATATAGGAAAAGGGAACATTGATTAGTCATTCAACTATATATATATATATATATCTGCTCATGTAGAATTGGAGAGTTGAATGGAACATACTATGGGTGTCATCACAAAGTAAAAGGTGATTAATGCCAACAATCTCAACGAAAATAAATTTAATCAGATCCCTTACTTGAAGGGGAGGAAGAAAGAGAACATGGAACATTGTCAACTTGAAAAATATGAAAATGATGCATTTAATATATTATAAATTTAAGAATAAGTTATTTGATTCTATATTTTACTAACATTCCATTATTCAACATGAAAACAACTGGTAGATATATATTTTCAAAATTTATAAAAGAAACTAAACTTACTAATTTAGGATCCTCTTCTACATGCATTCCTCTGAAAATCCATTGTCCTTGTACATAGCCCACAAAAAATTGTATACCTTCTTGAACGCTTGAATGCAGCAGTGTTTTATGGTGTTATTAAACATTAAAAATGAAGATTAGGTGTTGAAAGTAAGATACACCATCTGGTACCGGGCTTTGTACCGGTGCCATCCTGTTAATGTGATGGATATATATGTCCAGGCTAACTAGTTCGGTGTACCAGGTGTAGGTATGCCCTTTATACCATATACCGGTTCAATACTAATACAATATGGTATATTCTATACCATCCAATTTGATACGGTGCGCCGGTTGAAAGAGCTTCAGTAACATAGATGTATTGCTTTCAAAAAAGCATGAAAATAGAATCAGGAAACAACCAAAATTTTGTGCAAGTTCTGTGTTTATCATCAAGCTCTATGTTGAAACAAAAATACAAAAACAACTACACCAAACAAACCCTAACTTAATAACTTTTTCACATATACTTCTCTCAATTTAATCTGTCACAAAAGTTGACAGCGAAGTTGGTTCAGCATTCAATGTTTAAAAAAAAAAGAAAAAGAAATTCTTTTCTAGTTGCACTGACCTGAACTCTTTCGACACGTTTTTGAAGTCTGGCCTAGTTGGTCAAACTTGAAAATATCTTATCATCTTCTTGCTCATGGAAGTCTCACAATTAAGTTGCTTCTCAAAATGTTAGGAATACTGAGATCTGATCCAGAGGGTGTATCTATATACAACCATGATCAGTAATAATGAGACATTTCAAACGTCTCCTACTCCATGGTTAATTAACATTAAAGACCTCAACTAATCAATGCCCGACGTTACACTTGCTTGGAAATTTCCAAGCTTCTAGCCCTTGGAAGTTTCAACCATCTCGGACCAAAGTAAAAAAGCACTACAACGTCGACAAAATAATATATTTTAAGTCCAAAACCCATTCGGGGAGGCTCTGAGCAGCTTCGACTTTGAGGATGGAGGAGGCATTCTTCCGGCCGGAGATGAGCTCGAGGACGAGAACACCGAAGTTGAAGACGTCCGACTTGGTGGAGAGGGTGCCATGCATGACGTACTCGGGGGCCACATAACCAACGGTGCCGGCGACGGCGGTGTTGACGTGGGCGAGGTCCTCTCGCAAGAGGCGGGATAGGCTGAAGTCGGCGATCTTGGGAGCCCACCGGTCGTCGAGGAGGATGTTGCTGGGCTTGACATCCCGGTGGATGACGGGCGTCTGCGAGTCCTCGTGCAGGTACAGCAGCCCCTGTGCCACCCCCAGCACCACCTCATGCCGCCGCTTCCAGTCCAGCAGCTCCCCCCGCTTTCGGCCAACCTCTGGATCAACGCCTCCTCCTCCTGCCACATGCACACACAACGCCATTAAATTAGATTTTAGAAAGAAAAAAGTGGAAGACTCATTGTTGTTATTAAATATTGGAATTATTTTATTAGGGCGATTCTATAACCGCTATCAGTTGGCTTTCTGATTTATGGGTAGCCAGGCTTCATTCTATTTTATAGGGTTATTGGAGATTATTATAATCAATAGTATTTTTTGAGATTTCGTATATTTATAAAGGAATGAAGCATGCGCATCCTCGACCGATCTTTCAATCTACTTTTCTAATATTTTATTTATTGATTTATATGAATGTATTATATTTAGATTAATTTAAATTATTCAATTTAACTTTAAAAAAAAAATTGAGGGATGGCTTCTTGTTGCTCAAATAGGTTCACTTCGAAAGCCGAGCAACTTAACTTGCACAAAAATGCTAGAGTAACCTGCAAAATAAGTTTGAATCAAAGAATTTTACTCCGGCAAGAATCCTCCGACGCTCAAGTTAGAGAATAATGAAGCAATAACTAGTTCTCTGAGAGGGATTGCTTACTTACCTAGATCATCGAGATTTTTGATATTCATGGAGAAAAAAATATCATGAGAATGTGTAATTCCACAAATTTAGAGCCATTGATAGTGTCGTCACAACATGATAGCCCTCTTTTGCTCTCCTAGAATGAGGTCATTACTGACATGATTTGAATACTTTATTTGCTTTCGTGAAATCATATAGAGTGGGTAATAGTTTAGTTACGACTGGATCATAACTGGATCATAACTGGATCATAGCTTATCTACGGGGTGAATTGCTATGTATGCTGAGAAATTGCTTGACTGAGGTAACCAGGAGGACTTAAGTGCTGAATGAACCACTGTTGAAGAAAATAGCTCAAAAGCGTACCTCAGTTTGACTTTCAATCGAAGAGCACGTGGATAACTTAGTTTGCTGGTCTGAGATATCCTAGTTGTTAGCACGACTGATCCGAGATATGTACGTTACCATCGCAATACTACCCCCCCAATCCTAAGCTTGAGAATCAAGTAAGAGGACTATTCTTAAGTAATACATTCGATCTGGTAATACACACTCATATTTTTGAGCGTGTTGTTTGATATTTTAAAAACCCAATGATATCAGTCTATTGTATGGGTTATTGAAAATGATCGTGATTGGCAGGACCATTTGATCGACAATCCTCCCAAAAATTTAATTCAAGTGGCGCCTTTTTGTCTTCACCTTCTCTCCTTTTAAAGACTTGTTTGGCGAATAGATTAGGAGGATGACTATGACAAAAGCTACCACCATTCCCTTAGAACTTTCATTGTGAGTTTTGGAGGCAAGATAAATCCTGCATTAGTAAAGGTGTTGGAGCTATCATCAGCTCGAAAAAGGGAGGCTAAAGCTTCATCCACCAACCCGCCGACTTCAGGAGGCATCATCGTCAAGGTTCTGGATGCCATCCATTCAATCACCCCTGTTTCAGCTCCAGTGAATGTGAGAAGTGAGGATCCTCCTTTGGTGGTCAGATCTGTAGTTTCAAGGATGGAGACTGTTGTATCAACTTCTATAAAAGAGGTTTTCGCTAAGAAACCTCTAGTGGGTGAAGTTTCCATAAAAGAGTTTTCAGTCAAGGTGATGGAGGTCATTGAGGCGATTAAGCCCTCGGAATTAATTGGAACCCAAGCAATTCCCAGTTTGAGTCTTCTCCCTACCATCACTTCAGCAGAATGCTCACAACTAGTGCCTCCCTCTTCATCTGCTACTAAGAATCTCAAGACCATAGTGAAATTTTTAGGGGGTTACCTTTCGTCTAATGAAAGGTGAGCTTTGGATGGAGAAGGAGCCCAGCATTAGATGATGGGTGCTCTAAAGTCTTTGGCTCGGATAAGGCATTATCTGGTTAACTTCATGGGGATTACTCCTAGGGCTTCAGTTTTAGAGCTTGTGGAGGTGAAAGAGGAGATCGACAGACTGACATATCTTCTAGAGGAGGAGAAAATTGCTAACGCCGAATTGGTCAAAGAGATTGACCATTCTGAGGAAGCTCTTCATGAAGCTCGAGAGATGATCGACCGTCGGGATGATGAAATAAATCAAGCTTGCAAAAAAAACAAGAATCTCAAAAAGAGGTGATCTGAGGCTGAGAGGGAATGTCGTCGAGCTCATGATGACATCGAGCGTCTAAGAAGGATGCTCAGAGGGAAAAAAAGTTCTCCATTTGAGGTTCATTCTTCAAGGAGCCTCGATAGGAGTTCAGTTAAAAGGTCTAGAACTTCCAATAGAGAGGGTCATAAGGAGTGGACGTCACTAAGGGCTGAAGATCCTTCTCCAGAAGGGGCATCAATAATTCGAGAGCTATCAGTACCTCAAGCCGAGTGAAGAAAGGGAAGAACGTTTGGAGAAGGAAATAAAACTGAGTGAAGAAAGCCGAAGCTTCCTTCTCAATGGGCTTTTTGATTGGGATCTTTCGATTTTGTCCACCCTCAGAAGACTTGACCTGCTGGTCAAAAGAGAAACCAAAATTATGAGTCAGGCCTGCAAGTTAGCATTCTCCGTAGGCTTTGAAAGATGTAAGATAATGGCTCGAATGCACATCCTAATAGATAGTGCCAAGCTTCTGCAAGTTGATTTCTTAAATGAGAGCTTGAAGGCTATGATGAATAACAGCTTCAAAAAATTCATGAAAGCATCTGAGCATCTTGCTGAGATGAGTAAGATTGATTCAGCTACTCAGACGGAAGAGATTAGCGCTATTGAAGGTCATTTTGGAGCTGGTTGACCGTGAGACCAATATATTCTGAACTATATTTGTTTATTTATTTTTTTGTGAGTTAAACATTGTATCCAGATTTTCTTATAAATAAATTCATCTTTGCTAAGAATATTTGTACTTCATGAATTTTGAGTTTAAGTACTCTAATTGTAATCTTAGCTATGGTTTGAACTTTAGTCCGAACCATGTTTTATTGCTTTGGAAATATTTGAATGAAATTTCGAAAGTTTTGAAAAGATTGGGATCGAAACTACTTCTACGTGGCAAGTACTACTGCATGTCTTTGCACGTCTCTTCGAAAATAGGATAGAGCATAATTTCTGCCATTTGTATTAATCGCCGTATCAACAACAGAGGCTATGTCCAATTGATGACTGTCATGCATCTTAGATTTATCAAATCATGCCTTCAAAAATTAATGCTCTGAGAAGATGAATCATTAGAAAATCCCCTCGATCCAAGTTTATATAAGGCCCTAGATAAGATAAGAGGTAAAACTTCGTCGTCTTCTTTTGTTGCAGGTTCATTAACCATAGATCCTTTTCTTCTATTTTTTTTTTGTTTTCTTTGCAAAGAAATGGCTCTCTCTGGTGATTCCACTTTTGCTCCGATGACCTTCCAGTTTGAGATGATCGAAAGGGATATGATATTGCTTCATAATCAATTCCACATTCCTCCTGAGTTTCAACTAGAAATTTCAAGAGTAGAGGAGCGGGTTTATCATCCTCCCTTAGGTCGGATAAGCCTCTATGAGAAGTATTTCTGGGCTGGGTTGAGACTTTCTCTTCATGCCTTTTTTGTCGCTCTTCTTCAATTTTTTGGAATGTAGCCATGCTTGGTAGTCCTGAATTCATGGCGGCATATCTACGGTTTCACCATAGCATGCATGTTGGCTGGGGTTGAGCTCAGCATTATGCTTTTTCATCATTTTTTGACTTTCAAAAAACATCTTGGATCGCGTGGGTGGTGGTATGTGACACCATGGAAGAAGAAGACCACTCGTCCGTTGATCTGAGGTGCTTCTTCTGTCGTTCATGATTGGAAAGAGTGCTTTTTATTTATTTCTCAGACATCGAGCAAGGACTGGGGTTTCGTTGATTAGGATGAACCTCAAGAGGTCATGTTGAAGGAACTAACACTAGACCAGCACCTAAGGCAAGACTTAGAGGTCTTGCACAACTTCGCAGTTTTGGAATTGAAGGAGCTTCTATCAGAGCAGACTTTATTCAATGTCAGCATCAGCCAAGTTGGTCCCGAAGGTGTGTTGGGATCATTTGCCTCAGGATCATATATTTATTTCATGTTCGGATTCCATGCTAATCAATTAACGATTTGGATTGTAGAGATGGATCCGAGTTTGTTAAAAAAAATGGAGTAGAAGTCCCATCGAAAAAGGACGGTGGAGCCCGTGCTTGGCCGAGCTATTCAGGCCAAGATCGAGCATCTTCTCGCACCTTCGACCTCTAAATCGGAAGAGCCCAAGTCTCGTGCCACCGATGATTTTAGGGTTGTGAGAGTTCTGCTTGACTCAACCTCGTCAGCTTCTGGTGGGGATCGAAGAGGTCAAATGGATTTAATCTTGGGCGAGGCCTTTCTAGGCTTGCCAGCTCCTGACGCCTTCAACTTTTTGCTAGAAGATGAGCCAGCCAAGGTAGCTAGGGCTTCTGGACTGCTTTGGCCAGAATTTTTAAGACTGCGCCAGCTGGACAAAAGCTTGAGGCTTCGATCTTGGAGGATTATAGGCTGGCGCATGAGGCATATTTTGAGCTACTTTTTTCTATCGATGCGAATAAACTCTTATGGGAGCTGCATAAGGAGATAAGGAAGAAGGCCATGGAATATTTCATCCAGGTAAGTTGAGGCTCATTACTGGATACCTTCATTTATTTTGAAACATATGCTCATCATACTAAAGTTGAAGAGCTTCAACAGCTTGCCCATTACCTAAATGGGTACATGGAGCATTCCCTCGAGGTTTTGGTGGAATCAAGAAAATATAAAATCGATGCCAAAATGCTTAGAGTGATGAGGGACAAGGCACTGAAGGAGGCTGGAGAAGCCTCTGTAAGAGCTGATGTCATTGAGAGGAGGGCTGAGGATGCTGAAGCAGCTCTAAGAAGAGATGTGGAGGAGAACTCTTGGCTGTTAGGCATTCAAAAAGCTCTGACAGCAGAGATAAAGAAGTTTAAAGCTTGGACAATCAGAAGAGAAGAACTTAGAGCCGAGCTGGAGAAAAATAAAGGCGCACTTAAGGTAGTGGAGAAGAAAATAGTTGAAATTCAGAGTAGCATGGAAGCACGGATCGGGGCTACTACTTCAAAAATTGTCAAGGACTTTCAGGCATCGGAGATGTACCACAACGAGTAGGTCGAGTTTGCAACTGATGCTTAGATGCAGGAAAGTATTTAGTTTGAGAGAGGGTTGCCGCTCGGTATCCAAAATTGGATCTGAATTTTCTGGATGAGATCTGAAAACCCCCCATGGCTGACATGGTGAACGCTTTCATGTCGGATACCACCTCTTGAATTTTTAATTTCATTTCTTATCCTTATATTTGAACCTATCAAGGTTGTTATAAAGGATTATGGATAAAATTTCTCCTCTACTTTTTTAACGATCCTCGTTCGTACCCTCTTGTCATGCGTAAATTTGTTCCGACCTAAGGAACTCCAAATCAGGTGTTCTATTAAATGGAGTTGTAAATCTTGGTTGTAGGAATTTTAGATAAAAAATAATTCTTATCATAGGAACCAAGATTCTGAGTAGGAAACCTCAGATACATCAATTCTGGTCAAGCTGATGAGCTAATCCTCTTATGGGGTGTGCACATGATTTTTGGGACGTGCCTGCTTTTCTGCATAATATTAAATGTATGCAACTTAGAAAATAACATAACTATTTTTCTTACGCAAAAGATTTGATGCGCAACCATTGGGGTGGCAGAATCATCCAATCCTAGGCTTGCACATGGTGCGATTTAATGAGAGTAATTATGATGCTTTCTCCTTTTTATAGGAGATTTCCGCTTTTTGCCCAGTTCCAGAGTCAGGATTTTTTTTGAGGTGATGGCAGAGCAGAGTGATTCCTCAAGGAGACATAGAATTAGTTTTCTTTATTGGGGCCATTGTCGTCTGCCCGAAGAAGCAGGGTGGCTACAAAAAGTCCTGATTGGTTCAGAGATGCTTGTGATGGCCATTCCACTGATGGAACAATTGTATTCTTAGTCTTGAGATATTTATCATTTCCATTCCACCTAGGGAGTGTGCGTACCCTCGGCTCTGAGAGATTTATCATTGTTTCCATGCCTTGGGAAGGCATGGCTTCAGTGAGAGTCTCTTTGGTGCTTCTAGGGTGTACAATCTTCTAAAGGGGATGAGGATGGAACTATGCCATCATTCACAATAAAGGACTTGATCGCTTCGGGGGAAAATTCTTTTCCTAGATTATTTCAAGGCCCTCAAGGATAATTTTGGCACAGGTTTTTGCTGTGGTTTCTTCCAAGACCATGGCTTGAGGCTATAAAGAGATAAACCCCAGTGAATGCGGCCTTGAACTAGCCTTGACCAGCTCATGGTTGTGCTGTTTCAGCTTTAGGGTGTGCAACACTTGATCGAGGAGGATAACAAAGCTCTTGTATTCTAATTTCATCAAATTTGTAGTAATCTCCATTGTATATCTAAGTTTCTACTTTTTTTTCATCTTTGTAAAAATGGCACTTGTTATGTTGCTTTTGTAAAGCTTTTTTTATTAATGAATGAATGCATAATTTCTCTATATCTTTTTTGCTTGTCCCGATCAATAAAAACTTCAAGAAGGCTAGTTTCGGTTAGGGGCACTTTGAAAGAATTTAGTTCTAATTAGAGGAACTTTACAAGAGATGATTTTCATTTTATCAAAGATGATTTTGATTGAAGAAGTCTTTTTAAGATGTGCTCCGACCCAAGGAACTTCGAGAATATTTAATGTTGGCTAGAGGGACTTATTAAAGTTAGTTTTGACCAAAGAAACTTTATTAAAATTTAGTTCTGATTAAAGAAATTTATTGAGAGAGTGTTCTGATCTAAGAAACTTTAGAAAAATCTAGTTCCAATAAAAAAAACTTTAAAAAAATTTAGTTTCGACCAAAGAAACTTAGTTCCGATTAGAGGAACTTATTGAGACAGTATTCCGATCTATAGAACTAGAAAAAATTTAGTTCTGATCAGAGAAACTTTGCTAAAATTTAGTTTCGATCAAAGAAACTTTATTAAAATTTAGTTTTGATCAAAGAAACTTTATCAAAATTTAGTTTCGACCAAAGAACTTAATTTCGATCTTCTTGAGATAGTGTTTCAATCTATGAAATTTTTTAGAAAAAAATAGTTTCGATCAGAGAAACTTTGCTAAAATTTAGTTCCGACCAAAAAACTTCATTAAAATTTCATTTCAATCAAAAAAACTTCATTAAAATTTAGTTTCGATCAAAGAAACTTTGTCAAAATTTAGTTTCGACTAAAGAAACTTAGTTTCGATCGGAAGAACTTACTGAGCAGTATTTTGATTTATAAAATTTTTTAGAAAAAAATTAGTTTTGATCAAAAAAACTTTATTAAAATTTAGTTCTGACTAAAGAAACTTTGTTAAAATTTAGTTCTGGTCAAAGAAACTTTGTCAAATTTTATTTCCAACCAAAGAAACTTAGTTAAAATTTAGTTCTGATCAAAAAAACTTATTGAAAAATTTATGGTCCTTCCTGCTACTCATGCATAAGTATGAACCAATAAATTTAAAAATCCATTCATATAATATTACATTGTCATTGATAATACATATGTAAGTTGGTCGAATTCTATGGCCTAAGAAGTGGGGTTCCGTCGAGCTATCTGAGATGATAAGTTTCAGGGCGCATTACCTCATCAACTTGATAGAGTCCTTTTCAGTTAGGTGAAAGTTTTTCTTACTTAGTAGGTTGTGAAACTTTAGTTCATCGAAGGACAAAATTGTTGACTTGAAATTCTTTGACTTTGATCCGAGCATTGTAGTATCTGGCTATCCTTTGATGGTAGACAACTATTCTTATAGTAGCCCATTTCCTATTTTCTTCAATCAAGTTGAGATTAGCTCAAAGCCACACCGGATTGGTGTCTTCACTATTTTCCTCGACTTTGAGAGAAGGGAGACCAAATTTCATGAGTATAACTGCTTCAGTGTCGAATGCAAGGTTGAAAGGAGACTCGCCAGTGTAAACTCTTAAAGTGGTCTGACAAGCCCATAGCACATGATGATGAAGTTCATCTATCCATGACCCCCCTGTTCGGTCTAGCCCAGCTTTTAAGCTTTATAAGAGAGTTCTGTTTGTGACTTCTACTTCTCCATTTGCTTGAGAATAACCCACCGAGGTAAAGCGATGTTCTATCCCATGGTCTTCACAAAATTTACGAAGTTGAGCACCGCTAAACTATCTGCCATTGTCAAAGATTAACACTTTAGGAAGACTATACTGGTAGATGATCGATTTTCAAATGAAATCTCTCACTTTCATTTTAGTTATGCGGGCTAGGGGTTCGATTTTGATCAATTTCGTGAAATAGTCAATGGCCACCAAAAAAAATTTATGTTGATATGAAGCTTGAGAAAATAAACTATTGACCCCATGATTGATTTTGATGATTGCTAAACTTCGAGTATTTGAGTATTTAATCATGATTTCATGAGTGGATGTAGGTCTTTTCAAATATTTCAATTGAAGAATTAATCCAAAAAAAGATCTACATAAAATCACCAAGTCAAGGGCTTCAAAATTTTTTTTTTTGAGTTTCTGACTTGAAGGTGTCGATCCCAAGGCTAAAGGTGTTAACCCCTATCTTGAAATGAGATAAAAAGTTCAAGTTTTTTTAAGTTCAGAAAGTCCAAGTGTCGACCCCAAGAGTAAAAATATCGATCCCAAGCTTCTGGCATGCTCTGGTACGAACTGGCATGCAGAGGAAACGACCCCAGGAATGATCCCTATGCTAGAGAACGACCCTAGGGTCAACATCTATTACATAGAATAGAAGACAAAGAGTAGAAATCCTTCGGATCCCAGGAGGTGTCAACACCTGAAAAAAGTGTCAATATCTAAGAAAAAAGTGTCGACACCTGAAGAAAAAGGTGTCGACCCCAATGTTGGGACAGGCTTTAATGGATAATTTTTTATACTTTTTCAATGGGCCATTCTCCACTCCAACGATTAGTCCAAACTTGCTAATGATCAAAACTCACTCAATAGTCACTCTTAAGTATAAAAATAGTGAGAAAAATATTTTGGATTAAAAGATTAAGGATTAAAAAAAGAAAATCATTCAAGAAAAGAAAGTTACATTGAATATCCAAAAATAAGAGAAAAGAGAGAGATTTGAGTTTTAAATTTAGAGGACATTCAAGAGTCATCTTCTACAACACATCAAGCAAGTTTCAGCATCATTTGAAGAGAAGAGAAGCTACCAAAGAGCATATATTCAGCATCTTTTCTGCACATCAAAAGAGTTTCTTTTTGCTATTAGTTTTAAGCTAAATTTTTATAGTTATATTTTTTATTTTTTTACAAGTTTCTTTAGGAGAAAAGAAACTTATGATGTAGGCTAGTCCAAGCTGGTAATTGAATGGTGTATAGATTTTGGTTGGTGAGTCTAGAAAATTAATTGGGTTGATAGCGATCCCGAAAAAACTATCAGTGTAAGGTTATGATTGGTGAGCTCGATAAAATCAATTGGATTTATTTGTGATCCTGGATTAAAACAAATGTACTGTAATCTAGGATTATAGTAGAATTCCTAAGGAGACATTAGGGAGCAAACATAGATGCGGAATTGTATCGAACTACTATAAAATTTTTATGCATTTGTGTTATGCTTTCTTCTTTATTGACTTACTTATCTTGCATACTTTAAAATACTTATTACTTACTAATTTAGATTAACTCTTGCTTAAGTTCATTCACACTTGATTCTGTTGCATACACTAGTTAAATTTATTGAATTAAATTTAGTTAAGTAAAGCACATACTTATGTAGAGTTAAATTTAGTCAAAAATTTTATAAACTCAATTCACCCCTCCCTCTTGGATTGCCACCTCAGGATAATAAGTGGTATTAGAGTAAGTGCTCTGTTATTAATTGTTGACCTAACCGTCAAGGGCAAAAGATCAAATAGCAACCTCCAGTGGTGTTTTCTTTATTGAGGGCCAATCCACTTCTAGACTATCTTTATTTAATGACACCAACTACACATTTTAAAAAATTAAAATGAGAATTTTCATACAAGCTCTAGATTATGACTTATGGAGAATTATAACTAGAGGACCACATACATCTATAAAAATTGTAAGTGGTATGACTCTTCCCAAACCAAAAAAGAAATGGGATCAATTTAATAAAAAGATGGCTTAATTAAATGTAAAAGCCATCAATGTATTTTATTGTTCTTTAAATATGCATGAGTTTAATAGAATATCATCTTGCACATCGGCTAAAAAAATTTGGGATACATTAAAAATAACTCATGAAGGAACAAGCCAAGTTAAAGAATCTAAAATTAATTTGCTTATTCATAAATATGAAATATTCAAAATAAAAAAAATATGAGACTATTTTCGATATGTTTACCAAATTTACTAAAATTAAAAATGCTTTAAATGGCCTAGGCAAAACTTATTCTAACTATAATCTTGTTTGCAAAGTGCTTAGATCTTTACCTAAAGATTGGGAAGCTAAAGTGACGACAATACAAGAAGCAAAGGATCTCATCAAGCTATCCCTAGAAGAACTCATGGGTTCTCTTATGATCCATGAGATGCATATGGCTCAAAAAAAAGAAGAAGAAGAGCCAAGAAAAACAAGGACCATCACCTTCAAGTCTACTTCAAATTATCAAGAAAGCAATGAGTCAAAGAACGATGAAGAAGAAGATGATGAGGACATGGTGTTTCTTTTCAAAAAAATTCAAGAAATTCCTTATGAAGAAAGATATGAAGAAGAAGGAGAAAGAAAAGAAGAGAAATATCATCAACAATCAAATATCCCTAAAAAGGATGAAGAAAAGTGCTTTACTGGGGCTTTGGAAAAGTGGTGACTCTTCAAGCTCGAATGAGGAAGAAAAAAATGAGAATCTTTGCCTCATGGCCTTGGAGGATGAGGTAAACTCTGAAAACTCATCTAATTTTATCTTTGATGAACTACTCGATGCCTTTAATGAACTAATGTATGAATTAAAAAAGTTAAGATAGAAAAGTAGAGAGCTTAAAAAGAATAATTTCAATTTAATGGAAGAAAAGAAGTCTTTAGCTAAAGAAAAAGAATATCTGATTAAATCTAAAAATTTTTTAGATAAAGAAATTCTTGAGCTTAAAAAGAAAAATGATATTTTGAAATCTTTCCTAAAAGCAAATAAAAATCGTTCAATTGAAAAGAAAGAGCTCTTGGAAGAAAATAAGAAATTAAGAAGAGAAGTTGAGGTTTTGAAATTTATAGCTGAAAAGTTTATAATTAGCTTTGAAAATCTTCAATCCTTGGTAAAACTAAGAGGACTATTTTTAATAAAATAAAAAATAATTTTAGTACTTCAAGAAAATGGCAAAATACAAAAGATATTTTTACAAGAGCTTCCGTCAAGGATCATTCTTTTAAGTGCTTTAAATGTAATCAAATTGACCACAAGATTTTAGAATACAACTTTAAAAGAATTAGCCAAACCTTGATAAGATAAATTTGAGTTCCAAAAGAAACCTTAAATACTAACTCCTATGGACCCAGGATGATCCGGGTACCAAAAATCTTGCAGGTTTGCCAAGGATTCAAGCTCTTAAAAGAAAAAACATCTTTATTTAGATTCATTGGATGTCAAGATGATGGATGATGACTGTTGGTATAATCTAAACCTTTCTTTCATCATACCATCAATGATTGTTAAAATCTTTTTGATTGAATGAATTCTTTGATTAATATGCATGCATATAAAATTCCTTGCTTGAAATACTTTTTATATTTAATTGATTGATTTTGATGCTTGCAATGAATTCATATTATATTATGAATATTTTAATTTTAAAGAATAATATGCTCTCCTTTATATATCTTGCTATGGTTAAAATACTTTAACTTGATATTCAACATGATCTTTTAAGACTCCCCTTATCAATTCTATAATTAATGAATATAAACTTAGAAATGTTTAATTCCTTTAATTATTAAGTTTATAAGAGAAATTAAGTTTAAATTGAATTTAATTGAATTTCTCCCATAAAATGTTAAACTATTAAATTTATTCAAAATTACTTACATAAAATAAATATTCAAATATAAATCATCTCCTCATAAAATTCAAATGTTTGAAATTGCATTGCATCTTAGTCTTTTCTAAGGTTTCAAGTCTTTCCTAGTTGAAATCAAATATATAGAGCCTCTATCTAGAGTTTTCCTTCTCAATACTTTTAACTTGATTGATTATCAGATCCTATTTGGTCAAATTATCGAATCTCAAATTCAGTTTGAATGTCATCCTTAACACTCCAAATCAATTGAATATCTTTTTGATCTAAATTTGATTAAATTTTTTTGATTTGGATCCTCTCTGGACTGATTTTTAATCAAGGTGTCGACCATAAATCCTATAGGTATCGACACTTAAGCTGAAAAATTCTTCTGAAACTGTTCTAGAAAGGTGTCAACACCTTACACTAAAAGTGTCGACCCCTTCCAAGGTGTCGACACTTTTCAAGCAAAGTGTCGACCCTTTTTAAGGGATAGAATCTTTTTTAAAAAAAACCAAACCATCCCTGCCCTATTTCTAGTTCCACTCGCACCATCGAACAGGGCTCTCCGAACCCCTCTCTATCCCATCCAAACCTCCAGAAACACTCTCTCATTCTCGTGTTTGGGAAGATATGATGCCTTTGTGAAGCATTTTGCTCGACGGTAAAGAAGACCTTGGACGGGTTCTTCGAGTCCTAGGACATCCCGTTCTTCATCTTCGATCTATGAACGATGAACAAAATACCGTGCAGAGCGGAGAGTCTCTCCTCCTTCTTTGGCAGCTCCTTCTCCACCTCCAGCTAGGTCTTCTCCACCTCCGACAGCCTCCTCATTTTTTTAAGGTACTCCTTCATGGTCTGTAGCCATCTCCCATGTGGTTTCTATGGGTAGAAATATTGATTTTGCTTTTCTAGAGAAAAATGATTTTAATTTTGAAAGAAAACTTAGAAATCTAGAGTGAAAATTCTTTTGCTCCCTGAATGTTTTAACCTACCCAAATCTAGTCAGGAAATTTTATTCAAATTTGAAGAGTGGAGATGGGGTCATTGAATCTGAGGTGAAAGGAGTTTTAATTATTTTTGACAGCAAAAATTTAGGAAGAATTCTGAGGATGAGAGCTGAAGGGAGCCAAATTGATAAACTTAAAAAGAGATCAGAAGGGCTCAAATATATTTTAGGGAGAGAGAATATCAATGATTTAGAGGAGGTGAGTGCCAATCGGTTATCTACTGATATGCGCCTCCTACATCATATTATTAGCCAAATTTTCTTCCCTAAAATCAGTAGATTTGACTTTGTAGCTACGAGAGATATATCTTTCATGTACTATGTGATTCGAGAGATCCTCTTGAACCTTCCAGCACTTATGATCAGATATATGGAGGATGTGGCAGAGAGATCTAGAACTTCTCTACCCTTTGGGATGGCTTTGACTTTGATTTTTTAGAAGCATGGGATAGATTTTGATGGAAAGACCTCTAGAGCCCTGATGCATACAAATACATACAACGAACACTCCCTACGCCGTATGGATTTCGAGAGATAGGATGTGAAGGAAAATCCTGATTTCCCGATCCAGGTTCGTCCAGATCTGATCAGATCAAGAGATATATTTTAAAATTTTTCTCTTGATCCCAATCAGATCTTGATATGTTTCAGATCTGATTCTTATTATTTTAATAAATAAAATAAAATAAGATAAATTAAATCAAATTTAATTTACCTAATTTGGGTAATCCTATTACCCTGTAGATGATCCTGATTGCAGCGGAAGGTTCTGGATCTAGCCACGCAAGCGCCTGGCCTCTACCGATATCCACTCGGGTTGGATCTAGAGATCCTCTTCTTCTCTATCACGCCTCCAAAAATTAGATCTAGATCTGATCTGGAGGATCTTCAAACATCCTTTTGAAGATCAGCAGTCGTCCTTTGCAGCAGTGCCAGCCTTCTTTCTTTTGATCGCCTTTCTTTTGATCTGAAACGCACCAACCTAAGTCAAAACTTTTTTGGACGTGGAGAGAGAGAGAGGAATTTAGGCATGGAGGAAGAGGAGAGAGGCCCTTGGGCGTGGGAAATCTCTATTCAATTTGCAATTTAGGCATGCGGAATCTGAGTTGGGCGCAGGGTCTTATTTATAGACTAAGCATGATCCAACTCCTCTTCCTCTCAACCAATCACAACCCTTTGTGAAATCAGATCTAAATCTGATTGGTGGGAATAGAGACCACTGGATTTCTCCTAAGAGGGTGCCTAAGACCATTCAAACTGGATTCTTAGTAGAACTCTGATTGGAATCCAAAAGGGAGGTGGAGTCCTTGTCCAACAAGGACTCCAAGGCGCCTCCAACTTGGGCGCACGCCTAGGGTGGCGTGCGCCCTCCTTTCTGGCAGGGGGACAGGCCCCCACCAGTTCTCCAATAGGTGCGTGACACGTGGACAAAAGTCAAAGTATCTATGGTCAATATTTGACCAGTCAAAGGTTAACTTTTGACCAAAGTCAAAGGATCAAAAATGGCAGGTGACCAAAAATGGCAGGTCATGTCTTATAAAATAAGACAACCTTCTCGAACTTGGACAACCTCCAGTTAGACCATATGAAGGCCTCTGATTGAGCACAAACTCTTTTGGCTCAGTCAGGACAACTTATTTGTGATAGTAAAAGAAGAACGTTAGGTTCAATCGAGTGCTAGCATGATTTTCTTGAACCTAATTGAATCTCATTCAGATCAATTGAACTAGATCAGTTCAATTGATGATCACCAGATTCAAACCCTTATTTGTGTGACCCAGTTAGGTTCAATTCTATATGGTAATGGGATATGTCATGATCTCTATCATAGACATCATCGAAACTCTTCGATGGATCAGAACTCTTCTGATTTGAACAGCTAGAATGATCGATCATCTAAATCATTCTAATTGCCCCCAAAATCCATCAGTGAACACCTAGCAGTATATGGTGCAACCCATCAGAGCTGAATGCGAACCTCTTGGTGCAGCTACCTGTGTGATTAAGTTCTTTTATCTTGAGCCCCGATCAGATTAGGGTTAAGGTAAACTCGTCAACCCTAGTTCTCTGTCATATGATATAATCATTCGATTCGAGTCCAATGTGAAATCTAAATAGAAACTCTTTCTATTATTTCACTCTGCCATGGCCATGGGCTTCAGGACTTGATTCTCATGATTATCATAGGGCTGCTCTCTACCACCGAGGTAGATAGATCCCATCTTGATGCAATCCAGTTCCTACAATGAACATGCTATAGCCAACATACACCTCAGGGTTCCATATGGCTAGGAGACCGAGTAATGGTGTAGTCAAACTATAACACCCTCAAGGTGAACTGCTGATGCATCTCAGGTCAAAGAACCAGACACACTACTGCAGCATCGAGTCAATCATTGACGAGAAGGTAGACTTCCTAATGACTATTCGAGGTGGTCACGCTTAGTGCCCTCGTTCTCTAATGAGTACCTGTACTTTCGCTCCGATGTCTCCACACCGTAGACTCAAGACTCATCTATTAAAGAGAAGCGATCGTACACCAACCTTCTGGATCAATCACCATCCTCGTGATGATCCTATGGTCGGGAGCTGTTTATGAGTTAATAATGATTATTCATGTCTTAAATTTTCAAACCCTTAAAATATGAATTATCATTACATTAACTCAAAGGATGTATCACAGACACTAAATATACAGGTGTGATAGAAAATAACCCATTTTATTAATTATAGTCAAAATTATAATTTTGCCCCTAGAAGTGTATTACAAGTGTCAGCCAATTCTGGCTTCTAGGGCACATATATCTAACAATCTTCCACTTGTCCTAAAGCCAATTGGCTACAAGTCTAAGTCTCATTCTCTCAAGGGTGGGCTCGATCTTCTGCTGTCCCAACGGCTTTGTAAGTGAGTCTGCATATTATCTGCGGAGTTGACTCTCTTGACCTCAACGTAACCTTTCTCAAGGTAATCGCGGATGAGATGATATCGCCGCTCAATGTGCTTGGACTTCTGGTGAGACCTCGGCTCCTTAGCAAGGGCTATGGCGCCATTATTGTCGCAGTAAAGAGGAATGGCATCTGATGGCATTACTCCAATTTCTGCAGCAAATTTCTTGTACCAGAACGCTTCCTTTGCAGCCTCTGATGCAGCTATATATTCTGCTTCCATGGTGGAATCTGCTATCACAGTTTGCTTGGAACTCTTCCAGCTGATAGCTCCACCATTGCACACAAACAGACTTCCAGATGTCGACTTTCGATCATCTATATCAGACATGAAGTCCGAGTTTGTGTATCCTTGAACTTGGAGTTCTCCATTACCAAAGACCAACATCATATCCTTAGTTCTTCTCAAGTACTTAAGGATACATTTCACAGAAGTCCAGTGTTCTTCACCTGGATTTGACTGATATCTGCTTGTGACACTCACAGCATGGGCTATATCAGGTCGTGTACATAGCATGGCATACATGAGGCTCCCTATTGCAGAAGCATAAGGGATCTTGCTCATGCGTTCTATTTCCTCAGGTGTGCTGGGGCACATTTCTTTAAGATGAATACCATGTCTGAAGGGTATTAATCCCTCTTAGAGTTTTCCATACTAAACCTCTTTAGTACTTCCTCTATGTACATCTTCTGTGAAAATCCTAGCATCCTATTTGGTCTATCCCTATAGACCTTAAATCCTAGAATAAAGGATGCTTTACCTAGGTCTTTCATGGAGAATTCCTTGGACAACCACATCTTGACTGATGTCAACATGGGAATATCATTTCCAATAAGGAGGATGTCATCCACGTACAATATGAGGAAGACAACAGCGCTCCCACTGACCCTTTTGAAAATACATGGTTCTCCTTCGTTTTTAATGAAATCAAACTTTTTGATCACATCATTAAAACGAGTGTTCTAGCTCCGAGATGCTTGCTTAAGTCCATATATGGATCTTTGCAGCTTGCAAACCTTGTGATCAGTATCACTGGATGTGAAATCTAGCGGCTGTTCCATATAGATATCTTCCTCAAGATATCCATTTAGGAATGCCGTTTTCACGTCCATTTGCCATATTTCATAATCAAAATAGGCTGCAATGGCAAGCAATGTGCGGATGGATTTTAGCATAGCTACCGAAGAAAAGATATCCTGATAGTCAATGCCTTCACGTTGACTATAATCTTTTGCCACCAATCTAGCCTTGAACGTCTCCACATTCCCATCTGCACCAATCTTTCTCTTGAAGATCCATTTACATCCAATAGGTACTATACCTTCTGATGGATCTACCAAGGTCCAGACTTGGTTTGAGTGCATCGAGTCAATTTCTGACTGCATTGCCTCTAGCCATTTTTCGGAGTCGATATCTGATATCGCCTCGTTGTAGGTTTTGGGATCATCACCATGAGCACCATTACCTACGAGGAATATTTCCTCTACGTCCTCTGAAACAATACCTAAGTATCTTTCAGGGGGACGGGAAAACTCTTTTCGATTTACGAGGTGGAGGAGGTAGTGTTCTTATTGCTCAAACCTGATTTGGTTCAATTGGTCTTTAGCTCGTTCTGCTGTGAGACTTTCTCATCAAGCTTAATCTGCTTTCCAATGCCGCTATCTTGAATAAACTATTTTTCAAGAAAGATGGCATGTCGACTCACAATCACATTGTGGTCTTCTGGAATGTAGAAATAGTATCCTAATGACTCTTTAGGATATCCTATGAATCGAGCTCTAAAGGACCTAAACTCTAACTTGTCCGCTTGTTGTCTTTTGACATGAGCCGGACAACCCCAAATTCTGAGATGACTCAGACTTGGTTTCTTACCGTGCCATATCTCATACGGTGTGGTAGGAACGGTTTTAGAGGGAACCCTATTCAGTAGATAAATTGAAGTTAATAATGAATGTCCCCAAAGAAAATCAGGGAGGTCTGTGAAGCTCATCATGGATCGAACCATATCCAATAGAGTCCGATTTCTCCATTCTGAAACCCCGTTGAGTTGAGGTGTTCCTGGTGGAGTCCATTGAGAGACTATGCCATTTTTCTTAAGATAGTCTAGGAATTCCCGGCTAAGGTATTCACCTCCTCGATCTGATCGAAGAACCTTAATGGGTTTTCCAGTTTGTTTTTCTACTTCATGTCTGAATTCTTTGAACTTTTCAAAAGCTTCAGACTTATGTCTCATAAGATACACATACCCATACCTAGACAGATCATCGGTAAAGGTAATGAAGTAGACAAAATTGCCTCTAGCCGGCACATCAAATGGGCCGCACACATCAGTATGTACTAGGGCAAGGAGATCTGTGGCCCTCTCCCCATGTCCAACAAAAGGGAGTTTAGTCATTTTGCCTTGAAGACAAGATTCACAAGTTGGATATGACTCAAAAGTCAATGGACTCAATAGCCCATTTTTCTCCAATTTGTTAATCCTATCTTCTGCTATATGACCTAATCTCAGGTGCCATAGATATCTGTCGTTTGGACTATCCCTAGGTCGTTTGGCATTCACGTTTTGCTCGATAGTTAAAATAGGTACATCAATATGTAACTGATAAAGACCATTAATAAGGAAACCATTTGCAATTTTATTTCTTTCATAAAGAATGTTACAATGGTCCTTAAAGAGAAGGTAATCACATAAGCCTTCTTGTGCTAAGCATGAAACAGAAATCAAATTCCTGCTAGCTGCAGGCACATAATAACAGTCTTTTAAAACTAAGTCTAAACCAGATGGTAATCGAAGAGGGTATGTTCCCACGGCTACTGCAGCAACTCTTGCTCCATTACCGATGCGTAGGATCATGTCTCCATCCCTCAGCCTCCTGCTATCCTCAAGACCCTGCATAGAAGTGCACAGATGAGCACTAGAACCAGAGTCAAGCACCCAACTGGATGCAGAAGAAACCGTAAGGTTAGACTCAATAACGAGCATACCTCCAGAAGGACCTTCCTTCTTGTTCTTCAGGGTGGCCAGGTAAGTAGGGCAGTTCCGCTTCCAATGGCCGTCGCTGTTGCAATGGAAACACTTTCCTTTGCCATCGGCCTTTTTCTTCGGATTCTGCCTTCTTCTTCTTTGATCCTTCCACCTTTTGCTTTTTCACAGACTTCTTTTTCTTTCCATAAGACTTTCTTTTGGAAGAAGTCCGTTCCATAGCAAGAACTGAGCCTTTAGAACCTTTCATAGAAAGCTCAGCGGTAACCAGCATATTCATTAACTCGGCCAAGGAATTTTGAAGTTTATGCATGTGGTAATTCATGATGAATTGCCCATATGCATCAGTCAAGGATTGCAGAATAATATCGTTCTGCAGATCCAAGTCCAACTTCACACCGAGCTTCTCAAGCTCTTCCATGTCCTTGATCATTGTCAGACAGTGATCTTGGACTGACTGCCCATCACGCATCTTAGCCTTAAAAAGTCATTTTGTGACTTGATATTTGGCTGCGCGACTCTGTTCACCAAACATCTCCTGCAGGTGAGCCAACATTTGGCGAGCAGTCCCGATATCTTCATGTTGGCGCTGGAGCTCATCAGACATCGAGCCCAACATGTAAGTATCTGGCCTTATTATCTTCGTCAATCCATTTTTCCAGAGACGCTCTCTGTTCAACAGTGGATGGACGGGCTGGTAAGGTGGGAGGGTCCTGGTCCAAAACATGGGTTAACTTCTCTGAACCCAAAATAATTTTGTAGTTCCTGAGCCAATCTTTATAATTGGGTCCAGTCAGTCTATGTGTGTCCTAGGATACGTGCCAAGTGGGTTGGACGCAGACATTTTCCTGTAGAGAGTCAAAGATTCTAGTTAGATACTGTAATTTTGACTTGACCAATTTGTTTAGGGATTTTATTTTTAAACAAATTAGCTCCCACTATTTTCTCGGATCCCTACACTCCCTCTGTAGAGATGCAAAAATCTCCACGATTAATGATTTCTAGTGGGTGGTGCGGTCTCACCAACTGACTCATCACCTCACCTAACAGTTATTGGTGATGGGTTAGCCAATGAGTGAACAACTCTTGTTCAATGATTCTCTAATCATGGTGCACCCAAACTTGGTCTCTAATTCATGAATCTCACCGTATCCGGAATATTGATCCACTCCTTAGTTAAGTCAGACCCACCATTTGCATAGACTGGGTTCCTAATTGAGTCTCTCACCGTATCCGAAATATTGAGCCCAACTCATCCTCCAGCCCATAGCATCCAATGCCTAATAGACATGGTTGCATCTTTTCCCGGTGCAACTGAGCCACTGTATCCAGCCGAGAACAATCAACCCCGGGAAGGGCCCGCACATCTACAATGGTGGAAGACCTCAGACTTAATCTTTTCTTAGGGAGAATTGATTCAGGTCTCATTAAACTAGACTTGGCTTAGTCATAACAATTATGACTAACCTAGTGGCATGGGTTAGCTCGGATTATTGACCACCTCAGATCAGAACTGTGTCAACAGATATGGCCAGGTAAGTGAGACCGGTGGAAGGAATATGCCATTAACTCGTACAAGAACGCATTCAGGTCGAGTAGCTTCCAATTAAAAACCAGTCGGTCGTCTGTGCCAAACTTACCTTAGACACCAAATTGTTGAGTCAGAACCAATTGGGTTAGCCTACAATCCAGACTCTAACCTCTGAGCCTAATTAGGTCTTGCTTGATCGTGACTCGATCTTGACCCAGACTTAATCCTATTAGGCTGGTCAATTTAAGCATTGTTGATCCCATCTAACCAACTCTTGATTCGGTTTGATCAACCGCTTAGACCTAATTGAGCTACCCAAGCCCGAACCCAGTATTATGAATATGTCTTAGATCTGAAATTCTCAATTTTAGACCTAATTAATATTTCCATAAACTTAATTCTTAATTAAGTTAGGGTTCATAAACAAAATATGCACAATAAATCCTAGGGTTTCAGGATCTAGGGTTTTGCAGAAAGTAAGTTTTGGGTTTCTGATTAAGGACGAACACGCAGCACCCCTACACATCATAAGAACACCCCATCGAATGGGAAGAGAGGGCCTTTAAACCCTTCTTCGTTCTTATGACCGGACGGCCAAGAGGAACGCCTTAATCAGGAACATGTAAATCTACAAAACAGTTATAGATCTATATCATATATCTCATATACAAATTTAGATCTAATCAAGGCATATTTTGCATACATCTCATGTATCAAATCATGCATATTTTCAGATCTAAATTATCTCATAATAATCTAAAAAATTAGATTTAAATTGATCTAATCAAAATAAATTCTAATCTAGATAATTATGTAGAACTATTCTACAACTAGTCTAGACATGCATCAATCATATCTCATATGATATTTAAAATTAAATAATTTTTATTTGCTGTTTATCAGATGTTATTATAACACTTATAATATCAAAAAATAGTAAATAAGAAGATCTAAAATATGATTTAATCAGATTAAATCAAAGACATGCAAAACTATTCTATAGAACTATTCTATTCTAGAACTAGTCATGCATATCTTCTTAATCTTAGATCCAAATCATTTAATTTTAATTTTTTCTGATTTTCAGATCTGATCACATCTCATGTGACATCTGAAATCACTTTATTTTCTAATTAAAATAAAATTAAAATCAGATCTAAACAATTTAGAACCATGGCTCTGATACCAGTTGAAGGGAAATCCTGATTTTCCCGGTCCAGGTTCGTTCCAGATCTGATTCAGATCAAGAGATATATTTCAAAAATTTTTCTCTTGATCCAATCAGATCTTGATATATTTCAGATCTGATTCTTATTATTTTAATAAATAAAATAAAATAAGATAAATTAAATCAAATTTAATTTACCTGATTTGGGTAATCCTATTACCCTGTAGATGATCCTGATTGCAGCGGAAGGTTCTGGATCTAGCCACGCAAGCGCCTGGCCTCTACCGGTATCCACTCGGGTTGGATCTGGAGATCCTCTTCTTCTCTATCACACCTCCAAAAATCAGATCTGGATCTGATCTGGAGGATCTTCAAAACTCTTTTGAAGATCAGCAGTCGTCCTTTGCAGCAGTGCAGCCTTCTTGCTTTTGATCGCCTTTCTTTTGATCTGGAATCGCACCAACCTAAGTCCAAAACTCTTTTGGACGTGGAGAGGAGAAGGAGGAGAAGTTTAGGCATGGAGGAAGAGGGAGAGAGGCAGCCTTGGGGCGTGGGAAATCTCTATTCAATTGCATTAGCATGAATCTGAGTTGGGCGCAGGGTCTTATTTATAGACTAAGCGTGATCCAACTCCTCTTCCTCTCAACCAATCACAACCCTTTGTGAAATCAGATCTAAATCTGATTGGTTGGGAATAGAGACCCCTGGATTCCTCCTTAGAGGGCGCCTAAGACCAGTCAAACTGGATTCTTAGTAGAACTCTGATTGGAATCCAAAAGGGAGGTGGAGTCCTTGTCCAACAAGGACTCCTAGGCGCCTCCAACTTGGGCGCACGCCTAGGGTGGCGTGCGCCCTCCTCCTTGCCAGGTTCTGGCAGGGGGACAGGCCCCCACCAGCTCTCCAATAGGTGCATGACATGTGGTCAAAAGTCAAAGTGTCAATGGTCAACATTTGACCAGTCAAAGGTCAGACTTTTGACCAAAGTCAAAGAACAAGAAATGGCAGGTGACCAAAAATGGCAGGTAATGTCTTACAAAATAAGACAACCTTTTCTGACTTGGACAACCTCCAGTCAGACCATATGAAGGCCTCTGATTGAGCACAAACTCCTTTGGCTCAGTCAGGACAACTTATTTATGATAGTAAAAGAAGAACGTTAGGTTCAATCGAGTGCTAGCACGATTTTCTTGAACCTAATTGAATCTCATTCAGATCAATTGAACTAGATCAGTTCAATTGATGATCACCAGATTCAAACCCTTGTTTGTGTGACCCAGTTAGGTTCAGTTCTGTATGGTAATGGGATATGTCATGATCTCTATCATCGACATCATCGAAACTCCTTTCGATGGATCAGAACTCTTCTGATTCGAACAGCTAGAATGATCGATCATCTAAATCATTCTAATTGCTCCCAAAATCCACCAGTGACACCTAGCAGTATATGGTGGCAACCCATCAGAGCTGAATGCGAACCTCTTGGTGCAGCTACCTGTGTGATTAAGTTCTTCTATCTTGAGCCCCGATCAGATTAGGGTTAAGGTAAACTCGTCAAACCCTAGTCTCTGTCATATGATGTAATCATTCGATTCGAGTCCAATGTGAAAATCTAAATAGAAACTCTTTCTATTATTTCACTCTGCCATGGCCATGGGCTTCTGGACTTGATTCTCATGATCATCATAGGGCTGCTCCTCTACCACCGAGGTAGATAGATTCCATCTTGATGCAATCCAGTTCCTACAATGAACATGCTATAGCCAACATACACCTCAGGGTTCCATATGGCTAGGAGACCGAGTAATGGTGTAGTCAAACTATAACACCCTCAAGGTGAACTGCCGATGCATCTCAGGTCAAAGAACCAGACACACTACTGCAGCATCGAGTCAGTCATTGACGAGAAGGTAGACTTTCTAATGACTACTCGAGGTGGTCACGCTCAGTGCCCTCGTTCTCTAACGAGTACCTGTACTTTCGCTCCGGTGTCTCCACACCGTAGACTCAAGACTCATCTACTAAAGAGAAGCGATTCGTACACCAACCTTCCGGATCAATCACCATCCTCGTGATGATCCTATGGTCGGGAGCTATTTATGAGTTAATAATGATTATTCATGTCTTAAATTTTCAACTCTTAAAAATATGAATTATCATTACCATTAACTCAAAGGATGTATCACAGACACTAAATACACAGGTGTGATAGAAAATAACCTATTTTATTAATTATAGTCAAAATTATAATTTTGCCCCTAGAAGTGTATTACAAGTGTCAGCCAATTCTGGCTTCTAGGGCACATATATCTAACAGGATGTTCGTTGGATTCATCGAGAAGCTCAGATACAGGCAGAGGATCTAGTTGAGGCTCCACATATTGTACCAGTGCTGGATATTCAGATAGAGGAGCCAACAGAGCCAGCACCATCGGTAGAGCAATCTTATGAGACTACAGAGGCATCGATGGACCGTCTAGAGAGCTCAGATAGATTGTACTTCAGACTGAATGAGGACTTATTGGTTGAGAGGATCTCCTTAAGGATCGTGGCAGCTATTAGCTCGAAGATTCAACGACTCACCTAAGAGGCCATATCATTGCTCAGAGAGGAGACTGCTCGACTGATTCAGAAGATCTCTGCTGTGAGGATAGATGCTTCTAAGTAGTCTTCTGCAGATGTTGGATCATCTTCTTCTCCTCCACCTAATCCTAGTTCTTAGAGCCTGATCCTTTCACATAGGATGCTAGAACATTACTCATGTAGCCTTAGAACTTCCTAGCAAACCATTTTTTGTCAAAACATAGGAGTTTACATTTTGACCTCATATATAATCAGTTCATATAAACAACTTTTGGAGTAAATGAAAAAGATATTTTTTTTTGAAAAATGTGATGCCTTAATCAATATTAAGATTGAAATTGCTTGATGTTTTATTATCATTTTATATCTTTAATTTTAAATTTTGCTATAAAAGTCAAGAGGAGCAAATTCTAAGAAAACATAATTTAAATGAATATAAATGTTAAATTTTGATAATCTAAAAAATTGAATTAAAAAAATTTGCTCGTTAAAATGGGAGAACAATAAAAATATTTAACATAAAAAAATAAATTTGAAGACTTCAATGAATGATTTGACTGATTGTTTAATATGTGAATTAACTAATGATTTGTCTCACTTAATCAATGCTTTGTGATCTTAAAATTTTACTTAGTTATGAAAGTGGCTATAATTGTAAAACAAAGAGGGAGAAAACATTAAAGAAGAAATGATAAAGTGATTGAAAATTTATTTAAATTTTATGTTAAATATACTTAATTAAAAAAAAGGGGGAGAAATACTTTGATTTGTTTGATGTTACTAAGTGACTCATGTTAGAAGATAGTATCGATGAACATTCATTGCATAATACTATTGAGCTTTCATGTGCTTCTAAATTTTTAGTCTTAACTTGCATAATTTGAAAGATATTGAAGTTTAAACTCTTAATAATTAATTAGAGTTTAACTTATTTTAAAATATAATCTAAACCTAATTTTTCTTGTGATAAATCATATTTTATCCTGAAAGATTCAAATTGACTAGTACTAAGAAAATTCAATTTCATCCTTTGATTCACATATACTTATTATTTTTGATCTACTTGACTACATTACCACACTTCTTTGAAAAATTAATAGGAGTTAACTTGGAGTTAATTTGCATTATTTTCTATGCTACAAATAAGTTGAATTTAACACTCCTTCAAACTTGAGACTCATTTAAAGATGTAAAAATAATTTTAAGTTCGATCATTTGGGAGACTTTCAAAATTGGAACATCATTTGTCGAATTTCTTTTATTTGATACATTCGAGCTACATACCTTTTCCAAGTTGAATTGTTAGAATTCTTTTAAGAAAAAAAAGAATAACTATCATGTTCACTTGTTTATTTAAAAAGCTCTAATTTTTGAAACTAAATTGAAAGTCTACTTTAGTGGTATCAAACAAAATTTTGGCACTATCCCTTAAATATCTTGATGATATCAGGATTCAAATATTTTTGAAAGGGGGAGAGTGACATTAATATGAATCTGATATCCTATATGCTTACTTCTTATGTTAAATATCCATGAAGTTTAAATTTGATATCCTCTTGAACTTGATTTAAAATTTTTAAATTTAATATATTTATCTAAATTTTGATTGATTTTGATGATACATCTTTGATCCTTCCTATAGGCTTTTTGATGTTGTCAAAAAGGAGAAGAGGATTTGTTGAGTATATTCTATGTTTGAAATTATAATACGGTTCATGTTAATGCCTGAATTATCTAAATTTAAGTTAAATGGGAGCCTTTATGAAGTATGTATTAATAATTATGTATATTATCACTTCATAACTTATATTAGCAAAGCCTTTGAAATATGTTAATTTTATTTTTATATATGTACTCAAAGTTTTATCATCTTAAAAAAGGAAGAGATTGTTGATCCCATGATTGATTTTGATGATTGCCAAACTTCGAGTATTTGAGTATTTAACCATGTATTTCATGAGTGGATGTAGATCTTTTCAGGTATTTAAATTAAAGAATCAATCCAAGAAAAGATCTATACAAAATCACCAAGTCAAGGGCTTCATAATTTTTTTTTTTTTTGAGTTTTTGACTTGAAGGTGTCGACCCCAAGGCTAAAGATGTCGACCCTTATCTTAAAATGAGGAAAAAAGTTTAATTTTTTTTTTTTAAGTTCAGAAAGTCCAAGTGTCGACCTCGAGAGCAAAGGTGTCGACCCCAGGCTTTTGGCATGCTCTAGCACGGACCGGCATGCAGAGAAAACGACCCCTGTGCCAGAGGATGACCCCAAGATCGACTTTTATTGCATAGAATAGAAGATAGAGAGCAGAAATCCTTCAAATCTTAGGAAGTGTCGATACCTGAAGAAAAAGTATAAATATTTGAAGAAAAGGTGTCGATCCCAATGTCGGGACAGACTGCAACGACTAGTTTTCTACACTTTTTCAGTAGGCCATTCTCCACTCCAATGGCTAGTCCAAGCTTGCTAATGGTCAAAACTCACTCAATAGTCACTCCTAAGTATAAAAATAGTGAAAAAAATATTCTGAATTAAGAGATTAAGGATTGAAGAAAGAAAATCAATCAAGAAAAAAGAGTTACATTGAATATCCAAAAAAAAGAGAAAATAGAGAGATTTGAACTTCAAATTTAGAGGGCATTCAAGAGTCATCTTTCACAACACGCCAAGCAAGTCTCTCAGTGTCATTTGAAGAGAAGAGAAGCTACCAAAGAGCACATATTTAGTATCTTCTTTGCACATCAAAAGAATTTTTTTTTGCTATTAATTTTGAGCTGAATTTTTATAGTTATATTTTTTATTTTTTTACAAGTTTTTTTAGGGAAAAAAAATTTGGGATATAAGCTAGTCCAAGTTGGTAATTAAATGGTGTATAGGTTTTGGTTGGTGAGCCTAGAAAATCAATTGGATTGATAGTGATCCCAAAAAAACTATCGCTGTAGCATTGTGGTTGGTGAGCCTGACAAAATCAACTGGATTTGTTTATGATCCCGGATTAAAACAAATACACTATAATCTAAGATTATAATAGAATTTTCAAGAAGACCTTGGGGAGTGGATGTAGGTGCGGGCTTGCACCGAACCACTCTAAAATTTTTGTGCATTTGTATTGTGCTTTCTTCTTTATTGTCTTACTTATCTTACATGCTTTAAATTGCTTATTACTTACTAATTTAGATTAACTCTTGCTTAAGTTCATTCATACTATTGTATACACTAGTTAAATTTACTAAATTGAATTTAGTTAAGTAAAGCACATACTTGTGTAGAGTTAAATTTGGCAAAAAATTTTATAAATCCAATTCATCCTTTCTCTTGGGTTGCCACCTCTGGGCAACATAGACCTAAGATGTCCATTCCCCACTGAGCAAATGGCCACAGGGCCTCAATAGAAGTCAGAAGTGCTGCTGGTTGGTATTGGACTCTCGTGTTTCGTTCACATTGCTCATATCTTTTGATGAAGCTTTCTGCATCTTATTGCATACTGGGCCAATAGTAGCATTGCCGAAGAATTTTATAAGATAAGGACCTACCCCCCATATGATTTTCATAGATCCTCTCATGAACCTCTCGTAATGCGTAGTCAGCCTCGGATGGGTGTAGACACTTTAGGAGAGGCAAAGAGAAAGATTTTTTATACAACTTGTTATTATGCAGGACATTACGAGGTCTTTGTTTCTTATTTTTTGAGCTTCTTTTCGATCTAGTGGTAGCTCTCCTGATCTTAAATACTTCAGAAGAGGATCCATCCAGCTGGATTCTTCATCGACTTATCGGACAACAGCGGGTTCTTTAAGGCTCGAGGTTTTCAGAATTTCAAAATAGATCTCCTTTTTAAGGTCAGCAGGCAACGATGATGCCAACTTAAATAATGCATCAGCACTGACATTCTATGCCCTAGGGACCTATTGAATATCAAAACTTTGAAAGGATGGAGTTAAATCCTTTACTTTTTGAATATACTTTTTCATGCTGTCCTCTTAAAATTCATATTCGCTTTTAATCTATCCAACCACCTGCTGAGAATCTCTGAAGACTTTCAAATATTGAGCCCCAACTTCATTTATAATTTTAATGCCAGTGATTAGAGCTTCATATTCTGCTTCATTGTTCATGATCAAAAATTTAAAGCGTAGGACGTATCCAGCTACATCTCCTTCAGGATCGGCCAAGATAAGCTTAGCTACTGATCCTGACAAATTTGATAAGCCATCGACATGCAGTGTTCATAGTTCTTTAGGATCCGATTCTATATTTTCATTATCTTTTGAACTCCCGAGATCTCCTGAACTTTCTTCGGCTCCTCTCTTTTTTGAGTTTTCCTTGTCTAGGATGGTATATTCAAGAATGAAGTCTACCAAGACTTGGACTTTAATGGAAGATCTCAGTCGATATTGTATATCCAACTCTAAGAGTTTTAGGGCCTACTTTGCTATCCGTTCTGAGATATCTGGGCGATGTAGTATAGTCTTAATCAACTGATCTGTGAGTAGCACCATAGTATGAGCTTGGAAATAAGGTCGGAGTTTTCTTACCGAGATAACCAATGCAAAAACCAACTTCTCTAGCTTGGAATATCTGGTCTCTGTATTATGAAGGACTTTGTTGGTATAATAAATGGGTTTTTGAACTCATCCCTCTTTCCAAATAAGGACCATACTAATTGCTATTGGAGAAACAACAAGATACAACAGAAGTTCCTCACCAGGCTAAGGCTTAGTAAGTAGTGGCACAGAGCTGATATATTGCTTCAGTTCTTCATAGGGCTTTTGGCACTCCTGAGTCCACTGAAAGTTTTTCATATTGGAAATAATTCTTGCTACTTGATGGTTACAGAAACAGCAACAAGAATCCAAGAAAGGAGATGGCCATTCTGTGAAACCCTAGAAAATCCTAGGGTGTGGAGAAGAGGGAGAGAACAAGAGAGAAAGAGAGAGAGAGAGAGAGTTTTCAGGGAGAAAAGGCTTGTATTCCATTCGTTCCAATTTACAAACTCAATACAAAGTATATATATATACCTGGTTAAAGAGATCCAACCTAAAAAAACTCTCCTTGGCTAACCTAATATGATGCACTTTTCTAGCTCATGTACACCCATGTCTCCTATGCACATATTCATTAGACTAATCCCAGTCCAATCCATAAGTTAGTCCCTTAGGACCTCACAAACCAAGGTCCTAAGTCTCTAGGATTAAATGCAATCCCAGGACAGAAAAAAACTACACACTATTCTGTTCACCGCTCGAGCCAGCTCGATTAGCAGTTGGGCCGGCTTGACCATGATGTCTCCAATGAGAGTCTGAATCATCACTCTCTGCTTTGCTGCTTGAGCCAGATCGAAGGTTCGAGCCGGCTCAACAGACATGACTGTCTTCTGTTCTGCAGCTCGAGCTGACTCTCTCAGAAATCGAGCTAACCCTTGTAGCATGCTAGCCTGATATATTTTCTGATCTTCTTCGAGCCGGCTCAACAGACATGACTGTCTTCTATTCTGCAGCTCGAGCTGACTCTCTTAGAAATTGAGCCAATCCTTTCAGCATGCTAGCCTGATATATTTTCTAATCTTCTACTCGAGTCGGCTTTATCAAGATTTGGGTCTGCTCAGCTTCTGCTCAACAGACATGACTGTCTTCTATCTTGTAGCTCGAGCTGGACTCTAAAAAATCAAGCCAGTCCTTTCAGCATGCCAGCCTAATATGCTTTTTGATCTTTTGATGGAGCTAGCTCAACAATGGTGAACAGCATGGGCGAGCACGTGCGGACACGCATGCTGAGATATTTCCATGGGGTCTATAGTCCCTTACCTATGGACCTAGTCTATTCACAAGGTCTATGGAGCTGTTATACTATCCAACAGCTAGGAGAGTATATGAGGGTTGATCGGATGGCTATTGGGTTGATTAGGGCTTATAAGAGGGCCTGAGGAACGAGGGGAGTCTCATGAGTCTCAGAAAAATCTCTCAGATGGTGTAGAGATGAGGCAGGGAGCACTGAAGTGCTGTAGTAGCACTTTTCTAGAGGCACGAAGGCTAAGAGAGGCTCGATGGTACAATAGCCGAGGGAGGTATCTTAGTAGAGAGTATGAAGGACATCTCAGAAAGATCGAAAGCAAGTCTCAGAAAGAGCCAGGAGGTCTCAGAGAGTGTCAGGAGCATCAAGGAGGCCGAAAGTATCATGGAATGATGGTGTTGCCTAGGGATAGAGGCTGGGGCTTGATGTAGAGACTAAGAGTCTCATAAAGTGTCTAGGGATGTCGAGGACCCTAGACCGGTAGATCTGTAAGGGAAATCTTCTTGGGATTACTTTAAGAGCATTGTATGGATGAGTGCTTTTAGATTGATAGAGAAAGTTTGTGAGTTGAGATCGTATTTTTTCTATTATTCTTTCTCAGTAGTGAAGTATTGCATGTCCTATGGATATAGGCACTTGGGCTGAACTACGTATATGATTGTGTTTATTTATCTTCTTATATTTTTTTTATAGCAACAAAGTAGTACTATATCTCCTACAGGTGATCCATGTTCTGCAGTTGATGGATCTATCCTAATACTTTGGCTGCTTGAGGGTCTGAAAAAAAAAAAGACACCTCTTGACTGATCTGGAGATGAACTGATAAGAGAGGCTACTTTGCCAGTGAGGCATTGTACCTCTCTAACTATTTTTGGTGGTGTCATCTCTAGAACAAATTTGATCTTCTTAGGGTTCACTTCGATGACTCTATGTGAAACCATAAAGCCAAAAAATTTGTCCGCAGTAATTTCAAAGGCATATTTTGCAGGATTTAGTCTCATCTTGAATTGATGAAGAGTGTTGAAAGTCTCTTGAAGGTCAACAACATGATCTAGTATTGCTTAGCTCTGGACTAGCATGTCATCAATGTATGCCTCCATATTTCAGCCAATCTAATTTTTGAAGATCTTATTTACTAGCCATTGGTAAGTGGCCCCTGCATTTTTCAGGCCAAATAGTATTATCTTGTAATAAAAAAGCCTACAGTCAGTAATAAAGGATGTTTTCTCCTCATCTTCAAGTGCCATCTAGATTTAATTATAGCCACAAAAGGCATTCATGAAGCTAAGGAGCTCATGTCTTGAAGTCACATCCACTAATTGATTGATCCGGGGGAGCGGATAGTTGTTCTTGTGGCAGGCTTTGTTTAGATCGGTGAAGTTGATGCACATGCACCATTTTTTATTTGCTTTATTCACCAACACGACGTTCGTCAGCTAATCCAGATACATTACTTCTCTAATGAAGCTGATTTTAGTTAATTTGTTCAGTCCTCAGCAATATCCTTTTGGTGTTCAGGGGAAAAACTCCACTTTTTTTTGCTTGATTGGATGATAGGTTGGATCCACTTTTAAGTAATGGGACATCACTTTCGGATCTATTCCAGGCATGTCTGTAGCTGACCAGATGAAGAGATCTGTATTTTTCTGCAAAAGAATAGTTAATCAATTGTTTGTTACCTCATCCAGGCAAGATCCCATCTTCATCATCTGGCGGGGATTCTCTTTCCTCAATGGAACCTTCAGAAGATCCTCAGATGGTTGGGCGCACTCCTTGGCCAGATCATCTCGAGTGTTTAGCCCTATTAGAAGTTCAGGCTGGGCCTTCAATTGGGCTTCTGCTCGAAGTTTGGTGCTAAAACATTGTCAAGCTATAGTTTGATTGCCTTGGATCCATCCCACTTCATTTATTATTGAAAATTTTGCCATCAAGTGATAGCTAGATACCACAGCACTTAATGTCCACAGGCTCAATCATTCGAGAATTGCATTGTAAGCCAAAGAAAGCTTGAGAACCAGAAAATCCACTTGGATTGTTACTTGTTAAGGCAGGATGCCTACAATGACAGGCTGCTTGATTATGCCTTTCGGTGTCACCGAGCTTCTGGAGAAACCTTGAATCGGTGTATCAAATCTACTTAGCTAATCCAGGGTAAATCCCATTCAGGAAAGATAGAAAAGTATAAAAAATCAACCAAGCTTTCATTATCAATAAATTCATGGTGTACATTGTAATCAATAATATTTATAATAACAACATAGCATCATTATGTGGTTATTATATACCCTCTGCATCTTGCTCGGTGAAAATGATGGCATCTTCTGGCCTACCCTCCAGCCTTGGCCTTTTCATCACCATCGATCCAGACGACCCCCAGTTATTATGTAAATTTCACCTCTCAGAGGTTGTTCTTCTGCTACCACTAGTTCCTCCATCTTCTATGTCAGTGCTAGCATGGGTAATGGATGTTGAGGCTGATAGGATGGTTGCCGATTTCTTGGAGGAGGTCACAATGGAGGAGTTCATTCTTGAATAAAGTAGTCCGGTCTTCTCTCCCTGATGACCCTCTCGATCGCATCCTGGAGTTGGCGGCAGTCTTTTGTGTTGTGACCATGGTCATGATGGTAGAAGTAGTATCTAGTTGGATCGTGGCGCATAGACTTCGTCTGCATCCTTGGAGGCTGGGGTAGTTCGGTATGAACCTCCATTAATATTTTTTCTTGAGGAACATTCAGAGGTGTATAATTATTATATCGCCTTGGGGGAGAATGTCGTCGATCTCTACTTTGAGGGCTTCGAGATCAGCAATTTCTAGAGGGACCCCCATTCTTCTGCCCTCGAAGTGGGGACCAGGAGCATTGGTGGTAACTTTCCTCCCGCTCCAAAGAACGCTCTTTATTTGATCATGCTGTAATAGGATCGGTAGGAGTATCCTTAGCGAAAGCTTCCTCCAAGCGGGAAAAGTCTTTATTAGTGACCTTTTAAGGTCGTTCTTAAGGAGTCCTCTCATTAGGATGGTCATCACGATCGACCAGTCCAGGTTGCAGACTTCTAGAGTTGCCGCATTGAAGTGACTCACAAAAGCACGGATTGACTCTTCTTTCTTTTGTCTGATGGTATTGAGATAGTTGGATCGCTTCTACTACTTTTGACTGCTGACAAAGTGTGCAGCCAAAGACTGGCTCAACTCTTTGAAAGAGTGAATCAAGACTGGCTTCAAACTTGAATACCATTGCTGAGCTACCCCTCGAGAGTAGCGGAAAACACTCGATAGAGGATGGTATCTGATGCTCTTTGAAAGAGCAATGCTACCTAAAAGGTCTCTATATGATTGACATGGTCGAAAGTCCCATCGTAGGTCTTAAACTGAGGCAACTTAAAGTTGGGAGGCTGTGGCTCTTGCATTATTTTTGAATTAGAGGACGGCTCGCTGCTGAACCCATCATAAGGCTGTGCTGAACAAGCATTATTGATTGCTTTGATCTGCTTGTCGAGCTCCTGAAGCTTCTTCTCGATGACTAGATCCCCAATGGTGCAGGCCTCATATTGTTGAGGAGAGTGGCGATCGAGAAATGAATCATGCCCTGATCATGGGCTAAGAAACCGTTGATAGGTCTATTTCCTCAGACTTTGAGGGAGCATTCAGAGAGGCTCGACTTATGGTTGTGGTAGAGAAACCAGTGCTTGCAATGGTATTGTTGTCGGAGGTGCCATTGGCATCACTGAAGGGAACAGAGGTTGCACCGTTGAATGTGGTGTAGGGGTAGCCTGATCTGGTTGCGACGCCATTGGAGGAGGCACAAAAGTAGTTTGGATCACCTGGATGGTGGCTGTCAAAGTGTGGATCTATTGGAGAAGAAGATTGAACTGGTCCATCATGACCAGTGCTGGTTGAGCTGATGAAGAAGTCTCCGCCATTGGTGGCTGAGCATGATCGTCAACCTAGGCATCCACCTGCTGGGAGGCGGTGGCATTGGTGAGACGAGATGAGGTTATTTTTGATGGCATGTTTTAAGGAAATTCAAACCCTTCCTCTATCTGTTGTTGCTCAAACTGATTCACTTCGAAAGCCAAGTGATCGATCTTGTGCAGGGATGCTAGAGTGACCTGCAAAATAAGTTTGAATCGAAGGATTTTACTCCGACGAGGATCCTCTGATGCTCAAGTCAGCAGAGAATAATGAAGCAATAACTGATTCTTTGAGAGGGATTGCTTACTTACCTAGGTCCTTGGGGATTTTGGTATTTGTGGAGAAGAAAATGTCATGAGAATGTGCAATTCCACAAATTTTGGACCGTTGGTGGTGCCATCGTGACATGATAGCCTTCTTTTGCTCCTCTGGAATGAGGAGGCCATTATTGGCATGATTCGAATACTTTATTTGCTTCCATAAAATCATGTAGAGTGGATAACAGTTTGGTTACGACTGGATCATAGCTTATCCACGGGGTGGATTATCACGTGTGCTGAGGAATTGCTTGACTGAGATAACCAGGACTTAAGTGCTGGATGAACCACTGTTGAAGGAAATATCCTAGAAACATACCTCAGTTTGGCTTTCAGTCGAAGAGCATGTGGATAACTTAGTTTGCTTGGAACGTTGGTGTCTATATGCTGGTCCGAGGTATCCTAGTTGTCAGCATGACTGATCGAGGTATTTACGTTACCACCGTAATAGCTTCAAAACTTTGAAACTCTATGGGGTAAATGTTGTTTCCATTTTATGTCCCTGATTTTACCTCTACATGGGGTTCATTAATATTTTATGGTGATTTAATAGCTGGTCCCTCCCTTCACCAAACTATAACAATTAATCTCCATTGACCAATAATTGGACTTCCGGTCCCATAGCATCGTATTACTATAGATTTAATCTGTATGGCACGAATACTATTTAAAATGATGAGTTGAAGCACATGAAAAGAAAATAAAAAAGAGCCCAGCCAACGACCTTGGGAGCCTGCGAGCCAGGCCCGCGGCCTGCAGCGCGTGTGACCCAACAGGGCTTGCGGTGCACTGGGCTAGTGCATGGGCGTGCGCAGCCCAGGCCTAGGTGGGCGCATGCTGGCACAACCCATGTGGCTATTTCTCATATGGTCCACGCACAAGGCATGGACCGGCAGCTCGGTGGATCGGAGAACCGTTCCCCCTGGTTTCTTGCAGTCCACCATGGACCGAAGGACGTTTCCTGCCCATTTCATGCGGTCTATGGGCTTTTTAGTAGACCAGGGAGCTATCCAACGATGGTAGGGGCTTTGTGGTCTCATCTAATGGCCAAAAATTAAAGCAGAGTATCCAACGAAGACAAGAATTTGTTTTTGACTTGGTTTAGGCTCTGTTTGAAGCCTTTAAAAAGGCCTGGGGTCCATCGATAGTGGGTATGCATCCAAGGAGTTCAGAGAGACGTGAGGCCAAATAACAAAAAAGTAGAGACCTTCTTGTAAATTTTAAATCTTTTCTCTAATTTTGTATTCTTTTTTTGTGCCATGAATTAATAGAAAAAATATTGAGGAGGACTTGTCTGTGGACGTAGGCCAGTTGACATGCCAAACCACTTATATCTAGTGTGCTTTCTTTTTATCTTATTTTATTATTTGATATCTCTTATTTTTTGTGTTCTATGTTTGTTCAAAAATCTTTCATCTACAAAATGATCTATATTTTTGCTGTGCTTGTATGGCGTGTAGGTTGAGGTGTGCTCGATTACCCCTCAGCCGGTTATTTTAGTTTGGTATCAGAGCAAGAAGAATTTTTGTTTATAGTTGGTTCAATTTGAATTAATGATGGGCAAGACGACGACAACAAACTATGAGATACCGAAGTTTAACGGATCAAACTTTGCACTTTAGAAGATGAAGATGCAAATGGTATTAATTAAAGATGATTGTGAAGTTGCTTTACATGAAAAAGAATGCAAACCATAAGAGATGATGAATGGGCAATATAAGGAGAAAGATAAGTTGGCAATGGGAAACCTCTACTTAGCGTTGCATGATTCGATATTATTTAATATTAAGGCCAAGACTACTGTAAAAGGGATTTGAGAAAAATTGAACAACTTCTACGAAGAAAAGTCTTTGATAAATAAAATCTATTTAATACACAATTATACAATCTAAAGATAAAGGATGGGGCATCAGCTCAAGAGTACTTGGGTGTATTCAATTCCATTATGAGCAAGCTTGTGGTCCTAGATATGAAAATTGAATATGAAGAGCAGGCTAGCTTTCTACTATAGTAGCAGTTGGCATGTCTATGACAGCGGTTGTAAAACTACTACCGTAGCTTCTGAATAATTAAAAATATATAAAATTTTTAATTTTTATATATTTTATCTAATAAATATAGAGATATATAATATAATAAAATATTATAAATATAAAATATTTATGAAATACTAAAATTTTATTATCAAATAAAATTTATTATAATATTTTTTTAAAAAAATATATCAAAAATCTCCTAAATCTATATCGTCGTTGTCACCGGAAGATGGAGCATGAGCTAGAGCCGGAGCTAGAACTGGAGCCGGAGCCGAAGCTGGAGCTGGAATGCAGGCGAACATATCCTCAAAGCCCATGAAGGCACCTTCAAAACACGCACTTAGCGTCGACACCATGTCTCTCATGATGCCCTTCAGATGAGATGCATGCTCCTCAGTTCGATCTGCCCGCGTCGCAGCATGATCTGCTCGTGCCAATGCCTTCTTAAGCTTTTTCCGACCGACGACACCGAAAGCCTATGAAGAGATGCTTGCCTCAGACCAATAACTGGTCGGCGTATGTCCGGGCCTGTATTGGATCCTCTCAGAGTGCTCAGGCCCCAAGACCTGAGATAGATGGTCATGGGGCTAGAGGTATCTAGGCCCTCGCTCGCAAGCACATCTAACTGATCCAGTAATTATAAATTTAAATAAAATTTTATAAGAAATGCTATAATATTAATCATATATACTAATATATTTCATATTTACAAAAATCCTCTCAATCACGGCGTTCATCGGTCTACCCTTTTTGTCTGTATGGTTGGATCGAAAGATCTTGCTATGGCTGGACATCCCTCCATTTCTCATCAGCTATAACAATAGATCAGTTTATCAAAAATATAAAAAAAATATTAATTTAATTTATTTAGTAAAATTTAGAATTCATTATCTCTCTATGCACATGACTAGCCATAGACTCACGATCGAGAGTGCGCGTATACTCCTGGACTGCCTGATTCTTTCAGTTCTGACGGAAGGTAGCCTAGCAAGTATTTAAATAAATAATAAATATTTAAATATAATTTTAAGTATATTAAAAAATTTAAAAATTAGTAATTTTACCTCAAACTCCTGGCTCCTCTAATGTGTAACCATCCTCTTCCATTGACTTAGAGGACAGTCTTGTATCTAAGGAACAAGCTCCACTGGAGTGTCTCGTCGGTGCTCAAGCCATCTTCTATGGAGCTTGATCTTGTAGCCCTGTTACAACTCTCCGATCTTCTTCAGTCGGGCATCTCGAGCCCTCTCGTGATCAAAAAAATTATACCTTCTTTGCACAAAGTTATCAAAAGTCAGTTATAAAATTATTCTAATCAAATATAGTGTAAACATGTAAAATGCATAAATATAATTAAGATGCACTTATCCATATCTCCTCCCACACCCGATCCCTGACAGCATCATCCATTAATCGCCAGTCTTTGGGCTCTATGGGAATAATGTTTGACTGCCTCACAAGCACATAAAAAAAAATGCATCTCCCGCGTGGTCTCCCTTACTGGCCTTCCTTCTGCGTCATACTGCATCATCATCTGATGCTGGCGATTCCACACATGCACCATACATATGGGACCACGAAATATTCGACTGGATGATGCACCTGTAATGAAAATATGTTATGCAAATACATAAGTATACCAATACTATATAAAAATAAATAAATAATATAATAAAAAATATACTCAGATGTTGGTAGAGTAGCATGTGTCGAAGATGTAGGTGATGGTGGAGGCTCAGATGCTATCGATGGAGTAGATACCGGTAGTGAAGGTCCCTGAGCAGCTGATGCGGAGGAGGATAGAGTATGCTCCGACTGCTTCTCAGATCCTGAACTCCGCATAACCCACCGAGAGACAGAAATGAAAGCTAGATGGTGTTTCGATACCATCATGATCTGCAACGTTAATAAACATTAACCAATATAACATGTTAAACAATAATCAAAGATATACCTAGATACCATCCATACAATTACATATAAATATACGAATGCTGAAGATTATGTACACTAATCAATTGATGGGTCTATCGCTATGCAATGCAATAAATAAAAGCAACAAGATGGAGGTTCTCTTAGCGACCGAGGGTTCTCTTAGCAGTTGGTACGACACGGCATGGCCTATCGGCAAGGCACAACCCAAGGCATAGCCTACCGATACGACATGGCACGGCATGGCCTACCGACACGATATGGCCCAAGGCATGGCATGGCATGGTATGGCCTACCGGCACGGCACGATCCAAGACATGGTCTACCGACATGGCATGGCACGGCACAACCTACTGACACAGCACGGCCCAAGGCACGATCTATCGACATGGCATGGTCTACCGGCATAGCTTAGATGCGGAGCTTCATGTAGTCATTCGAGGGATGGAGGTGAAAGCTAGATGGCATTTCGGTGCCATTATGATCTACAATGTTAATCAATATGAGTTTGAGTATTTAACCATATATTTCATAAGTGAATGTAAGTCTTTCTAGGTATTTAAATTGAAGAATTATTTCAAAAAAAGATTTACAAAAATTCATCAAGTCAAGATCCTTAAAAAAAAAAATTTCTTAAGCTTCCAAAGATTAGAAGAAAAAGAGCTTTTTGACCAAAACAAGAAAGATATAAAGGAGATTTCAAATAAAAATCAAATCTCTTTGATTGGTAGCAAAAATTCCTCAAAAATCTCTTTGACCAAAATAGAAATTCAGTTTCTGTGCTCTGAGAGCGAGAAGTTTTGCAGGATTCTCAAGAGGTCTCACGATTTTGATGAGACATCTCATTCAGAATCGAAAGGTCTCGAAATCTTTCTTCAACCATTTCTATTTTAGAAATCCAATTCACCCCTCCTCTTGGATTGCAACCTCTGGGCAACAAATATAATGTGTTGAACAATAATATTAGCAATACATCAATAAATAGACTATAATAATTTATATCAGAATGTTGAAGTCATCGCCTAATGGCATCTGCAATATGGACATCACCATCGCTTCTGACAAATGTGTCTGGATCTCGATAGTATCAGACAAGTTTTATCCTAGAGGAGCACTTTGCATGCATGGTCCAACATTGTCATCAACTTTGATATCATCAAAAATATGCCTAGGCACCATCTTCACAACAATATTCCATTGAGACTCCAAGAGATTACTAATATAGAAGACTTGACTAGCTTGGGAGGCAAGTATATACGGTTCTTCAGTGTGGAGATGGCGTTGCATGTTAACGAGAGTAAAATCACACTCATCAATCTTCATCCCAGATTATGATAAGGTGTTAAACCAATCGCACTTCATTAACGCAATCCTCTCTTTAGAATAATAGTCCAAGATGACTATTTTCTCCACCATACCATAATAGTTCAAATCTTTCGTACGAGGCTGTGAATCTCTTGAGCTAGCAAAACATTCAGTGGTGGCGCTCAATATGACACCACTATTTTGTATTGCCATATTTACGGACATGCTGTGAATATTAAATCTGCAGTCGTTAATGACGAGCTGTTTATACTCACGCACGGTATGATTAGGATCCATTGAAAGAGCATGCACTTCAAGGCTCACATCACTGAGTGGCAATCTCCATACCTAATTAAGAATATGACACCTAATTAGTAAACATGTTCAAATAAATTATACAAGATAAAAATATATAATCGCTTACATAATCTTTGAACCATTCAGAAAATTTTTTTCTGTGCATTTTTTCTTTCTTCCACATACTTAGAGCACCATATTTTACTCTTATGGCCTTCTTGTGTTTGCTGCATGCACAAAAAATAAATTTAGATATAATTGGATATTTTTTTTAATTATTATGAAATAAATAAGGTTGAGTGACTCACCTTATGTATGACTCAATAACATCATAGTTGAAGAGCACGTAGCAGTGTGCCTTATCCTTTTCCTCAATACTTAAATCAGTGAGGTGGTATGAAGTAGGAAGTCCATCTGACTATGGAATGGACTCAAATGCAGGCTCAATTGGCTCATACGGATCATCCTGATTTCTCATTGATCGATTATGATGTATCTCGAGCTTGTTTAAGTACATGGTGCAAAAATCCATACACTCTTGATCCAAATAACCTTCTGCTATGGATCCCTTCGGACGATTCCTATTTCTTACATAAGATTTTCAAGTTTGAATATTCCTCTCAATAGGATACATCCATTGGTAGAACACTAGGCCTCCAAGTGCAACTTTTTCTGCAAGGTGTATGATGAGATGCATCATAACCATGAAAAATACTGATAGAAATATCTTCTCTAGATCACATAATATAGTCACTGTCCTTGCCTTTATTTTCTTCACATCTTTCTTAAGCAACCTTTTTACACAAATATCTTTGTAAAAGTTGCAAAGACAAATAACAACCATTCTAATATTTTTTGATAATACGTGGTGAATAGCTATTGGGATCAATTTCTGTATCAGCACATGATAATCATGAGTTTTCAATTCCTTAAGTTTGACATCCTTACTATTCACATGTTTTGATATATTGCTTGAGTGTCTATCAGAGATTTTTATATTCTCTAACATACGAAGAAATGTGGACCGTTCGGAGGCATTCATAATATAGCATGCATGAGAAAGCCTCCACTATTCTCTCCCTACCGGCTCTGGATGGAGTGATCTCCTAATACCATATTCTTTCAAGGCAAATCAAGAATTCAAGTCATCCTTAGTCTTATCTTTGATATTTAAGATTATTGCCAATAGGAGCTCACACACATTCTTTTCAATATGCATTACATTTAAGCAGTGGTGCAATAAGTTTGTCGCCTAATATGGTAAGTCAAAGAAGATGCTCTTTTTTCTCCAATTAAAGTGTGTGTCATCTTTCTTCTTTTTACCATCAATCGGATCATCTTTTTTAAATTTAATACTGAAATCATCCAACTCTCTAAGTACATCACTTTCAGATATCCGGTTAGGTACCTCACCTTCTTCAATAGTGCCATCGAAGGAGCATACATCCCTTCTGTATGGATGATTTCGACGGAGGAAACGTCGATGCCCCATATAACTAAAGCTTCTTCGATGTGTCAACCTTCTAAATCGGATATTTTTTCTACAAATCGGGCATGCTAGCTCACCTTTGGTGCTCCAATCCGATATTAGAGCATAGGCTGAAAAGTCATTTATTGTCCATAAAAGCACTACGCGTATGAAGAATGACTCATTCAGTAAAACATCAAAAGTTGGAACACCTTGAATGCTCCATAACTATTTTAGCTTGGTAATAAGAGGCTGCAAATAATCATCAATGTCATTATCTACCTCCATCGATCTAGGAATAAGCACTATCATAAAAGCAAAGAATTCTTTCATACACATCCATGGTGGGAGGTTGTAAATATGAATAAATATTGGCCATACACTATGGATGGTATTCATATGCTTGAACGAGTTGAAACCATCGTACGACAAGCCCAACCTCACATTATGTATCTCATGTGTGAAGTTAGGATGTAATTCATTAAACTTCTACCATGCCTCTTCATCGGCTGGATGCCTCAATGCATCATCTTTTGTTCGATCCTCTTCATACCATCTCATGTCCTTCGATATCCTTGCCAACATAAACAACTTTTATAGTCTCAAAATCAAAGAAAAGTGCCACATTAATTTTTAAGGTATACGAGTCGATGTGTCATCTTTATTCTATTTTCATTTTGACACACCATACCTCATTTACTCATTTTGGTTGACATTTCCCTCCCAATAGAGCATGCAATCATTAGAACATGCATGTATCTTAGTATAAGCAAAGTCCAGCTGTTCAATAATCTTCGATGCCTTATAATTATTTTTTGAAATTTATGCATCATCTGAAAGAATGTTTCCTAAAAGCTCTAATATGCAGTTCACTCCATTATTACTGAATCCATTGGAGTATTTTGCATGATACAATCGTATTAAGAACTTTAGCTTCTCCATCTTTTCACATTTGGAATATAATGAAATATTAGCATCCTCCATCAACTTACGGATATTCTCTACATCCTCACTATTTTTCATTCCACCAACCATATGATCAGGAATGAATGTAGATGCACCATCATTATGGCCAACAAACAAAAAAATATTTTGAACCATTTGTTCCACTCCTTCATCATGTTGATTGCCTCCTTATGGTCTGTCCTCACCATGTTGGTCCCAATAAATTTCATAATCAACTTTAAAGCCATAAATAGTGAGGCGATAATTTACATCTTGACGAGGTACCCATGGTCCATCCATATATTTTTTACAAGGATATTGGATCAGTTCATGATCCCCAAATTTTTCTATAGTAAAATCAAAAAATTTTTAAAGTCTAGTCTCATATTCTGGTGAGAGCCTACTAAACTTCATTTACCCCTTATTTATTTTAAAAATGATGATATTGTAATTAAATCATTTATGAAACTTAAATTATATACTAATGCATTATAAATAAATATGCATTACAAATAAAAAATGCATCATAAATAAGGATTGAAATAAATATCATGTGTGGAACTCACATTAAATATTATTTTCAGATATGCAATAAATGCATCCTATCACCAACTAATAGGTAAAGATAAATCCTATCCCATTCAAAAATTACATTAATTCTATAGGTTCAATACAATAATCAAATGATATGCAACAAGAATTGAATGAAATTTCGACAGCATTTTTTTTAGTTTTTTCGTGTAGGAAGAATAAAAAAAATATTATTTAAAATTTTATTCGAAATTCTTAGCATATCGTTTGATTACTGTAACTACCTATAGAATTATCTATAACTTTCAAATAATCCAAATTAGACAATCAATTGATCATTATACATAATTCTCTCATTCATACAATTATATATAATTATACAGATATCGAAGATTATGTATACTAATCAATTGATGGATCTATCATTATGCAATGCAATAAATAAAAGCAACAAGATATAAATATTCAAAAAATATTATCCAATAAATTTTACAACATGAATTACATTCATAAATAATTAATGATGAGCAACAGTCGTAGATCCGATTTCTTGTGCAAACCTGGATATTAATCTTGAAATCTGAAAGAAAAATGAAGTAGATGATGGTGGCACCTTAAGATTTAAAGTTAGAATCTTAGAGAAATATATCAAATTTTGTTTGCACCCATCGAGTTGGCTCGCTTAGAAGCCAAGTCAGCTCCATGTCTAAGATAGCTGGCTTCATGCCTGAGATATTCGGCTCGGATCCTCTCCCAGTCAACTCGATCTCGGCCCGAGCCAGCTCGACTACATATCCGAGCCGACTCGACTGTGTGCCATCCCCTGTTCTTGGCTATCCTGTCCTTCTCTCATCTTTTTGACTGCCCGTCTCTCACTCAATCTCTATCACCGACGAGGCCGGACCCCCTCCCTAATCCCTCTCTTCCTCTCTCGATCTCCCTCTCTCCCTCTCTCGATCTCCCTTGCCGGCGAGGCCGGACCCCCTCCCTCCCTCCCTCTCTCCCTCTCTCGATCTCTCTCGCCAGTGATGACGGAGAGGCCGAACCCCTCCCTTCCTCTCTCACTCTCTCGATCTCTCTCATTGGTGAGGCTAGACCCCCTCTCTCCCAGTGATGCCGGCAAGGCTGAACCCCCTCCCTCCCTCCCTCTCTCTCTTGATCTCCCTCAACGACAATGATGGCGAGGCCGAACCCCTCCCTCCCTCTCTTCCTCTCCCTTTCTTAATTTGGGATCCCAAAATCAGGTCCAGATATCCGAGATCCATTAGGATCTGAGTCTGGTACTTCAAGTATGGATCCATCGGGTATTCGAGTTTGGGTCCGGTACCAATAATTAAAATCGAGTTTGAATATGAATATCCAGATTTTGATCTGAATCCAATCCATTGATAGGTCTAGTCCAGTAATTTATAAATAATATTATAAAATTAAAATAAAAATTATACCTACGGCTATAGAAAGGGGGTCGCACTGAAAGCTTCGAGGATCGTCGACGACGATACTAGAGGAAGATGATGGTGCTAGAGATAACCTACGAAATAATAGTAAGATAGTGAGATAGAAAGAGAAGAGAGAGAAAGAGAAAGAGAAAAAAGAGAGAGAGGGGAGAGAGAGGGAGAGTGGGCCCGGAGGGGCACCGTGATGGGGAGGTCAGGGGGTGGGCGATCGGGGATGGGGAGGGCAGGGGTGGGTGGCGGCGATCGAAGAGGGCAAGGGGTGGCGGTGGTGGTCGGAGATGGGGACGGTAGGGGCAGTGGCGGTCGGGGATGAGGAGGGTAGGGGTGGGAAACTAGGGATGGGGAGGCCAGGGGGCGGGCGGTCGGGGATGGGGAGGGCTGGGGCGGTGGGGTGGGCGACAATGATCGGGGGATGGGAAGGGCAGGAGGTGGCGGCCAGGGAGGGCATTGGGTGGGCGGCCGGGCATGGGGAGGGTAGGGGTGGCGGCGGCTAGGGATGGGGAGGGCATGGGACGGTGGCAGTTGGGGATGGAAAGGGCAGCACGGGGGGTGGGACGGGCGGGGGGTTGGATGGGTAGGGGTGGGCGAAGACCACCATGGAGGGGTCGGTGCAAGGGGCCGACGTAGGGGGTGGGCGAAGACCGTCGAGAGGCAAGACTGACCGGTGGGGAAGGAGGGGCGGCATCGGCCAGGAGGGAAGGACTTGGGTGGAGTCTCATCGACAATGAAGAGGAGAGGAGAGAGAGAGAGCACACAGGAGGAAAGAAAAATTAGAAATTTTTAACCTAACATGTGGCGGCGATTTTCAAACCGTTGCTATAGATCTATGGTAGCGGTTATTGGAAACTGCTGCAATAGATCTATAGCGGCGATTTTCAGTAACCACTATCGTAGGTTGAAAATATTTTTTTTTTATTTTTTAAAAATATTATATAATTTTAAAATTTAATGCTCATATTTATCATTCATTATCTAAATAATTATCATTAGAGTATCGCCATAAAAGATCATCTTGATTCGAGGGCCCTAGCTTCATCGATCAGAAAAAATTAATTTCGATGATTATGAACGATGATGCAATGATCTAATAGATGGAGACCTTCAATCGATTTGAAAATCTATAATGATGATCTCGATGATATTTATAGTATACTATCAAAGTTTTTTTTAATCGGATATTGTTATCATGGTCAATTTAGTATGGAATGATTTTGGCTGTTAAATTAGAACAAGCGATTAAAAGGCTAAACGATGTTCGATTACGAGATAATTTTTTAGTTAAATTATTTTTGCTATAATTTTAATCATTTTATGTGATGATGATAGTAAAATTTAAATCATTTTCGTATGAACTATTCATGTTAAGCAGATATTGTAAAAGCACGAGCATAACAACCAATGGAGTTTAAGAATGGTTATAAGATGATGTATAGTTTTAGATCATTCTTAGTCTCACGAGTTGAATTTTATAATCACCATCATAAAAAATGATTAAAATAGTAGCCAAGATCATTTATAACAAAAATTATCTATAATCGGATACCATCTGGTCCTTTGATCACTCGTTTATCATTTAACAGTCAAAATTAATCTATACTAAATTAACCAAGATAACGATATTCGATTAAAGTAAAACTTTGATAGTACGCTACAAATATAACCAAGATCATTGTTGTAGATTTTTGGATCCATCGAAGGTCTCCATCTATCAGATCATCGTATCGTCGTTCATGATCGTCGAAATCAAATTTTTTTGATCGATGAAGCTAAGGCCATCGGATCGAGGTGATCTTTTATGACAATACTCTAATGATAATTATTTAGATAATAAACGATGAAGATGAATATTAAATTTTAAAATTATATATTATTTAAAAAAAATAAAAAAAAATATGGCAGTGGTTATAAATAATCGCTGCCATAGATCGACTTATAACAGCGGTTACAAGAAACCGCTGCTATAGGTCCGACCTATGGCAATAATTTTTCTAACCGCTATCATAGGTCGGTCATATAACAGCAGTTCCTTTTAACAATTGTTGTAGATTCTATTACAATGATTTCAAAAATTGCTGCCATAGTATGCGCTGCCGTAGGCTCCTTTTGTAGTAGTGATTAATCCTCAAGGTAGAGTTAGTTGTTGCATCATTGCTAACAGAAGAGATGAGATGGAAATCTAGCTAAGAAAGCTTTTTGGGGAAAGCCATGGTAGCACGAGGGAGGCCTTTCGAGAGAAAATATGGTGATCGAGGAAAGATGAGAGATTTAAATCTAAGAAAAAAAAGAAGGTTAAATGCTATAATTATGAAAAATCAGGGCACGCAAAGAAAGATTACCAGCCAGAGGAGTTAATATAAAATCTGAATCAGAAAACTTCCAAAGTAATATTATAGAAGATAAAGATGATTTGGCCACTTCGAAAGACGGGAATGTGTCAATGGCATTGGAAAGATACGAGCTTGTACACCATTGGATTTTAGATTCAGGGCATCTTTTCACATGACTCCTTTTAAGGAGTGGTTTCATACAAACAAATTATGGGATGGTGGAGTTATCTATTTGGGTAACAATACAACATATCCTATGATTAGAGTGGAAGATGTTTGGATCAAGATATTTAATGGTATAGTCTGGATGGTTTCTAATATACACCATGTTCCCGTATTTTGCAAGAATCTACTATCGCTTGGAAAGTTTTGTAAGCAAAGCTTAAAATTTGTTGGAGAGAAATATCAACTGAAGGTATGCCAATAGTATTTGATGGTGATAAAGGGAGAGCAAATAGATAGTCTTTATAAATTGATGGACGAGACTCAGATGGGAGAGGCGATAATAGCAAGTGTAAAGATGGTGTCCCCAATGATTTGGTACCATCATTTGGAACATATGAGCGAGCACGAACTATAGATATTATCAAATAAAGAGCTTCTTCTAGGATACAAGTCAGCATCACTAGAATTTTATGAAGATTGCATCTATGGTAAATAAAGAAGACTCTTTTTCTCTTTATCACAACATCGGAGTAAGAAATTTCTTGAGCTTATTCACTCAAATACTTGGAAGTCACCAATAGGTCATTAGGAGGGTATTCCTACTTTGTTTTCTTCATTGATGACTATTTTTGGAAGGCTTAGATATATATTCTAAAATGAAAATCTTATATTTTTGAGACCTTCAAGAAATTCAAGGCTCTAGTAGATAATGAAAAGGATTTGAAAATCAAATACCTTTGTTTAGATAATGGAGAAGAATATTATTCCAAAGAATTTGAAGAATTTTTTGGTGAGCATGAAATTGGGCGACATCTCACAGTTCCCGGGATACTATAATAAAATGGCGTGGCTGAGAGGTTAAACAGAACACTCATGGAGAGGATCCGAAGTATGCTCAGTATCGCAAAACTTGATAAAAGATTTTGGACAGAAGTCGTGAGCATGGCTTGTTATTTGAACAATCGAGCATCGACAAAATCACTTGGATTGAAAATTTTAGAACTTTAGAGTGGCAGATCAATAAATTATTCCCATCTTCGTATCTTTGGATGTGATGCATATGCATGGATCTCAAATGAAAAGAGGACAAAATTGGACAAGAACTCTTGGAGATGCATCTTTCTTGACTATGCTACATGAGTAAAGGGGTATCGATTGTGGGATCCTACTATCCATAAGATTATTGTTAGCCGAGATGTTATTTTTAATGAAGAACCTTTTCAAGGCACCAAGAAAAAGTAAGATGATGATGCCATTACTTCTATTGAGTTTCTTGATGTACGTAATGAGAAGCAAGCACATGTAAATGACAAGATAGTTGATAATGAACTATGCATAGAGTCTCTGTAATTATCTGAGGATGCTATCTCACCGAAAGAGCTACTAATAGAGTTCGAGCAGCCTAGGAGGGTTATTAGACCTCCCGCAAGGTATGATGACTATGTCACTTCTTTTATTTCTTTTGCTAATTATGTTTATGCTTATGTTGCTTTGGCAGAGAAGGAGGAGCCAACTTTATATAGGGAGGCTTGTGAGTCCATCAATGCTGGAAAGTAGCATTATACCATGGAAGAGGAGATGGAGTCACTTCGAAAGAATAAGACTTGGGAGCTTGTAGTTCTGCTGAGGAGGAGGAGTCCGATCGAATGTCGGTGGATCTATAAGATGAAGAAGGATATAGATAAAAATATGGAGAGATTCAAAGCATGCTTGGTGGTGAAGGATTATGCTCAGAAGTCAGGAATTGACTTTGATGAGATCTTTTTACCGGTGGTTCGTATAACTACTATTTGGATTATTTTAGCAATTGCGGTAGTCATGGATCTGGAGCTTGAACAAATGGATGTAAAGATGGCATTCTAGCATGGTGACTTGAAGGAGGAGATCTATATGGCGTAACCTAAAGATTTTGTCAAAAAAAGCAAGGAGCAATTGGTTTGTCGGTTGAACAAATCATCATACTATCTTAAATAGGTGTTAAGATGTTGGTACACGTGATTTGATTTTTTTATTATGAGTTTAGGATTTGATCGATTGGAGGTAGATCATTGTGCATATTTCTATGGTTATGATGATGGAAGCTTCTGTATCTTGTTGTTGTATGTTAACGATATGATGATCGTGGGGAATAACAATAATCAGATATCAAATCTGAAAACTCAGTTGGCTGGAGAGTTCGAGATAAAGGACTTAAGAGCTGTGAACCAAATACTCGAGATGAAGGTACTATGGAAGAGAAAGGATAAGAAGGTCTGGCTTTCACAAAAAAAATATATGGAGAAGGTTCTGTGGCACTTCAATATGCAGAATGCAAAGCCAGTACTTGCCCCATTTTCTATTCAGTCAAAATTATCGACAGAGCAATCACCCAGTATAAAAGTAGAAAAGGCTGACATGGCCTAGATGTTGAAAAAAGTACCTCAATTTTTTTTCACAATAAGCCCATAGCAAGGTCCAGAATGATGAATGGAGTCTAACAAGCCCAAGAATAGCCCAAACGAAGTCCAGACGGAGAAGATACACGCAAAAAAAGGTCAGAGCGGGGTAGTTGGCCTTCGGGCTCACCGGAGGGATCCACCGACAGCATCGGGCCGATCGGGCAAGCGAGTGCATGCGGGGGGCATGCGTGGGCCATGCGGGTGCCCAGCCCATGTGGTGGAGCACGGTCCAATGTGGACCGCTTGCTCATGGGTGCCCATATGGACCCTTGGCATTTTTCTTTGCATTTTGCATGGTCTACAGCACTATTCCATGGATCGATCATGATCTGATGGCTCTGATTTGAGCTAATCACAATCGAATGGTTGGGATTCGATCTAGGCCTGATCATAACTATTGTGCATGATCCAACGGCTTAGGAGGGAGCCGATAGTGATCAGACGGTCCAGATCGATCTCGAGTGTAATTAGGTTTGGGTTTTCTACTGGAATACTATTTTTGAATTTTTGGAGTCTATATAACTTCGATTGATGAATCATTTATTATGTTGAAAAGCTGACAATATCTTGAAGATGTTGAGAGGCTTTTTGAGAGATTTTAGAGAGCTTTTGTAAGGGTTTTGGGGCTTCTTATTGCGAGATTCTTATATAAGAGTTGAGTGGTAAGTTTCTCTTATATTGTTTAGTTTTCTCTCTTATAGTAAAGCTTTGCATGCCTCGTAGAAGTGAGCCCTTGGACTGATCCACGTACTTGGTTATTTTTTTATTTTATTTTCTTCTTTCTTCTTATCGTAATTCAATGATATTAGATTCTTAACAAGTAGTATCAGAGTAGCTGATATTCTAACAGATTGGTATTAGAGCCAGATAGTACCAAAGCGTAGATTGCAACAGGTGATAGAGATTAAAGAATATAGAAAAGATAAGTGCAATCAAGATGGAGATCAATAGGTTCGATGGAAAGAGCAATTTTTCTTTATGGCAAGTAAGGATAAAGGATGTCTTCATCCAACATGAATTGATCGATGCTCTCTTGTACGATGAGATGCTTGCTACCACATGGGTGAAGGATTGAAGGCAGATCTAGATGCAGGTAGTGAGCATGATCTGCTTGTACTTAATGGATGATGTGATGATCCATGTACTTGGCAAGACTTTTTCAATGATGCTGTAGTCGAAGCTCATGGAGTTGTACATGACGAAGTTGCTCACCAACATGCTATTTCTTTAGAGGCAGTTCTATCAGCTATGGATGGACGAAGGCTAGAGTGTGCAGGAACATCTATCCAACTTCTAGAAGATCCTCATGGACCTCCTCAGCATTAACGAAAAAGTTGAGAAGAAGATCAGGACATTGGTCTTGCTAGCATCGCTTCTCCCTTCATATGAGTCCTTGGTAACTGCTCTTCTAGTGGAAAAGAGCATTATCAAGATGGATGAGGTCACTATAGCGATACTCCATAACGATGTTCTCAAGAGGGAGAACTCAGCTTCGAGCTCAGATAGCAACAGCTCAGCTTTGGTGATTTCTGAAGGAGCAGGAGATAGTAGACGGAGATGCAGAGGATCGCGAGGAGGACGATCCAGGTCCAAGATGAGGAACCAAAGTAAGATCAGATGCTATAGGTGCGATAAGTTGGGGCATCGTTCAGCAATTATCCGTAGCTCAGGAATCAGACGAGGGCTACTATAGCGACGACCAGTAGTTAGTTGGAGGATGATGTTCTGGAGATATTTAATGAGGTATCTACTTTTTTCCAGTAGTGGATTTTAGATTTTGTATGCACATATTATATTTGTTGTAGAGAGAAGTAGTTTGACTTCATAGAGAGCAGTGAGGGCACTATTTATTTGTCGAATGGATCGAGCTGTGCGATCGAAGGCATCGAGACAGTCAGCTGGAGGACACATGATGGTGTAGTAAGAAGTTTAGGAAAGGTCCGATACATACCCGATTTCAGATGAAATCTTATCTCACTGAGCAGACTGGATTTAAACGACTATAGGTGGATAGCTGGTGATGAAATTCTGAAGATCATGTGCGGCGATAGGATGATATTGGAGGGAAAGAAGAAGATGAGAGGACATTACTATATGGCAGAAAGTCTAGTGCAATATGGAGCTTCAAGAGCCAGAGAAAGCCCAGTACGAGGTGGAGCTCCAGGTGGAGGTGGATCGGGCACGAGACGGAAGACTCGGGAGGATGAGAGGCAACGTCGTAGAGTGAAGTTTCTATTACCGTAGGAGACTTCTCCGAGCAAGTCTTTGATCAGAGTGGACACAGCCCATGATGGAGGTGGGATCGAGCGGTCTGGCTCGACTTTCATATTTGCCCATTTATGAGATAGCAGGCGTGCCCCAGGGCATGGGGGCGAGATGGATCATAAGCTCTCAGAGACAGATGGAGGTCGAATATCAAGTCGAGATGAAGATTGTTGAGAAAAGTGTCTCGAATTCTTCCATAATAAGCCCACAACAAGGTCCAGGATAATAAATGGAGTCTAACGAGCCCATTAACAATCCAAATAGAGTCCAGACGGAGAAGATACGCACGAAAAAAGATTAAAACGGGGTAGCCAGCCTTCGGGCTCACCGGAGGGATCCATCGGTGGCATCGGACGGTAGTGGCACAGCCCAAAATCAGTCGCATGCGGCGACACTGGGCCAGCCGCATGCTAGGCCGACCGAGCGTGCGAGCACGCATGGGGGGCACACTTGGGCCGTGCGGGCGCCCAGCCCATGTGGTGGAGCGCGGTCCACCATGGACCGTCGGTTCATGGGCACCCGCATGGACCCCTGATGTTTTTCTTTGCATTTCGTGCAGTCCATGGCACTATTCCTTGGACTGATCACGATCCAATGGCTCTGGTTTGAGCTGGTCATGATCGAATGGCTAGAATTCGATCTGAGCCTGATCAGGACTGCTGTGCATGATCCGACGGCCTAGGAGAAAGTCGGTCATGATTGGACGATCCAGATCGATCTTGAGTGTGATTAGATTTGAGTTTCCTATTGGAATACTATTTTTGAGTTTCTGGAGTCTATATAACTTCGATTGATGAATCGTTTATTGCGTTGGAAAGCTGATAATATCCTAAAGGTGCTGAAAGGCTTTTTAAGAGATTTTAGAGAGTTTTTATGAGAATTTTTGGACTTCTTATTGAGAGATTCTTGTACAAGGATTGAGTGGTAAGTTTATTTTGTATTGTTTGATTTTCTCTCTCATAGTGAAGCTTTGTATGCTCCGTGGAGGCGAGCCCTTGGGATTGCTTTCTTATTTTATTTTCTTCTTTCTTCTTATCATAATTTACCAGCACTAGATCCTTAATAAGTATTAGAGTAGCTGATATCCCAATATCGGATACCATATTCATCAGTAGTGGGGAGCCTTATATTTGCCATGGTATGCATAAGACCAGACATTACACAAGCAGTGAGAGTTATGAGCCGGTATATGACGAATTTAGGTAGCAACCATTGGACAACAGTAAAGTGGATCCTCTGATATCTAAGGGGAATGACCGATCATTTACTCTATTATGGTTCTGAAGATTTGGAGTGCATTAGATATGTGAATTCTGATTTTGCAGGAGATCAGGACAAGAGGAGATCTACCACAAGCTATGTATTTCCCATGGGCGGTGATGTTATTAGCTGGAAATGTAAGCTTCAGTCAGTGGTGGCATTATCAACGATAGAAGCATAGTACATTGCGGTGGCACATGCATGTGAAGAAGTTATCTAGCTCAAGAGGCTTCTTGGAGAATTCAAGGTAAAGCAAGATGTTATAAGGATGAATTGTGATAGTTAAAGTGCATTGTACTTGGCAAAAAATCTGGAAGCATATTGATATTCACTATCACTTTATGAGAGATATGGTGGATGATGGTCTAATCTCATTGTTGAAAATTCATACTGATGCAAATCCACTAAATGTGTTAACAAAACCTGTGACTCGAGAGAACTTTAATTAGAGCAAAACTTCTCTCGATTTTGGAGCTATATAAGGAGTGGAAGGTTGGCAAGCCTCTAGGGATGACGTTCTTTGGAGTTCAGTGCATGTCTTCAAGTGGGAGAATTGATGAGTTGAAGCCCATGAAAAGAAAAAAAAATAGAGCCCAACCCATGACCTTGGGAGCTTGTGAGCCAAGCCCACGGCCTGCAGTGCATGTAGCCCAACAGGGCCTATTGCATGCTGAACCAGCACGTGGGCACGCATGGACATACGGCCCAGGTCTAGGCGAGCGTGCACTGGCATGGCCCACGCGGCTATTTCCCATGTGATCCACGTGCAAGGCATGGACTGGTGGTTCATAAGGAGATGGGTGGACTGGGGAACCGTTTCCCCTTAGTTTTTCGTAGTCCACCATGGATTGGAGGGTGTTTCCAGCCTGTTTCATGCGGTCTATGGGCTTTTTAGTGGACCAGGGCACTATCCAACGACAGCAGGGGCTTTGTGGTCTCATCTAATGGCTAAGAATTAAAGCAGAGTATCAAATGAAGATAGGAATTTGTTTTTGACTCCGTTTAGGCTATGTTTGAAGCCTTTAAAAAGGCCTAGGGTCTGTCGACAGTGGGTATACATCCAGGGAGTCCAGAGAGATGTGAGGCCAAATAACAAAAGGGGAGAGAGCTTCTTGTAATTTTTAAATTTTTTCTCCAATTTTGTATTCTCTTTTATGCTATGAATTAATAGAAGTCGAGAAGGTCATACTCGTGGACGTAGGTCAGCTGACACGCCAAACCACATATATCTAGCGTGCTCTCTTTTTCTCTTATTTTATTACTTGATAATCTCCTAATTTTTTGCGCTCTAAGTTTGTTCAAAAACCTTTTTTCTATAAAACAATCTATATTTCTACTGTGCTTATATGCGGTGTGGGTTGAGATATGCTCAGTTATTCCTTGACCGGTTCTTGCATAAAAAATATCAAAAGTACCCCTTCAATTTATGATCAGGGATGAGTCATGCTAGATGGGCCATTGGCGATGGGCTGGACGAGCTGGGAGATGGAGATGTGGTCAGCAGGGAGGAAGACGATGGTTGGAATGCTGATGGTAGAGCCGTAGGACTAGATGGTGCAGTCAAGGCGGGAGTCAAAGAGGGCATGCTAGTAGGAGTTCGGAAACTTCTTTACAGTCGGCATGTTATGGTAAATGTCGAGGAGACTGTTAGAGCAGCTCTAGTACATGGTCTTGTGAATAGAGTAGTGCTCGCTAAAGGGGCCGTTGTTGGTGGAGGCATCAAATGGGATGTACCAGGTCGAGAAGCCATTGGCAGGGACAACGTGCTTGCAACGGGTAGCCTCCTCATGGATGTTCTCATCCATTGGGCGGCAGGTCATGGAGGACTGGGGCTCGGCATCCAGTGAGGCGATGGAGCAAGAGATCCAGTGGTCGCGATGAAGGCTGGGATTTCGTTGGAGGAGAAGGAGAAATTAGGAGGTGATGATTTTAAGGCAATCATACAAGGATTGGAAAAGGTAGAGTCATGGTGGGGGGAGGCAATGAAGGATAAGAAAGAGAAAGCAGCTGCGGTAGTCATGGTGGAGGAGAGAGAAAGAGAACAAAAATAAAATAAATTGTTCTTGGCAGCCGAGTTTATGGGGGAGAAGAAAAGCAAAACCCATCTAGACTCCACAAACACATCTAGAACATATATTTGGTTGCATTCATAGATACCCGAATAGATTTAATCATTGATAATCATTATTAGTTAGTTAACTTTTAATTAAATTACCCATCATTAGATTGGTATTTTTATTATAATAAATGTATACTATATTGAATTAATTATGTATCAGACTAAAATAATTGTATACCATGATACCTTAATTGTGTATCATATTGGATTAACTATATACCATGATATCGTAACTGTAAATCATATTAGATTAACTATATGCCACAATATAATAACTATGTACATGATAAAATAACTATGTATCATATTTATTTAACTATATACTATGATTTATTAACTATATACCATGTTGGATTAACTTCATACTAGGATAAAATAATTATATACTATATTTATTTAATTATGTATCATGATATATTAACTGTGCACCATGTTGGATTAGCTATATATCATATTGGATTAATTATATATTAGGATAAAATAACTATATGACATATTTATTTAATTATGTACTATGATATCTTAACTATGTACCATATTCATAAAAGGACATTTCTCCTAATTTGATATGACTAATGAAAATTTAATCTCCTTGAATCTAGAAATATAATTACTCATATTTCATAATCCACATAAAGCTTAAACTCTCTACCTTTTATTTTTTATATCTCCTTCAACTTAAAGACCGATTGCTTGCTGGTTTTCTGCTAGTTAAGTATAGATTATTAGTTTAACGAGCCAAGCACAAGCTAAAATGTAAGGATTAAAGTTATTCCATCAAAGTTTTTATTAAATTATTTAACGTGGTTAACTTTATTTTTCAAGAAAAGAGATGGAATAAAGTTTATCAGGCTCTTTTCTGTCTCTCTTTTTCTTAGCTTCTTTGGTTCTTCTACAACTTATCCTACCAAGTTAAAAAAATATGGCCAACAATTATTTAAGCCTTGTACACAGTTAGTCTAATACATTGTTAATTTAAAATGGTGCACATTTATTGTATCATGATGCATAGTAAATGTACTGTGGTGGTACACAATTAAACAAGCATGGTATATAATTATTTGAGCCTTGTACGCAGTTAATCCAAAATGGTACACACTTATTGTATCATGGTACATAGCTAATGTATAATGGTACATGGTGAAGCAAACATGGTACACAATTAGTTAAGCCTTGTATATGATTAATCCAACATGGTACACACTTATTATATCATGGTACATAATTAATGTATTATGGTACACAATTAAACAAACATGATATCATGATATATTAAATGTGTACCATGATACAATAAGTATATACCACATTGGATTAATTGTCTGCAAGACTTAAATAACTATATATCATGTTTATTTAACCGTTGTATACCATGATATAATAAGTGTGTACCATATTGGATTAATTATGTAGGCTTAACTAACTATATACCATATTTCCTTGACTGTGTACCATTATATATTAATTATGTACTATAACACAATAAGTGTATATCATTTTAGATTAACTATGTATCATGTTCGATTAACTATGTACAAGATTTAAATAACTATGTCCCATATTTGTTTAGTTGTGTACTATGATATAATAACTATGCACCATGTTGGATTAACTATGTACTAGGCTAAAATAATTATATACCATATTTATTTAACTTTGTACTATGATACTTTAACTATATATCATATTGGATTAACTGTGTACCATAATGTCGAAACTATATACCTTATTGGATTAACTATATACCATATTTATTCAACTATATATTAACTATGTACCATGTTAGATTAATCGTGTACCATGTTGAATTAACTGTATACCATATTGGCATATGAGTCGAAGCTGAAGGCCTAATTCTTATGGAGGATAGTGTTGTTTTGTCTGTAGAGGAAGAATGATGGCCATCAATCATGCAGTGGACGATGAAGGTAGGATCGATAATTAAATATGTCAAAGAAAAGGCCGCATGGAGGGGTCAATGGAGGGTTTCAAGTTAGGGGTGGTTGAGATCGGATCGATACAGAATAGATCAAAAATTTATCAATATGAACCCTTCTTATTAACTAAATAAATAAATAATTTAAATTTTAATCTAATTATTTTATTAAATAAGTAACCAAACTTGATTTGTACCCTATCGAACTATTGTGACTAGGATTACATGTAAGAAGCTAAAATGAAAGTATATGATTAACCAATCAAAACCAACTGTCGACCATTAAACACTATACTAATAATAACCCAACAAGAGAGGCAGCTCTTCGCTCTCTCTCTCTCTCTCAACCCCATTTGCACATCCCATTGCCTTTTTAATCCCCACCACCCTAATGCCCAATACAAACCCCAGCACACCGAAACCCCATAGCCAAACAGAAGATCAAAAGGAAAAGGAAGTAGAACTAAAGGCCAACTTCTATTTCTGGGTAATCTCCTCTCTATGGATGGATCTTTTCTTTCCTCCATCGACCCTCTCTCTCTCTCTCTATCTCTCTTTTTAAGAGCCCTTTTTATTCTTTCTTTCTTTCCTTCCATTATTCTTTTCTATGGGAAGATGATGAACCGTGCCAACTTTGCTGAGGCCTGTATCCCTTCCATGATGTCCGTTGTTGGACGGGAAGGTGGTAGCCAAAAGCTACACCTTTGGGAGTGCGACACAACTACCCCGCTCTACAACCACTAGACCACCACCGCCATTCCACCCGTTGCCACTACCGCCCTTGCTCTCGAGTACCACCAACTTTTCTTCCCCACCTTCTCCCCTTTATCAATAGTTTCCCCCCTTCTACTTTCTGCATGTCCTCAACTACCCTACGGCGTCAAAGGTGAGGATTGCGATAGCACTGCTGCTACTAGCATCGTGGGTAGAGTTGGGCTGAAGTTGGGCCACTGGACCTATTTCTTGTCAGCGAGTGGAGAAGCTGGAAGATGGAGAAGCAATGGGGAAAAAGAGTAATCATATTTAATTGAGGGCAATTTGGTCTAACATGAATTAAAAATTAAATTTAAATATAATAATAGATCAAAAGTTTTAAGTTTGATCAACAAGGATTAGAAGTTAAAGACCAGTCCACTAATGGATCGGGCATTAAATTTTCCTAAATTTTATTTTTATTTATCGAATAGTTGGATGGCTTTCGAGAAGAAATTATTGATTAGAACTATTTTACCATATAGATTTTAGACCATTCAATAAAATATCCGTTGCCCAGCTATGCAACCCAAGAGGGGGGGTGAATTAGGTTTTTAAAATTTTAAAGATAATTTAAAGATATCAAGATTGAATGATGATATGCAAGACGTGTGTATGAAGCGATTTAGGTTAGAAAAAAATATGAAAGATTAGAGAGCAAGAATTGAATAAACTAAAAAAAAAAAGATAGCAAGCACACCATAAATAAGTAAGATATATAGTGGTTTGGTACCTTTCTTGTACTTCATCCACTTCTCAAGCTCCTACTTGGAAAATAAAATTCACTAACCATATTCAAATTGAATACACCATTGAAAACCTCTAACCCTAGCTATCCCAAGCTAGAACACTTATTTTTTAGATACAAGCCAATCCAATCCAATCCTATTCAAGGTTAGGATCAACCTTCCCAAGTTTTGGAACCTTCCAAAATTTGAATTTAAAACAGTAAAGTAGAGTAAAAGATTTAATGACAATCAAATACAAGTATAGCTCCCTTTGTGAGCAAATAAAATCTTAAGAATGCTTTTCACAATAGTGGAAGAAGTTTCTCTGATTTTTCTCAAGGTTGATAGAGACTTGAATGAGCTCTTGAGAAGTTGGTGAACTTAAAGATGAAAGTTTCTTTTCTTGATGCATACTTTTTGCTTAGGACTGATAATTAGTTCTTCAATCTCTTATATTTTTTTCTATTTAAAGCCTTTTAAATCTTCAATAGGTGGAGGAGAGAATCTTTGGCAAGATTTGTAGCCATTGGAGATATTAAAGAAACCATTAAAATTTTTTCGCTTCAAACTTAATTTTCTTCCAAAATAAGTATTTAAAAATCATAGGACCGCCTCCAAAGGATTAGAAATCTTCTATACTTGTTCTTGAAGCTCTCAAATCAAAATTTGATAAAATTATGATTTTGCCCTTGAAATACAAAAAGTCTTTTTCTAAGCCAAATTTATTAGTAATTTCCTCAAATGCTTTGTAATCATCAAAATCAATTCTTGGAGCAACAATCTCCTCTTTTTTGATGATGATAAAATATTTGAGCATAAGCAAAAATAAAGCATGTAGAAGCATTGATTAAGGATTTCAAAAATTTTGAAGAAACATGCTACATCACATACTAGGATATTATATTCAATTATTTGATCAATATGACATCAAGAGTAGTTTGATGATTGCTTATAGTCAGGCATTTAAATGATTTGCAAAAGTATTTGATTTACTTATTTCTTTTTGTTAATTTTACTTTAATTTTATTTTTTTTATCAAATTTACTTTAATTTTGCTTATAGCTTAATTTTATTTACTCTACTCCCCCTTTTTGACATCATCAAGTAAGATCCTAAAGAATTTTAAAATTTAAAAATAAAAAAGCCTCCTTCTTCAGTTATTTCATATATTTTTCTATTAGAACAAGAGTTTATAACAAAACTTTTAATCTACAACATAATGATCATAATGAAATTTAGCCAATTCACAAAGATTTCATTTCACATCATTCAAATGACATCATCACATATTTACATCCAAATGATTATCATAATATCAAATCATCAAAATATATAAGTGCTAAATATACAAAATATAAAGGTATCAAAAGTATTCATGAGAACTAGGCCATCAAAACATACAAAATTCATGGATACAACTATCCATGACCCAAACAGTCAATAGTATCAATGTCATAGGTTTGTTCTAAAAAAAATATAACTAACTATGACTTGACCAACAACTCATAGAAATAACTAAGCGATACTAGATCATAACTAAATATAAAGATGACTAAACTAAATCTAGTAGAGATCATGGTTAGAAGCATCTGAATCAGATGAGGAATTAGAGATGTGATGGAATGTGTCAAATGACAGATGTATCAAATTCAAAAAATTAAATAAAAAATTCAGAAAATTGAATCAAATCAAATGAATCAGCTATCCTTTAAAAGCTTATCATTTGAAATTTCTTTCTTTACAAAAAATTAGCTTAAACTCAAATATCAAAGGTTCTCTCTCTTTTTGAATGAATATAATTCTTTGAACAGATTTTCAAGTATGTACTTTTAAGCTTTAAGAGGATTAGAGCTTTTCAAAGATTTGAATAGTGGAACTTGAATGCAGGCAAGGCACGAATACAAATACGAGACACTAAACCCGATGTGAAACCAATCAACATAGAATAAGGTAAGCACAATATTTAATTCATTATTCATTCTTTCCTTTTCTTAAATAAATTTTAGTCAATTAAGCTCGAAAAAGATATATATCAAAAATGTATCGAGCAAATAAAGATAGTATCAGAGCAAAAATGATTTTACAAAGATTTTTAGAGGCATATTAAAAATTCTATATTATATTCATAGTTTCAAAATTAAAAGTATGTATCAAAATTAATTTTTTGGAGTGAGAATATATTTTAAATTAGTTTTAACTTCAATTAGTTATCAAAAATAATTTGGCAATCAAATCAATTGAATTAAATTGAATAATCACATGAAGGCTTAAGTTAAAAGGATCATAAGATAATCAAAGTTCATTATCTTTAACTCAAATTAATTAAAATATTCAGTCAAGGCTAACTAGATAATATTGATCCTAATGATATCGACAGTACTTCTTTGAATCTCGAACTTATGGTGGGCCCATCATCTTCTTTGGCCTCAATAGATCTTCTCGATGCTCAATTTCCATCAAAATTTAAGCTCTTAGAGTATTGAGCAGTGCATAATTGTTGAACCTCCAAGGTGGGGACCTAGTTTGGTGGTGCTCTGGTGATGACTGAACTTGAGCTCTTTGGAGAGGTGAGTAGGACCATAGTTGCTTGTTATACTAGCCCTCGGGCTTCTTGTCCTTTCATTTGACCCCCTTTTTCTCCGAGGCTTGTGGTTGGGATTTTCTTCATATCAAGCCTAGGCCTCCTTGGAATTCGCATACTTCTCCGCCCTCATCAGCATGTCGGCAAAATCTTTTGGATACTTCTTCTCGAGTGAGAAGAGGAGGTCATTCTTCTGGAGTCCGGCCTTAAGTGATGTCATGGCTATGAATTGTTCTAAGTCACGTACTTCCAAAGTCGTGGCATTGAAGCATTTAATGTAGTCTCGTATGGGTTCTTTCTCCCCTTGCTTGATACTAATGAGATAGTCAGACCCACGATGCTGTCGATGACTACTGATGAAGTGAGCCATGAATGCCTTTCTAAATTGTTCAAAAGAATCAATCAAGCCCAGGCGAAGATCTGAATACCACTATCGAGCCGCCTTTCTTAAGGTCGATAGGAATGCTCACCAAAGAATTGCATCCAATGCTCCTTGAAGGATCATTAGAGATTTAAAAGTCTCCAAGTAATCGATGGGGTCTGATGTCCCATCGTATGCTTCTAGCTATGGCATTTTGAATCGTTAAGGTAGTGGTTCTTCCAAAATTCTTCTAGTAAAGAGAGGGTCGGAGATAAAACTGAGGTCTTCTCGAGTTCGCCCCTGTAATCCTTAATCTTCTGCTACATCTCTTAGAACCTTCTTTCTACCTTGAAGTCTCGAGTTCTATGTGGACCATATTGGTGAGGAGATCGGTTCCCTGGGGTTGAATCTCTCCCTGACTGCAGAGTTGGCGATCAGCCATGTCTCCTTCTAATAGGGCTAGCCTGTCAGCTATGATAATTTTATCTTGGCCTCGGACTTCATAGGGGTAAGTGCTGATTCGGCACGTGGTCCCTCCCTAGGGGTGGACCATCAGGTGGTGGCTAAGGTGCGAAAGTTTGCTACATTCCTTGCATTGCGGCAGACAAGGATTGGACCTATTGTACAAAGCTGTTGAACTATTCGTTGGATACAATCAGGGCCGACTATGGAGGTGGTGGTGCCTGAACTAGTTCGGATTCGGGGATTGGCAGCCAGATGTCATTTGGACGCACCTTATTAGAGCAATGAGATTCGTTCGATGCTTCCCTTCATAGTCTCATATTGTTTCCTCTGATTCCCAGATAAAGGTTGGGAGCCCTTCCTCTAATGCCAACTATTGCTGTCAAACCACAAACTTGAGGTCGGAGAACTCATTTTTAGCCGAAGTACCAAAGTGCTGGAGAGCAATTCCTAGAAAAGTAAGTCCCTAGCCAGATTGATTCCGGCAAAGATCCTCTAACACAAGTCAGTAGTTGGAGAATAGAGAGAATAAAAATTATCGAGAGAAGCATACCTTTGGATCTCCACTCCTCCCTATTTATAATAGAGGGGTTAGTATTGTATACATTTGGAAAACTTAATCGATTTTAGGATTTCGCATGTCGATGCGTTAAAAGAGTTTTTCTTTCCGTATTTAGATGCAGGGTTGATTGACTTCTTGCCTTTTTGATAAGATTTGATCAGAACCTTTCAGATTTTCTTATCCATCGTGATTTCTTTTTCTGAAATGACATTCCCACATAATCGATGCAGCTTGCTGAAGACATGAATCTCAAATTGACATTTTGGAAAGCAGAGGTCGGATAAGCTTGAAGTTGATACCTCCAATAACAGATGAGCAGTTTGAAAATCCAGCAGTGGATGAAATCAAGATCCGTAGCAATGAGTTCGAAGATCATATCAAGTCAAAGTTCATGCTTTCGATGGATTCTAGTGCCATCAAGGTCGGAGGTCTAATAAGGTAGAAGCGGAGACCCCTGTCCTTAGTTAAAGCAAAGTTTAGAACTAATGTCGAAGATTTGAATAACCTGAAGTGGACAACTTCGACCTTAGGCAAAGTTGAATTTTGGACCGCTAAGATGAGGTTTATCTGAAATATGTACTTCCAAGGTCAAAGAAAATGTGTTGAGATCAATCAGATAATGATTAGGACTCACGAGGACTAAGCTCGGATTTGGACGATGTCAAGATCTCGGATCTTGGATTAGGCAATTTGTGACCGTCGATGTTGATATCTCTGATATTAAAAATATTAAAGCTTGATGAAGCCAACGTTGGCACTCCAAAGTTGTATGGAAAGTTGAGAGCACAGATATGAATCGAATCTCAGAGGTCGGAGCTCCAAAATATCCGAAGTGGCCATCTCCAATGTCAAGAATATTTCAGTGATGGATAAAGTCTGACCTTCAACAAAGCTGAGGACGCAGGTATACCCACAACACCATACACCCAGAGAAAAATTTAAATATTTGAATAAATTATGGCCCACCATATAGTCAAGCTAACCTAATTCTTATGAGATAACCTGGGGTCTAGGTGAGAAGATATCCAAACTGGTAAACTAAATGAGTTCTGCCAAAATGACGAGGATGAAGATTATGGCTTAGGCAGCCTTCCAATAATGCATGTGTGGGATGTACGCGCAACCACCTACAATGCTGTACTGTTTCTTTTTGTAATCATATGATCAGGAAGATCCTAAATATTTCTCCAAAGATTCTGTCTTATGCTCTGGATCAAGACTAGCTGCAGTTCGAAACGTAATAGTTAGCAAAGAGCATCGAGTGGCTGGGTAGTTTAGCAATGCCAATGTTCCCAAGTAAAAAAAGAAAGTTAAAAAATTGTCTATTTCACTAGTACTGAAAGCTCCGTGCACCAACACAATTTGTGAAACATCGTCGTCAGTAGCCAGTCAGGTCAGCGATTCCTATATGATCATTATATATATCAGTTACCATTAAAAAAATTTCTTAATTTATGTTGCATTGGTACAAGATTGCTAAATCTATGCAAGAAATGTGACAATAAGGATTCTAATCGTGATCAGACACCAAAGACTCCAGTCTCATTAAATAGTTCTATTCCAGTTTTATCTACTAGTTTGTTCCAAGAAATTGAATACTAAAAGCAGCTGTATTTTTGCAGAGCCATATACTTGGATGCTCTTCTAATTTGTGGATATTAATCATTCTATTAGAGCAGAGGCAGTCCTACTAAGGCTAATTTTACCGACAGCAGTAAACAAACTTCCTTCTCCCAGATGTAAGTCAAACCCTCCTAATTAAATCTTACCAAACTTTCAGTATCACCAAAGCATGAAGAGAAGACAAATAAGACGGAGAATCAGACCGATCAAACACAAATTCCCAACTAATGAGTCACAAAATGTTACGATAGCTTCCCATATCTAGATGGTCTTCCCTCCATGGTTAAGAAAATATGATGGGGAAAAATATATGTTTGTACAATAAAATTTTGGAATACTAGCAACAACAGAGACATCCAAATTTTACTTATATTAATTTAATCAATAAAATAATAAAATTGAGCCAGATGGACAGAGCTCAACGCTATTTTTTCGTGGCGATCACGTGAGCCCATTAAACAAACTAACGTGGCAGATTAAAAAATAGAGAAAACCCTTTCATACCCAGCCTCTTTGGGATCCATGATCGATCCTCCTCCCTCCACCGCCCGATCATGAATTTCATCACCAGACTGCTGATCTCATTGTTCGGGTGGCCGAAGGGGGTTTGGATATAGTGCGTCGTTGGCAAGGATCGCAGAATTGGTCGGCGACCAGGCAAAATTGATCTAGGAGGGAGAGAGGGGGAATTTCTTGTAGGTCATTTATTTTTGGAGGTAGATGGAATCAGAGGCAACATGGACGAATTGGAGGCCATTGGTGAAGAAGTGGGAGAAGTAGGCGTCGCTGGCGTTGATGATCTGAAAGCAGTATTGGTGGTGGTCGATGGTGAGTAAATAGGAGAGATGCAGTAGTGGAATAGGGGACTGGGGTGGCTCAGCCTTTGTTATCTACTAAGCGGTTAATTTGGCAAGAAACATTGGCATCTTAGTGGATGGGCAGGAAAGGGATATATGGGTCAAGAGAGAAGAGGGAAGAGGGAAAGAAGGACTGATGGCTACTTGGGGCCGAGACTCCAGTCTGGCATCTGTGGCTCCTATTAATGCAATGGAGACCAGAGAGTTTGGTTGTAGGGGAGGAGAAACAGAAAATGGGAGGGGGTGGCTGTCAGCTTTGGCCTTGCGCGAGCACCAGCAACTGGTTGGTGATTTGGTACTATCAGGTAGCTAGCATGCCAACGAGGGGCGAAAGATGGGGATTAGCTAGTGCGGAAGCAAACCAGAAGGAGAAAGAGGTAGAGATGGATATGGATGGGATATTTTCATAATTAAAAATTATATATCTGAATCAGATTTGAGATAAAACATATTATTATCCATGCTTGTTTGGATATAAAATTTTTTTAGAATCTATACCTATCGTGAGGTATAATTTGGACGCATAAAAACTATCTTATTTGGATTGGATCAACTAAAATTATCATCTTTAGAAAAATGAGAAAAGCCAATGATGGAGCAAAGGATTTGGATTGAACTTTAATATCGATGTGCGGTGGCATCTGATCCCAAAGTACATGCAAGGATAGCTTCACGAGGCCTTAGAGGGATGGGGAGGAGAAAAACAGAACAAGAGAGAGAGGGAGAGCCACCAATGAGGCTTTTACAATGGCTTCTAGATGGAGAGGGTGAGAATAGAGAAGCAGCCATGACCCTCCCTCTCCAAGCCTATGCTTGGTTGGTTAGGCAGCCATGGCATCGGCTTAGCCTTTAGTACATGAGAGAAATGGGGGGAAGGTGCGGTGGGAATGTCGGAGGTAGGCATTCCTTTTCAGACATTGGCCTAAACATCATACCATGTCAGTAGTACTTTAGTCTTTATTGTGCCATGTTAGATTATTTATGGAATAGGTAAAATCATGTGACAACTATGGACAAACGGTATTGAGCTTCATCTATCATTTTTTTTTTTTGATTTGGCTCGATTTTACTATTTCATTATCCAAATTGATACAACTAAAATTTGTATGACTCGATTGCTAGTACCCCTAAACTTTATTATATAAAGATCAAATATCTAAATAAATATGTGGGGCAATCTGATGTCCATACTTATTATGTGTGTCCATACTTATTAAAAGACATAGGAGAGCAAAGGCAAATACTGCAAAATGAAATTAAGGCTTAGCAAAATTTGCAGCTTAGTAGCCCATGATGAGATATCTTGAATCCTATTAAAATGATATATTTATAAATGTCATCAAGGTTACCAAACTAGAATATACCACAACCATCTTGAGTTGCGTGTTCCATATGGTATCGGTACTGATACAGACTCGATATGAGAGCACACCATCTTGGTACGCCAAATCCACCCCAAACACTGCACTAACATTGGTATCGATATGAGGTTCGATGCTGATGACAAATCTTAAACGATACTGAAGAATCCTGGAATTTTAGCTATAGATAAAACATTAATCATCGCTTAGAATTTCATGTAGTCCAAAGATGGCCTAGGAAAAGGTTAGATATCATATGACATCAAAAACTAATGATTGTGAGAGCTGATATGAATGTTCTCATTCCATAGGACATGCTTTTGCAAAGGAAGCAACGTTAAAATAACATTCACCGAATCGAGATTACATTGATCGGACAAAAAAATTTTTATTTATGAATTTGTTGGATGGATCAATAAGATGGGCCATGAAAAGTACACTAGCATCAAAAAAAAATGCTGCAATAGAGATGATTAAGAATGAACAACTCGAGAATACTGACACATCCCACCAATATGGTACCACTCCATACAGTAAATGATTTGTACCATGGGTGTGAGGCACCAATTCGAGCATGGACTAGGAGGTCGGCGCTTTAGATCGGTACCAGTTGGGACAAGCCAGTATGCTAGCTAGATTTGCTAGTATCAATCGAGGCATAGCCTGGTCCCATTGTTTTGAATATAAAAAAAGAATTCCTTGCCCCTTGCTCTCTTTTCTCAGGAGAGAGGAAAGATAGACTTGAGTATTTATAGGGCCAAGCTAGAATCGGAGGATGGCAGCATCAAAATAGCAGGCTCGAACTTGGACCAGTTTGATCTTGGGCCCATAAATCATAGATTAAACCTAACCCACTAGCAAAAAAGAGGGCCATAAGCTGACTCGAACAGCCCAAACAAGTTTAACCAACCGAGCTTAGCTTGACCTACCAACTTGACCAAAAAAAGAAGTTCAACTAAACTCAAACCAAGCAATCCCGATAAAAAATTTACATACAAAGCCAGATAAAAACAACCACCTGCTAATATAGTACAAGAAAGAATAATAATAATAATAAAGCATAATGCTAGTGTTGGATAGAGTGTTCATCTTGATATAAAGGTGGCATCTGGGTGCTTGCATTGGTGGTGGTGGTCGAGGAGGTAGCCTCCTTGTTTGCTTTGGAAGTGGAGGCATAGGTAGAAGCAGAGTTGGAGGCATTGATCGTTCTTGATGAGGACTCACACACGGCGTAGTTGGATCCTTGGGGTGCATAAGCTCTTATCCGATATCTGGACCCAGGGATGCCAGGCCTCATGGGCTCCTCTAATGTACTTGGCAATTTGGATAGAATCACCACCACCCGCTTCATGTCTGGCCTCAGCTTAGGATCAGACTGAATGCAGAGGAGCCCTATGTGCACACACATTGCAACCTGTTCTGGAACTGCTGTGGATCTCAGGGTAGAATCCATCAACTCCAGACTCTGCCCCTTCTTGTAGAGCTTCCAAGCCTGAGATAGTTCCAATGTACCATATAAAACATAAAGGCCACAATATCAATGGACGCCACGAAATAGCGAAGGTGATAGAAATTTGGATACAAATACACAAGAATTCAAATTGTTCAGTAAGAATTTTTTATGAATGTATGTTGTTTGTTGTCCATTGAAGTTCGCAATGTTCGAATTTGGATGGATGGCCTCATGGCAATTGGATTGGTTGCCGCCATCAAACTTTTCCAATCAACTCAGGCATAATGCAGGTACACTCTTACTGATAAAAATGTCTTCCCTTTCTGGATTTTAGTCACTGATCAATTTCCATCAGAAAGAGTTGATTGACTATAAAAGTATACATCAAAGAATTGAGTGGTCAAAATATATATTGTCTTTGCAAACTGATTATTTGATCCTAGGTTTTGCAGGAGGAAGTTGTTGATTTTGAGTAAAATCAAGAGGAGCTAAATAAGATTTTAGGATATGGAACAACTAGATTTCATTATTAAATATAAAGCTTCTTTTCAATATTACTATCCATACAATAGAGAAAATCCAGAGTAAATGGGTGTTTCTCCCCTTCAAAACACAAATTTGCAATAAATCCGTTATGCATTTGCGCTAACTCTCCTTTCTTCTGTTGGAAAAAACCTGTGATGGCCCATATTTGTTAGAAGTCATACATGACATTCCTCCCCAAATTTTAGTATTAGAGCTTCCGTGTCTCCATTATAAGAACATTAATGTACCCCGCACAACCTATTGGAAGTAAGGACTTGCTGCAATGTTGCATAAAACATGAAGATATCCATAGAGATGAAAACCTAATCCAGCATATGTAGGCAACCAGATTAAGTACCCAAATCATTTGAGCTGCTCAAACCATGCAGCATAGGGATGTTGGTTAGGTGGTTGACAATCTATCAATATATAAAACATAACATAACCATTCGGCCTTGTCCAAATTATTTGGGCTTTGCTTTATGGATCCTCATTCATCAAGAAAGTTCAAATCCATTCCATAATTTGACATTTTTGTATGACCTGCTGTTGACTGTCAGCCTTGCATCTTTCTCGGCCAAGCTCACGGCCAGTAATGTGGTGCTTTTTATAGAAAGTCCATTTAACCTTTGTAATATAAAAGATTTTAATTCTATTTATATGATAAATTTGAAAATATTTAATAGATACTTCTTTTTAATACGCTTACACTATTTATTCTAACATTTTTGTTATAGATGACTCGTGTACATTTGATCATGTATATAAATGGTAAATACCTGATTTATCTTCATATTTTCTTAAAAAAGAACATATTTATATGAAATTATAGGATTTGTATGTACATTTCTTTTAAACACCATAAATTCATAAATTCTTACATTGATATATGGCATAGAGCCATAGACAATTTAGATATTACTCATAGTCATAGATTATTCCTTTGTCTTTGGAGTGCCTGCAACACCCTAGGATTTCATCCAAAAAAGCCAGCCGGAAGATATTATTTAGGTTCCTTGATCTTGTATAAGTACACAAGATCTTTACAACGAATAATTGATATGGGACTAAATACATACCTACACGGATTCTTACATACTCCTCCAATTTAAGCCTTAGCATCCTCGCCAAGCTAAGGATCCAAATCCATGCATCCATTCATAAATACCACGATTATCCCATAATCAACCCCAATGAACTTGTACTATAGTATCTTTTAGTCCACATAAGCTATAGACTGGTCAGCTCTAATACTATTTATAATAACCTAGGATCTCATCTAAAAAAACTAGTTAGAAGATATTGTTTAGATTTCTTAGTCTTATATAAGTACCCAAGATCTTCCCAATGAATAACTTATGTGGGACTAAACACATATCCGCACAAATCCTCACAGTGCTATATAGACTTGTTCATGCTTGCATGCATAAATGTGAGCATGTGAATTCGCATATGCATGTTTCTATGGTTCTTGTACCGGTAAACGTGCATGTGCATATGTTCGTTGGGTATAACAAAATTTGAATTTGATATTGCCAATATTCAAGACATATTTGATATGTTTTCACCTTTAGTCATTAGACTCATAAATTTAGATCGTTCTTTCTAAAGTTGTCCTTGGGCTATCATAGCTTAGAGCTTCATTATAAAGCATGACATCCCACTACATAATCAAAATAAGACACCCTTACCAAATAGTCGAGCATTTCAACTTGATGGAAGTGGTGTGCTAACAAATAATGAGATGATAATTTTTAACTCCATGTAGACTGTTAAGTGATTTATGTCAGTAATAAAATATTTTTGTGGTACTAGATCCATAAGATACATATAATAATATGCAGAACTTTGTCAGTTCTAGCAATTAAGAGAGAACTATGGATCTTCTGCTTTGTCCATTAAATAGTGATACACCATAATAAATCCAAGCGACACATAAATGTGGCTAGAAACTGTGCGATGACTGCAGTATGCTGGCTATATCATTTTTAGTTGCTGGAGCAATGATTCCGCATCAATACTTAGGTTGTTATCACATGTTACCTAGTCAATCTAAGAGCTCAATTAGTTGAAACCAAACTAGAGTTTTATTTTCAATGTGTTTGACAATTTTGCATGTCTTCACTTTGAGGGATTCTCCTATCAACAGTGATAATTTGATGATCAAATTGCATTGATCAAGTGACGTGATTACCTTTAGGGTGCATTTAATTCTTGACTGAAATCAAAATCAAAATCAGAATAGGAATTGAAATCAAAATGGGAATTAGATTCCCCATTGCATTTGGTTCATGATCGGAATAGTATTTGAATACTAGGAGAGAGTAGGGATTGAGTTTTGAGGAATTGGGGTATTCCTATTCCCCCTTGGAATTAGAATGAGAATTGGACTTCCTCCATCCAAATAGCCAGAATAAGAGTTACTCATTCCAATTCTCATTTCAGAGTCCAAGTTCCCCTAACCAAATACACACTTAGTGTTCTAATGCCGGTGTAGGACACCTGATACTAGTCCATAATTAGATTGGTTAAATAGGATTTGATCAGACAGCCAAGTCAAGAAATGGTAGTTTTTCAAACTTTTCACAAATTTATTTTTGAATAAACAACTATACTGTTTTGAAAAGTATTTCTCCATAAAAATTTCAACTATACTATTTTGAAAAGTATTTTTCCATAAAAATTTCAACCATAATTGATTAAACTCTAGAATGCAATGGACAGTAGGGGCACGTTTGGTTCGTGACCAGAATCCGAATCACAATTGAAACAAAAATGGATTGTAATGGCTATATCTCCTGATGTTTTGGTCCATAACCAGAATCAGAATGGAATTTGAATACTAGGGAGAGTAGGGATTGAATTTTAGGAGATTGAGATATTCTCTTTCCCTCCTAAAATTGGAATGGGAATGGGACTCCTTACCAAATGGCAGGAATGGAAGTCATTTTTTCCTATTCCCCAGGACTCCCCCCAACTAAATAGTTGGAATGTGAGTCATTGGTTTCCATTCTCATTCCGGAGTCCAACTCCCCCCAACTCTTCCAACCAAACATGTCCTAGATTTATCAATTATGGGTTAGTCCCAAGAACAATCATAAGCTATTGTAATAGTAGTAATACTAAAATTAGGGGTGCCAAAATATGTGACCCACCAACTTGACTCATGTTCGACCCATAAGTAGGTTTAGGTCTAGGCTAAATGGATTTAGGTTATAAACATGTTGATCTATTTGACCTATTTAATACTTGGATCGAATTCAAAGTTTAGGAGTCTAACCCATTTAATATTTGGGTTCGATCAGGTCATACTATTTAAATAGGCAGAGTGATAAGATGACCGAATCCAAGGTATGATTTTTTTTTTTATAACAAATCCAAGGCATGATTAAAATTTAAAACTACATGCTCTCAGATGCTCTTTTTTTTCCAATTCTTACATCTCATGATCCTGTTACCAAAACAAAAAGTTCTACAATCCCACCCACCTCAAAAGTCAAATCTCAAAACCCCTTCGTAATTACAATTAGGTTTTTCGTTGATCATCTTCTCCTCCCCCAAACCCCGAATCCGGCCCCCACTAATTCCTCCTTCCTCCTCTAGTGCCACCCCATCATCCTCTTGGCCACCCCCCCCAACTTCCTTATGTCCTTCAGCGACTGCCTTCTCGATTGGATCCATTGCCTCAACTCGGACCGCATTCTCCTCAGCGGTCTCTCTCCACTACTGGTGGAGAAGGTGAAGCATGAGATGGTGGCAGAGAGAAGGGGGATCATGATGGAGGAGGTGAGGAAGGCGTTGAGGGCATCACAGATAGGGCAGTGAGGGCGATCTTGATGAGCTGCATCCCTTACTCGGACTTTGTTTAGTTGCTATGATGCCGACGACAAGCAAGGGGTGGGGATTGCTCGCTTGTTTGATGAGGCCAAGGCTGTCATCATCTTGAGAAACACCATCTTGCTCTGCCTCGAAGTGGTGTCCTTCTATATTTTCCTCTAAAATCCCATTAAACATGATGACAACCTTTAGGGCTCGTTCTTTTGTGGGTAAATATCATAAAAAAGTTGATCTACTTTTTTATTGACCAACTTACCTATATTCTCATATTTTTCAAAATAAAAAAGTTACTTTTCCATGGATAGCATTTACCCATGAAATGAGGGAAAATTTTACCCACCCAAGGGATGGCTAAATCATTTTCCCATTAGCTAGTAAAGTAGGCATTTAATTTTATACCTAAAATAACCCATCCTCATTTCTAATATCCCCATCATTTAATCCTCAATAACTCAGCCATCCACCTTCAAATCTAAAAAGCATAAGGGATATTATGAGAAATATGAATAAATTTTAATAACTTGCCTAAGAAAATAGTAATATAAAAGAACATGAGTAACAGTTTTCGAAGCAATTTACCCATGCATAAAAGAACATAGATAAATTATTTTTCTATCTAAATATCACCTGAAAAATATTTACCTATGAAAATTATAGATTCCCAAATAAATGTTTTACCTGCAAAAGAATGACCCTTTAATAAAATGGAAGAATTCTCATAACTCTCCAAATTTAGACCTTTGGGATCAAATGCTCCTTTATAAAGAAATTTTTAAAAATTATTTTTTTTCCCAAGGATTGTCATCCTGAAATTGATCTCGCTGAATGTTTCCGTTCCAATTTAACCTTCTACTAAATAGATTAAATAGGTCATAAAGCTAAACAGCTTAACCTAACCTGTTTAGTAAATAGGTTAAATGGCTCGGATCAGATAATATGTTTGGTAAATGGTGCAGGTTCAGGTTTCAAATCCTAACCTATTTAATAAATATATCAAGTTCAAGTTTGACTTTCATTTGACCCAACCCATATAGACCTAACCCATTTATGATATGATCCAACATGATTGCCACTCCTAACTAGAATCGACTATATGTAAATAGATTTACTATTACATAAATGATTTTATCTCACAATATTCCAAAATTTAGGGAGTTTGTTATAAATTTGTAGCATCAGTTTCCTAACAAATATAACTTATGTTTAAGGGTCACATGTAGTAATATTACTTTGATAAGTAACTAAGTCTTCACTAACCACGCATATAGTGGCCTTTTGGATTGGAAATCTAATCTAGGCCTACTTCAATAGCACAAAGATTTAATAAGTTATTCAATAAAACTATTCTACAACAAGAAGAGAATTTTTTTGAGATAAACAAATTATTGCAAATATCTCTAGCAAGATGAAGCATTTAAGAGAACATTTTTTCAAAAAGGGTGAACTTACGGATATGGCTGAAATAATCTAGTAGCAAATGAAAGAGGGATTAATGTTGTTGCATAGTTTTTTTTAACCTATGGTGAAAAAAACAAAAGAAAAAATTGCTATTTTGTTTGGACAAATTGATCAAAATCTTTATATTCTCAAGAAAGGAAAAAAACATTGATGATGGAGCATATAGAGTACTTGACTGAAATTCTCTTTTCACCCAGTTTGGAGAGCTATCTATAATTGGCTAATCAATAATAGCATGGACAAAGATTGATCTTAAGGACATTGATGGAACATCTGCCTTCATGCCTTCTCAATTGCTACCAAAAAAACTTAGTGGTGCTTATTCCAAAAAGCATTTTTTTATAACAAATCAGCATGTAAAACAATAAATTAATGATCATCCTTACAAGATCATGTCAAAGTTCCTATGTATACTTCACAAATGATTAAGAAAAAAGGCAAAAAATCAGAACTTGGAGAATCTTATGACAAAATTGATGATGATTATCCTTAAGTCAAAGGGCGCTAATCTTTAGTAGAACAAAAGATGAAAAGATGCATAACTTCCACCAACTTTCTCTTGCCCTACAAGATGTTAAGTGGCAAGTTACTTTGAAAGAGGGATCCTCTTTTCTCTTTATTATTTTCATCAAAGACTAAATGTTTAACCAAGATTATGGTGTCAAGATATAAGAGAGTGAAACAAGGTTTTCAATTCTAGTACCGATGGTCGTTTCGGTTGGCCAACGGCACGGTCCGATATGATACCAGATCGAATCGGCACGAACCAATAAAGAGAGGAGAAAAAGAGAGAAAGGGAGAAAAAGAGAGGCCGCCAAAGGGCCTTCAGCTGGTTGCTGTGGCCATTGGACGGTGTAAACGCCGCCTGTGGCTCCGCAACATGAAACAAACCTTGTTTCATGGATTTTTTTTAAAAAACGAAAAAAAAGTGAAGCCGGCAATTGCCGGCTTCACTATTTATGTGCTTTTTAAAAAAACCCGACGAAGGAACAGGGGCAGTCGCCCCTATTCCATAACTGCGGCTCCGCCAGCGCGGCCTCCACCATCTGATGGCCGCAGAGGGCCACCACCATCCTCCGACGGCTGCAGAGGGCCACCGCCAGCTTTCGGTTGCCTCTCCCGCTCCTCTCTCTCTATCTTTATTTTTCTCTTTTTCTTTTCCAACACCGATGTGTGCCGTTTTCTCTGCCATAACCGTCCCGGTTCTCTGCCAGTCTGGTTCAGGATGCCCTGAACCGTCCGATTCAAGACGATTCTGAGAACACTAGAGTGAAATGATTATTTCTATTCAATTAGTTGATGACACTCTGTTTGTTATATAAAATTTAATATTTTTTGTATGTATATCTTCATAAATATTTGCAATTGCATGTAAATCCTTATACTATTTACGTATATATATCAAAATAGGTGAAACCATCCCAAACCACTTGATTTAGGGTATCTCGAGTTGTAAGTGGCACAAAGCAAGATAGTTTTGGCAATGAAATCGAGAAATTGATGGAACGGGAGATAGAAGGATAGAGAAGAAAAAAGAGAGAGGAGAGAGAGGGAGGGAGGGAGAGAGAGGGCTTAAAGGAGAGAGAGGTGGGGGGGGGAATAGCGCTGAAGGATAAGAAAGGGCTTTTGAAAGAAAAAAAGGGAAAGAGAGTATGGCTGCCAATTTCAATTAAAAATTTTTAAAAAAAAGTCAATAATGGCTGCTAACTTCACTTTAAAAGTTCGAATAGAAAAAAAAAAAAAAAAAAAAAAAAGGCTAAAGCCCTTGTTTCTTTTTGTCTGATGCATAGAGGAGAGAGAGCTTTAAAGCCCTCTCTCCCCCTCCCTTATCCTAATTTGGTGGCCACCGCTCACTATTGCCCCCCCCCACCTCTTTTTTCCTTCTCCCTCCCTCCCTCCTCTCTCTTCCTCTCCTTCCTCTCCCCCTCCCTCATTGGTTTCCTTGTCAGTTCATGCTAGAATCGTATGGCATGAAAGCATACCATACTATACCGCCAGTCTATTGACATGGGTGCTTGGTTCAATAATATGAACCTTAGTGGATACTATTACGAATTATTTGTTTTACATATCTATCCTTATAAAAATCTAAAATTGCATGTGTACTCTGTGAAAAATATGCAAGGTTTCGTGCATGAATTTCAAAATTCTTTTTTGAATATAACATAGTGGAAGTTGTAAATTAAACCATTTAATCTACAAATGCATGTAATCTAATTACTAAACCCTACATCAAGGACCTATAACATGTCATAATGCATGCATAAATCTGAAAATAAATATTTTGATATTGATCAAATCAATACCCTAGATCTAGAATAATTCTAGATCTAAACCCTAGATCACATCTAAGTGAGAAAAGAGATCAAATCTCTTACCTTCACACGGGTCGAGAACTCCGCGATTGATTCCTATTATTGCTTTTGGAGCCGCACACGCGTCCGGCCTCTACAGAAAGTCCATACGAGGCTGCAACAAAATTGGAGGTTCGTCGAACGAAAATCTGTTCGAAGTACTAACTTCTCACGGATCCCTCCCGATAGTTAATTTAAAATTTATTCCTCGGATCTCTTGGACACTCCAAGAGACGAAGAATAAGAGAAGAAATAAGAAAGAAATCCAACCTTTGAATCTCTCATAAATCAGAAATAAAATATATTAGAAAAGATCCTAAGAGAAGACAAATCTTCTCTTTCAAGATATCAACGATTGATGCCTTGAAAACATCTTTATGCTAGGACGAGAGGAGACCTTCTTCCCTAAACTTTTTTCATGTTTTCAGATCTTATACTTTCTGATTTTTCTCATAGAAAAATTTCACAAAATATGGAGAAGAAGGATTCTCAAAGAAACCTTAAGAGAAGACCTTCTCTTCTTCTCTCATCAGAGCATGATCAGATCATGTTCAAAATTGATCATTCTGCCCCAACATCTTGGAGCACAGATCTCCACGCCCTCTTCCTCTCTTTCTTAGATTTTTATCATATAAAAATCACAAAGAAAAATGAGAAAGTAATCCTTGAAAGAAAAACTATGATAGAAGACTTTCTTTCTTATCTTTGTCTTCATCAAGACATCAACATTTGATGTCCAAAAGAAACCTTCTTCCTTCAAGATGTTTGGCGCCTAATACCCCACACACTCTCTTCTTTTTCTTTTGCTTTTTACCGTGGAAAACCCCCAGACTATTTGATGCCTACACCTATCATCATATAGGAAGCGCCACAAAATAAGGAAGACTAGGTCAAATGACCTAGTCAAACTTAGAAATTATGGGGCGTCCAACTCTTAGACCCCCTTCCCCTATTTTATCTGTGTGGAGACTAAGAAACCACACACAAACCAAGGAAAAAAGGCGACAAAAATAATAGGTAGGCGTTGGAGGAAATAGCAAAAGAAGAATAAAGTGTTTTGGTCAAAAGGGACTCTTTCAAAGAGAAATAAACCAAACCACCTTCCATAATGAACCAAATCAGATTTGATTCAAATTAAACCAGATATGGGGTGTGGGAAATCAATCCTTAGGCATGAAAATCTTAGAAAAAATCTGGAAATAAAAATAAGTAGGCGTGGAGATTATTTTCGCAAGGAAACAAGGAATCCTAGTCTATCTAGAATTCTCATGTATTGACTGGGTCAAACCAATTTTTAACCCAATTAAAATATGATTAGTGCAAGCCAAATTATGGATGATCCTAGTCCAACCAGAAAATCAATTAATTTAGATTTAAACCATATTTAAATCTGATTTAAATCCTAACTCAATTAGAAATTATGTGCACTCAAATTCTAGTCCAATTAGAAATTATTTTTTCCTTGCAATTGGCTTATCCAATAAACTAATTAAACTTAATCTAATTAAGTTCAAACCAATTCTAATTGAATCTAATTCAATTAGAATTGATCTCAGCCCGATTGCTCAATCAGATTGAGCCAATTAGCAATCCAATTGCTAATCGATCTTCCTGCAACACTTGCATTAGGTCAAACATCAATCGCATTAATTATTTGACCTTAGAATGATTCTCAATCATCAATTAACTGTCTGATCTGGTTATAACCTCTAATGTGTATAACCCCATAAGTTTGAACCTAAACTAGTAGCACAAGAATCAATTCCTATACCGATCGAAGTAACCATCTAGCAATGGTTCCTGACGTCCGGATAGGTTGAATGTATGCAAAGCAACATTCTTAAAATCCTGGCCCATGGTTATCATATAATTCATCCCTTTGACTAATAACGCTCAAGACGACTTCGAGTACGCTGTCAACACTCATACAAGTCATCTCTATTGTTTCTCAAAATTTTGCAAATCCCGTGACTCCTCACGAAAATTACCCAGACCTAGGTTTTGCTAAATTGAAATACAACGAGTCATTCTCTTCCTAAAGTTAATCAGGAGTGGTCAATCTCATCTTGACTCACACATCGACTCTACAAGTACTTGATTGTACCCAAAAATCTTCTGAACCTATATTAAAAATACAGGCAGTCCAGTACCAAAGTACAATAAGTTACTTGCAAGTCACCATGGTGATCTCAGATCAAAGGGACACTTATACCCATTGGCCTCAACTAGCTACTCTTGACAGTAGAGTGCTACATTGATCACGTTCAGTGTAGATGTACTCCTACATCTCACCTGGATGCCATATCAGTGTCTCCACACCACTTGATTACAAGGACAACCAACGCATATGGTATACAGCGACCTACACTCGATAAGTTATCGTTCTTATTAATAACTTATCATTTGATCGTAAACAGTTTAAGAACCATCCGATAAATACTCCTTTATTAATTGATTGTAGTTCTAAGAACATCATAATTTAGAAATTCATTTAAGGAAGATGAAACTTCTATGATGAAACAGCCAAATAACTATTATTATTAGATAATTCATATACTAATTTCAATCATCTACCACTTAGATAATTGGCTTTAAGACACATTTTCTAATAATTCCCACTTGGACTAAAGCTAATCAAAATAATATCAAATATCCTATCTTCCACTTGAGTTCGTAGAACTCCTTAGTTTCGAAGACTTAGCAAATGAGTCAGTCAAGTTCTCTTTTTTTATTGATCTTCCAAAAATCGACATCACCCTAATCTAAAATCAAAAATGATAGCGATGCAAAACATGTTGGTCCTTTGGTTCTTTAGCCTGAGCTATGGTTTCAATGCTACGATAGGACTGGACCATCGATGGAGGGTGCCACTCTCAACCTACTAATAAACGTTAGCAACTACACAACTTATATGGCAGCATCACATGCTACGATATACTCTACATCACTAATTGAATAGGCTACAATATCCTGCTTGAAACCTTTTCAGTAGATTGCTCCTATAATTAGGATATGACCCGATGCTCTTTTGTTGTCATCTTGATCTGACTAAAAATTGAAATTGAAACATCCACAAGTTTTAAGTCAGTATCTCCATATTTGAGTCACTAGAGCTTAGTATTTTTCAAATATATGAGGATTGTCTATACAATCTTCCAATGATTCTCATTTAGATCAGACTGGTATCTACTCACTACCATTAGTGAGTATATCATATCTGATTTTGAACATGAAATTAGATGACAGCCAAATCTTTATTCCATGCAATGCTGAAATGTCATTCCCGATTAAGAAAACTTCATCCACAGACAACATAAGGAATAACACTATAAAATATTTTGCCCACTTACAAATGTAGAGTTTGTCTTTGTTCATAACAAAGACATACGTTCAAAACGTATGTTCCAAAACTAAGATAATAGCCAAACGGGCTTTACAGGTCTTTACCTTCCCGTCTGTGCTATTCTGATTCTTTTGAAAATCTATTCACATCCAATGAATTTTATCCCTTCAGGTGAATCTAGTGTCCACACACTATTGATTTCCATGGACTTCAATTTGGATTATGTAGCTCCAAACCACTTCTCAAAGTCAGACCACTGCATTGCATCCCTATAGGTGATCAGATCTTTATTGTTCTCATTGAGCTCAACAGGATCGCCATCCCAGACCTAAACACTGAAGTATCTATTCGGCTATCGCGGTACTCTACTGGATCTCCTTAAAAATGCCATTTTAATGGACTTCGGGTTTGATCTGATCAAATCCGGTTCTGTAGGTTTACTAGATTATGTTGGTTCTTTTCTACCAGTCAAACTTCTCCAAATTCAACTTGATAGACATCAGTTCCTTCTCTAAAGAATTTCTTTTCAAAAAAAATGCCCTACTGCTGATGAACATCTTATGTTCTTCAGCATGATAGAATTAATAATCCTGAAATATCTATTGGACCAAGATCCAAGTTTATTTGTGTGCAAACCTTTGACATAGGCCGACCAACTCCAAATCCGAAGGTGAGAGAGTCTAAGTCTATGCCCGATCCATATCTTATATAGAGATTTACAACAGATTTACTCGATATATTTTCAGAGTAAAACAAATAGTCATAACAGCATAACCCTGAAACAGGCAGACAAGTGAACCCTATCGTGGATTGAACCACGTCTAATAAAGTTCAAATTTTTTTTTTCGATACACTGTATTTCGAAAAAAAATTCACTAAAAGAGAATCCTGTTCTCTCCCAGATATGTCACAAACTTACTGGATAAGTATTCGCCTCTTCGATCTGATCAAAGAGTTCAAATACCATTTCCAGTTTGTTTTTCTATTTCATTATTGAATCGTTTGAACATTTCAAATGATTCAACCAAGACGCATCCATGCCCAGATAGATCGTCTGTAATGAAATATTAATATTTTTCTTTGGCACTTAAGTTCATAGGTCCACGTACATCACTATGTATGAGATTTAGAACTTTATCGACTCCACCTTTTTCAGTAAAAGATGACTTTGTCATCTTCTTAAGAAGACAAGACTCACGGATTATCAATAATTCACAATCATTGATGTCGAGGTTTTCCTCTCAAGCTAATCCGTTCATCCTATTTTTGTCAAGATGACTAAGCCTATAATGCCAAATATAGACATCCATGACATAATCTAACTTGGATGTTAATTAAATGTGTACATTACACTTAATAGGCTGTATAAATGTTAAATATCATTTCTTTATTGTCCATGTATTATTACAACATTATTCATAATAATATCATAATAATCTCCTTTATTGATAAATGATAACCATCTCTGACCAAAAGTCTATCAGAAATCACATTTATCATAAACGATGGACAATGGTGACAATCACTCAAAATGACATCTTTTGAAATAAAGCTCGACAATTCCTAAAGCTAGGATTGGAACAAGACTTCTTTCCCTAACGTTCAGAAATCTCTTACCATTTTCAAACATTTCACTTACCTAAAGTCCTTGTAACAAATTGCATAGAACTACCGGTATCCAATACCCAACTAGTAGATTACATATAGAGAAATTTCAAGATGTTATCCTATAACATCCTTGACAAGCAACTCTTGCCCCTTTCTCTTGTTCAGCCTGTTATGGTCAAGGGAAGCAAGACAATTCTTCTTCCTATGACCCTGCTTCTAATAGCAGAAGCACTATGCCTGATTTGGGTCAATATTGAACTAATTATTTTGACTAGGCCTAGAAGCCCCAATACGAACTCATTCGTACTGCTGAACCAAATTCAACTTTCGATGCTAATTATCGAAATTGGATCCCATAAGTCATCACTATCTGACAATGATTAGAGCAATTAGGGTTTAGCTTTATTCTATGAGTAAAAAGAACAATGACCTAAGTATATGAATTATTTTAAGCCTACAAACTTGGACTTTAGTCTTAAGATTCTTCCACTATTTTATTCTAATTGGTAGCCTCTACCTCCAATTCAAAAAATTACTTTAATTTTCTAGTAGGTACTAGAATCCACGTAGACTACACACAAGCCCGACTTTGGTCGGTCAATCCATGTGCACCTATGGATAGGTTCATTAATCAATTATTTCTCTAAACAACTTCTAGTAATTTAATTTTGCCTCAGAAACCTAATCAATAGGCTTTGGCCTCCACTGTAAGGATCCAATTAGGTCCAACCATTAACATGACCATACTTGGTGCATCTAACCAATGAATAACTAAATCCAACTTTGGTTGGCCAACCTAACCACCATTAGAAAGACACTTCTAAGTTATCATATTATGAATGATAATTTTATTAGTCAATAAGCACCAAGCCTTTGGCCTCTAATGATTATTGAGTTAATGGATCCATTATCATCCAATTTAATGGAAGACTATGACTCAGTTATCTTCATAACTTTATTATTTTAAGGACCTAATAATTTTAAAGAATTTAAATTATTAATAATTTAAGGATAAAAAGAACATAGACTAATTTGCTCCCACTGACTTCACCAAGTCAAGTCCTCCCACTGACTTCTCAAGTCTTTGACAAGGACTAGGATTAATATTGATCCATGGACACCTAGTTCAATCTTACTGATTTTCTATATGACATGGATTAGCACGAGTCAATGAGCAACCTAATCAAGACCTGATTAACCACATTGGCCAGGTAAGTGAGATCGATAGGAAGGTCTGCTAAGGCTTGCCTTAGACACCATCAAAAATGATCAGATAAGCGGGCTACCAATTAAAAACCATCGGTCTGAGAATGCCAGACTTATCTTAGACACCAATCGATTTATCAATTTTGATTTGATCTGCCTAAAGACTCGGGCTCAACCACTGAGTCACGATCAGTATCCATTTGTTAGATGTATGAAGTTTGATCAACTACAACTATTGAAGTGATCTATAAAAATGATCTAATTCTAATTAACTATTAATTTTATTTGATCAATTTCTTAACTAAATCCATATTTAATCTAATCCTAAGTCTAACCTAGTTAAGAATCTGATCAAAGCTAACCCATTATTCTTTAATCTATATTTTATGAAATTATCTTAGAATCTTTAAATCACAAACCTAGATCCTAGACAATTACTTAATTCTCAATTAAGTTCAAAGCTTATGGGTTTGGATTTATAGAACCTCAGAACTAATTTCTGATTTGATCATTTAAAATATTTTTAAATTATAAATAGTTTACATTGAATTATATTTAATATATGGTTTTAGATCTGATTTGTTTTAATATTTCGATCATTTCCTATGGTTTCGAATCTAGAATTTTGCAGAAAATAAGTTTTTAATTTAAATTCTACAAAATAAATATATCATATACATTCTAGATTCAAAACAAAAATTATATATCAACATATGTAATAAGAGGATTTAGATTTAAACATAAAACACATCATATGAATCAGATCATAAACCATTTAAAATTAGATTTAAAATCTAAAAATAAATCATAAATAACTTTAGATCTCATATAATATATTTATGATTTAGATTATTCGGATCAGCACATACTAGAATAACCTCTCCACTATAAGAGATAAATCTTACAGTAGGACAACCTCATAGCAGTATGTGCAACTCGATATTATTTAGATCTAATCTAAATAATCTAAAATAGATCTAACATCTATTTAATTTTATATTTAAAATAAAAAAAATAAATTATAAAATTATTTAGATCATATCTAACTTATTCATGATTCAAGAATAGATCAGCACATATTAGAACAACCTCTCCACTGTAAGGGATAAATTATACAACAGGACAATCTTATAGCAGTATGTGCCATCTTCAGAGTTTTATTTTTCAGATTTAATTTAATACAAATATGATCATGTTATAAACGAACCTAGATGCTCTGATACCACTTATGGAAAATATGCAGGATTTCATGCATGAATTTCAATTTTTTTTTTTGGAATATAACGCAACGGAAGTTGTAAATTAAACCATTTAATCTACAAATGTATGTAATCTAATTACTAAACTCTATATCTAGGATCTATAATATGTCATAATATATGCATAAATTTAAAAATAAATATTTTGGTATTGATCAAATCAATACCCTAGATCTAGAATAATTCTAGATCTAAACCCTAGATCACATCTAGGTAAAAGAAGAGATCAAATCTCTTACCATCGCACGAGTCGAGAACTCTGCGATTGATTCCCGTTGTTGCCTTTGGAGCCACACACGTGTCTGGCCTCTACAGAAAGTCCACACGAAATTACAACAAAATTGGAGGTTCGTCGAACGACGATCCACTTAAAGTGCTAGCTTCTCACGAATCCCTCCTGATGGTTAATTTAAAATTTATTCTTTGAATCTCTTGGATACTCCAAGAGATGAAGAATAAAAAGAGGAATAAGGAAGAAATCCAACCTTTGGATCTCCCATAAATCAGAAATAAAATACATTAGAAAAGATCCTAAGAGAAGACAAATCTTCTCTTTCAGGATATCAACTGTTGGGGATAAACCCCGCTCCCGCCGAAGTCCAGTTTGATGCTTAGTCTAATATAATTGGTAATCACGGAAGAGCTTCGATCTGAAATTCTCCCTCCAGCAGCCGAACTCCTTCCGGACTCCTTCAGCAGCCAAACTCCTCCAACAGCCGAACCCCTCCCGGACTCCTCCAGCGGTCGAACTCCCTCCGAACTCCTCCAGCGGTCGAATCCCTCCCGAACTCCTCTAGCGGTCGAACCCCTTCCGGACTCCTCCAACGGTCGAACCCCTTTCGAACTCCTTCAGCAGCCGAACTTCTCCATCAGTCGAACTTCTCCTTTAGCCAAACTCCTCCTAGACTTCTCCTTCAACCGAACTTCCCCATCAATCGGACTCCTTCTAGACTTCTCCATCAGTCGAACTCCATCCGGATTCCTCCAGCGAATTACTTTCAAATTTCAACTAGCATTCCTTGCGGATGATCTCCTCTAGCCGTATTTTCTTTAGGAGTTCGAACTCCTCTAGAATTGATGTATGTCAAAGCTCTTCATCAACTAATGCCTGCTTTCTCTGAACTTCGACTATTAAATCTCGACGAACAGGCACATCACGACAACAGACACCTCTCTCCGTAACAAACCCCATGTGGCCCCGAGCAGCCCACTATCAGACTGTTACGACTATCACTATCAGTCTGCTACAGGCGGCACCTCTCTTCGTAATAAACTTCATGTGGCCCCGAGCAGCCCACTACCAGACGGTTATGATTGTCACTATCAGTCTGCTACAGACAGCGCCTCTCTCCATAACAAGCCCCACATGGCCCCAAGCAGCCCACTACCAAATGGTTACGGCTATCACTATCAGTCTGCTACAGACTTCGTCTATAAAAAGGATCCTCCAGATATGTTTTCTCTAAGCTCTCTTCTTCTTTCCAAAATTCTGCTGACTTTTTTCCTGAGCACTCCACTTTTGTTGGCCAGAAGAGCTGACTTGATCATCGGAAGGTCCTACCAGAGCTACCACCATCGACTTCGAAAGAAACTTTGTTTTGTAGGTCACCGACGACGACCTCTTCCTCAACTCCAGCTCGATCAGGCATCAACCAGATTCTGCACCAAGCGCTAGAGGAAGGGCACCCTCTGTTCCTGAGGTACCCTTGTTCTTAAAGGAGTGCTCAGTCGATCCTATGGATCTTCTTCTTCAAGGTTCATTTTCATCCTCTCCCTCAATCCCAAGAAATGCCTCCAAAGAAGGCGACTACCCGAAGATCTACCACTTCTGCTGCCAGATCTGAGCCAGATCCATTCGTTCCTGCTCCATCGCCGGCGCTTTAACCTCCTCCTCCACCGGCGACCACGGTAGATCCAAAACAATTTAACCTACTAATGCAGCGGATTCAGAGCCTCACCGAAATGTGCAGGCCATGCGGCAGCCCTCAGTGGCAGTTCCGCTAGAAAACCCGCCATCGGGATGTCAGGAACCGATCCTAAGGAGGAACACTTGGACTAGCATATCCGTCGCCCCTGAGAAGGAAAAATAGAGAGCAGAGGATTCTTGTTCGGATCATAATTCTTCTTCGAAAGCGACCTTCCCCATCTACAGCCAGAGCCTTCCAAGATCTGCGATCGAGATGACATCCTCGATCAGAAACTGAGAGATGGACTGACAGATTGATGAACTCTGCCATATCGCCCCGGCTCACCATAATGACATCTGCACCGATCCCCTTTCTCTCCCCAAATTATGCAAGAGCCCATTCCGCCGAACTTCAAGCTCCCCCAATTTGAAAGCTACGATGGAACCTCTGATCCGGTCGATCACTTGAAGGCCTTCCGGACCATAATGCTGCTCCATGGTGCATCAGACGCCATCTTTTGTCGAGCTTTTCCGTCTACCTTAAAAGGAGCAGCAAGAAACTAATACTCAGCACTTAAATTGGATACCATCTTTTTCTTCGATCAAATGAGCCATCAATTTGCGGCTCACTTCGTTAGCAGCCAACATCCGCGCTAAGGTTTGGATTCTCTGATGAATATCAAGTAGGAGGGGGGATCTATCCGAGCTTATGTCACCCGATTTAATGCTGCTGCATTGAAGGTCCGAAATCTGAACCAATCTGTTGCAATGGCCGCACTCAAGGACAGCCTTCAGAAGAATGATTTACTGTTCTCTCTGGAGAAGTGCCCCAGGGACTTTGCCGATCTGCTAGCTCGATCTGAAGGATATGCTCGAGTGGAAAAAGCCTTCAAATTGAAAGATGAGGAAGCCGCAGGAAAGCAGCAGGCGGGCGAGTCTAACAAACCCGCAACTGATGAAGGGTTGAATGAAGTTCGGCCGCGCTCACGGATCTCCCGAGCGCAAACGAGCCCGAACTCCTCGAGCTCGTCGTCAAAGAAGCTCCGATAGAAGGGCACGAAGAAGTTCTCCCCCCAGAAGATTTCACAACTACGCCCCCCTCAATGCTCCAAAAATGCAAGTATTGATGGAGATCAAGGAGCAACTGCCGAGGTCTAAAAGGATGCGCACTCACCCTGGCAAGTGTAATCCTAGCAAATACTCTGCCTCTACCATCGTGACCACGGCCACGATACTGAAGAATGCATTCAGCTCTAAGATGAGATCGAGGAGCTCTCAGGAGAGGTCGGCTGGATCGATTTCTCAGACACCGACCTGAAGCAAGAGAAGATCGGCCGAGAGCACTGCCGTAGCCAGAACCACCAAGGAGGGAGAAATAATAAGGAGATCGGGCGCCTCTCGGCATCATCAACACTATCTCTGGAGAACTTCGATGAGAAGAGGCCAGCGGATCTGAAGGATCAATGAAGAGATGGAGGACTGAAGAACCCATAACCTTCACTGAGGGCAATGTCCAAGACAAGCCAGAGTGCATATGGATTTCTTGGTAGTAAAGGCTCCCTCTGTTTACAATGCAATTCTTGGCCGACATGATCTAAATGTACTTCGGACGGTGGTGTCAACTCATTATTTGAAGATGAAGTTTCCAACAAGTTACGGGATTGGAAAGGCCAAGGGATATCAAGCTCTAGCAAGGCACTGCTATTCAATTGCCCTGCAAAAGAAAGAACAATCCGACCCTTGTCCTGTTGACGGGCTAGATGTCCGGGATGACCTCGCAGAAGAAAGGGGAGAATCGATGGAAGATCTTATCTCAGTCCTTCTGAATGAAGAAAATACGGAGCATACCGTGCAAATTGACTCCAATCTGGAAGATGAAGTTCGGAAGTAGCTCATTGCCTTTTTACAAAGAAATGTCAACATCTTCGCCTGAGTTCCGATGGATATGCCTGAGATTGACGCCGAGGTTATGGAACATCGGCTGGCCGTTGACCCCAAGCATCGATCAGTAAAAGAAAGAGTTCAAGGTCATGCACTAGAAAGGTATAAGGTAATAGCAGAAGAAGTTGACAAGCTTCTCAACACCGGATTTATCCAAGAAGTCAGCTATCCGACTTGGATCTCTAACGTGGTCCTGGTCAAAAAAGCCAATGGCAAGTGAAGGATGTGCATTGACTTTAAGAAACTTAACAAGACCTACATAAAAGATAACCATCCTTTGCCCAGAATCGACCAACTGGTGGACGTGACTTCAGGCTACGAGCTCCTCACCTTCATGGACGCCTTCTCTAGCTACAACCAAATTCGGATGGCACTGGAAGATGAGAAGAAGACTGCTTTTATTACTAACCGTGGTCTTTACTATTACAGGATCATGCCCTTTGGGCTTAAAAATACAGGCGCAACTTATCAGCGCTTGATCAATAAAATCTTCAAGGAACAAATTGACCACAATATGGAGGTTTACGTCGACGACATGCTTGTCAAAAGCCAAGAGATTGTCAATCATATCACCGACCTTGAAGAGGCTTTCGATGTGCTCAGAAAATACAAAATGAAGCTGAACCCAACCAAGTGCGCCTTTGGGGTAGCCTTAGAAAAATTTTTGGAATTCATGGTCTTGAGATGAGGGATCGAGGCCAACCCAGAGAAAATTCGAGCTATCCAGAAGATGACCTCTCCAAAGTCCATCAAGAAAGTTCAGCGCCTAACCAAAAAGATGGCATCTTTGAATCGTTTTATCTCGAGATCGACCGAATGCTGTATGCCCTTCTTCTAAATCCTCAGAAAACTGAAAGATTTTCACTAGACTCGGGAATACCAAAAGATGTTCGACGAGCTCAAGAACTACCTCGGCTTGCCCCTTACTAGCCAAACTCGAATCCGAAGAGGAGCTGTTTCTCTACCTCGCAGTCTCCCCTGCAAAGCTAGTGGCAGTCCTGGTGAAAGAAGATGCAAAAGTACAGCAACCAGTCTACTACATAAGCCGAATCCTAAAGAATACCGAGACCAGGTATACAAAGTTGGAAAAATTAACTTATGCTTTTCTAATTGTAGCAAGAAGACTTCGACCTTACTTCCAGGGACATGCTATAACACTCGTCATTGACCAGCTGATCAGAGCAATCCTTCATCAAACGGATGCTTTCGGAAGAATTGTAAAATGGGCCATTGAATTAACAGAGTTCGACATCAACTACCGACCTCGGCCAGCAATCAAAGCTCAGGCACTGGCCGACTTCATAGTTGAATGCACCATTCCAGATGAAGCCGAGCTTGAACATAACGAGACCGACATCCCGTGGTTGCAACCAAGCCTCCCCGAAGAAAGTATCGCCCTTCCCGAAAGTTTTTGGGTGTTGTATGTGGATGGTTCGTCCAACTCCACTGGAGCAGGTGCGGGATTAGTCTTAGTCAACCCCGAGGGAGTCGTCGCCGAGTACGCGCTACGCTTCGAATTCCCTGCAACTAATAATGGGGTTGAATATGAAGCGCTGATCACCGGATTAGAAATAGCAAGAGAGTTAAAAGTAGATCGGCTTCAAGTCTACGGTGATTCTCAATTAGTGGCCGGCCAAGTTAGTGGCAACTATAAAGCACGGGAGGAAAGTATGATGAAATACCTTAAGAAAGTAAAGAATTTGACTCTGGCCTTCGACAATTTTGGCATTCGACAGATTTCGAGGGCAAAAAATACAAAAGTCAACCTCCTCTCTAAATTGGCCACTTCAGCCCCAGCCGAACTATCCAAAAAAATATTTTTTGAAACTCTAAAATATCCAAGCTCAGAGAAATCACAACTTGTTATACAGACAGAGCTCAAGCCGAGCTGGATTGACCCGTTAGTTGTCTATCTCAAAGAGAGTTCTTCCTCATGATCCAAAAGAAGCTCGGAAACTCAGAAATCAAGCCTCTCGATACGTTTTGTATGAGGGCAAGTTGTATAAAAGGTCGTATTCGCTACCGCTGCTAAGATGTCTCCGACCTTTAGAGGCCGACTTCGCATTATAGGAAGTGCACGAGAAAATTTGTGGAAGTCATGTAGGAGCCGGATCCCTGTCACAAAAACTACTTCAGCAAGAATACTATTGATCGACCTTGTACTATAATTCTATGGAGTATGTTAAGAAATGTGACCGCTACCAGAGAAATGCAAACATACAAAGACAGCCGGCCTCCGAGTTTACTCCACTAAGTGTTGCGTAGTAGGAAATGGATATACTTGACCCTTTTCCAATGGCATCCGAACAACAGAAGTTCCTTCTAGTTGCGATCGACTACTTCACCGAATGGATCGAAGCCGAACCACTAGCAAAAATTACTGAGGCCAAGGTACAGAACTTCGTTTGGAAGTCAATCGTCTGTCGATTTGGTCTGCCCCGAACTCTCATAACAGATAACAGACGACAGTTCGCTAGAACGAGGTTCGCTGAATTCTGTAAAGATCTAAACATCTCCCATCACTTCACGTCGGTAGCTCACCCACAGATAAATGGAAAAGCTGAAGTGACCAACCAGACCCTGCTTGAAGTGACCAACCAGACCCTGCTGCAAGGCATTAAGACAAGACTCGATAGAGCAAGTGGGATCTGGGCAGACGAACTTTACCACGTCCTCTGGGCGTACCGAAATACTCAAAGACTACCGACTGAAAAAATACCATTCGTGTTGGCTTTTAGAACGGAGGCGGTCATCTCAATCGAACTTAAGCTTCCATCAGTATGGATCGTGGCCTTCAATGAGTAGCGTAACTCACAGGACCTCAGAGCCAACCTCGATCTGCTGGAAGAAAAAAGAGAGAAAACCCAGGTTCGGATGGCGGCCTACAAGCAAAAGGTAGCCCGATACTATAACTCCATAGTCAGAGATAAAATATTCAGAGTGGGGGACTTAGTGCTTCGACGAGCCACTATCTCTCAGCCTCAGAGCCAGGGGAAGCTTGCCCCAAATTGGGAAAGCCTGTATAAAATAGAGGTCGTCCGGCCCAGAGCTTATCGCCTGAAGGAGCTCGGAGGAACAACACTCCCACGATCTTGAAATTTAAAAAATCTGAGAATGTACTATAAATAATTTTTCTTCAATAAAACTCCTCCATCTCAACATTATTGTTTCTTGGTGCAAAAACGATGTGACGACAGAAAAGAAGCAATCAAAAATGGCCATGTTAGGAATAGGAGGAGAACCTCGTCTTAACATGAGCAAGTCGAAAACCTTCGATTATTTAAGACAGAAGGAGGGAAGAGGTCCATTCAACGGCCCATCTGTGCCCCTAGTGCCATGTTAGGAACAGGAGGAGAACCTCGTCCTAATATGAGCAAGTCGAAGACCTCCAATTATTTAAGACAGGAAGAGGAGAGAGGCCCATTCAACAGTCCATTTGTGCCCCTATTGCCATGACAGGGATAGGAGGAGAACCTCGCCCTAACATGAGCAAGTTGAAGACCTCTGATTATTTAAGACAGGAGGGGAGAGGCCCATTCAACGACCCAAGTCGAAGAACCTCCGATTATTTTAAGACAGGAGGGGAGAGGCCCATCCAACGACCCATCTATGCCCCTAGTGCCATGTTAGGAACAGGAGGAGAACCTCGTCCTAACATAAGTCGAAGACCTTCGATTATTTAAGACAGGAGGAGGAGAGAGGCCCATTCAACGGCCCATTTGTGCCCTTATTGCCATGATAGGGATAGGAGGAGAACCTCGTCCTAACATGAGTAAGTCGAAGACCTCCGATTATTTAAGACAGGAGAAGGGGAGAGGCCCATTCAACGGCCCATCTATGCCCCTAGTGCCATGTTAGAAACAGGAGGAGAACCTCATCCTAACATGAGCAAGTCGAAGACCTCCGATTATTTAAGATAGGAGGGGAGAGGCCCATTCAACGGCCCATTTGTGCCCTATTGCCATGATAGGACAGGAGGAGAACCTCACCCTAACATGAGCAAGTCGAAGACCTCCGGTTATTTAAGATAGGAAGAGGGGAGAGGCCCATTTAACGGCCCTAATGTACCTCTACAGCCCATTAGGAAATAGGAAAAGAACCTCATCCTAACATGAGCAAAATCGAAAGCCTCGTTCATTGTATACGAGATGAGGGAAGAAGCCCTGATAATGGCCCTAATGTGCCCCTACAGCCCATTAGGAATAGGAGAAGAACCTCGTCCTAACGTGAGCAAAGTCGAAGGCCTCGTTCATTTTAGATGAGATGAGAGAAGAGGTCCTGACAACAGCCCTAATGTGCCCCTACAGCCCTATTAGAAACAGGAGGAGAACCTCGTCCTAACATGAACAAAGTCGAAGGCCTCGTTCATTTTAGACGAGGTGAGAAGAGAGGCCCCATTCAACGGCCCTAATGTGCCTCTATAGTCCATTAGGAATAGGAGAAGAACCTTGTCCTAACGTGAGCAAAGTCGAAGGCTTCGTTCATTTTAGACGAGATGAAGAGGAGAGGCCCTGACAATGGCCCTAATGTGCCCCTACAGCCCTTTAGAAATAAGAGAAGAACCTCGTCCTAACGTGAGTAAAGTCAAAGACCTCGTTCATTTTAGACGAGATAAGGAGAGAGGCCCTAACAATGGCCCTTATTTACCCCTATGGCCCATTAGGAACAGGAGGAGAACCTCGTCCTAACGTGAGCAAAGTCGAAAGCCTCGTTTATTTTTAGACGAGATGAGGGGAGAGGCCCTGACAACGATCCTAATGTGCCCCTAAGCCCGTTAGGAACAGAAAGAAAAACCTCGTCCTAACGTGAACAAAGTTGAAGGCCTCGTTCATTTTAGACGAAGTGAGAAGAGAGGCCCCATTCAACGGTCCTAATGTGCCCCTACAGCCCGTTAGGAACAGGAGAACCTCATCCTAACATGAGCAAAGTCGAAGGCCTCGTTTATTTTAGACGAGATGAGGGGAGAGTCCCTAACAACGGCCCTAATGTACCCCTACAGCCCATTAGGAACAGAAGGAGAATCTCATCCTAACATGAGCAAAGTCGAAAGCCTCGTTCATTTTAGACAAGATGAGGGGAGAGGCCCTGACAATGGTCCTTATTTGCCCCGACGGTCCGTTAGAACAGAAGAAGAACCTCGTCCTAACGTGAGCAAAGTCGAAGGCCTCGTTCATTTTAGACGAGATGAGGGAAGAGGCCCTGACAACGGCCCTAATGTGCCCCTACGTCCATTAGGAATAGGAGGAGAACCTTTTCCTAACGTAAGCAAAGTCGAAGGCCTCGTTCATTTTAGACGAGATGAGGGGAGAGGCCCTGACAACGGTCCTAATATGCCCCTATAGCATGTTAGGAATAGGAGGAGAACCTCGTTCTAACGTGAGCAAAGTCGAAGGCTCGTTCATTTTAGACGAGATGAGGGAAGAAGTCCTGATAACGGCCCTAATGTGCCCCTACAGCCCGTTAGAAATAAAAGAAAAACCTCGTCCTAACGTGAACAAAGTCGAAAGCCTCGTTCATTTTAGATGAGGTAAGAAGAGAGGCCCTAACAACGGCCCTAATGTGCCCCTATAGCCTATTAGGAACGAAAGGAGAACCTCATCCTCACATGAGCAAAAGTCAGAACCTCGTAAACCAAAGACGTGGAGGAAACTCGGTGGCAAATCCTAACACGTGTTTTCCCACGACAACCTGACTACGTCAAATGCGAAAGGCAGAACCTTATCCTGGTTTGCAGAAAGGTCCTAGTTCAACATCCACAACAGGCCCGACGTCCACAACGAGCTCGGCGTCCGCAACAAGTAACAAGTGCGGAAACCCGAGCTCGGACTTTGATCGTCATCTTTTTTCCTCTCTTCCTTTGAATTTCGAACTCGAGAGCAGGGGAACTATTGTTGGGGATAAACCCCGCTCCCACCGAAGTCCAGTTTGATGCTTAGCCTAATGTAACTGATAATCACGGAAGAGCTTCGATTTGGAATTCTTCCTCCAGTAGCCGAACTCCTTCCGGACTCCTTCAGCAGCTGAACTCCTCCAGCGGTCGAACCCCTCTCGGACTCCTCCAACGGTCAAACTCTCTTCGAACTCCTCCAGCGGCCCAACCCCTCCCGGACTCCTCCAACGGTGGAACACCTTTCGGACTCCTTCAGCAGCCGAATATCTCCATCAGTCAAACTTCATCCGGACTTCTCCTTCAACCGAACTCCTCTCAGACTTCTCCTTCAATCGGACTTCTCCATCAGTCGAACTCCTTCTGGACTTCTCCATCAATTAAACTCCATCCAAATTCCTCCAGTGAATTATTTTCAGATTTCAACTAGCATTCCTTCCGAATGATCTCCTCTAGCTGTATTTCCTTTAGGAATTCGAACTCCTCTAAAATTGATGTATGTCAAAGCTCTTCACCAACCAATGCCTGCTTCCTCCGAACTTCGACTATTAAATCTCGACGAACGAGCACATCACGACAACGGACATCTCTCTCCGTAACAAATCTCATGTGGCTCCGAGCGACCCATTATCGAACGGTTATGGCTATCACTATCAATCTGCTACAGGTGGCATCTCTCTCCATAACAAACTCTACGTGATCCCAAGCGGCCCACTACCGGATAGTTATGGCTATCACTATCAATCTACTATAGGCAGTACCTCTCTCCGTAATAAACTCCACATGACACCGAGCAGTCCACTACCGAATGGTTACGGCTGTCACTATCAATCTGCTACAGGCAGTACCTCTCTCCATAACAAGCCCCACGTGGCCCAGCCTACTATCGGATGGTTACGGCTATCACTATCAATCTGCTATAAACTCCGTCTATAAAAAGGGATCCTCGAGATACATTTTCTCTAAGCCCTCTTCTCCTTTCCAAAACTCTGCTGAATTCTTTCTTGAGTACTCCATTTTTATTGGCCAGAAGAGCTGACTTGATCGTTGGAAGATCCTGTCGGAGCCACCACCATCGACTCCAGAAGGGACTTTATTTTGCAGGTCGCCGACGGTGACCTCTTCTTCCTCAACTCCAGCTCGATCCAGCGTCAATCAGATTCTGCACCAACATTAACGATTGATGTCCTAAAAACATCTTTATGCTAGGACAAGGGGAAAACTTCTTCCCTAGACTTTTTTTCATGTTTCCAGATCTTACACTCTCTAGAGAAAAATCTCACAAAATATAGAGAAGGGTTCTCAAAAAAACCTTAAGAGAATACCTTTTTCTTTTCTTCTTCTCTTATCAAGATATGATCAGATCATGTCCAAAATTAATCATTCTGCCCCAACACCTTGGAGCACAAATCCCCACGCCCTCTTCCTCTTTCTCTCTCGGATTTTTATCATATAAAAATCACAAAGAAAAATGAGAAAGTAATCCTTGAAAGAAAAACTATGAGAGATGACTTTCTTTCTTACCTTTGTCTTCATCAAGACATCAACATTTGATGTCCAAAAGAAACCTTCTTCCTCCAAGATGTTTGGTGCCTAATACCCCACGCCCTATCTTCTTTTTCTTCTACTTTTTATCGTGGAAAACCCATAGAATATTTGATGCCTACACCTATCATATAGGAGGCGCCATAAAATAAGGAAGACTAGGTCAAATGACCTAGTCAAACTTGGAAATTATGGGGCATCCAACTCTTGGACGCCCCTTCCCCTATTTTATCTGCATGGAGACTAGGAAACCACGCACAAACCAAGGAAAAAGGGCAACAAAAATAATAGATAGGCATTAGAGGAAATAGCAAAAGAAGAATGAAGCATTTTGGTCAAAAGGGACTTTCAAAGAGAAATAAACCAAACCACTTTCCATAATGAACCAAATCAGATTTGATTCAAATTAAACCAGATATGAGGCATGGGAAATCAATCTTTAGACATGAAAATCTTAGAAAAAATCTAGAAATAAAAATAAGTGGGCGTGGAGATTATTTTCGCAAGGAAACAAGGAATCCTAGTCTAAAATGAATTCTCATGTATTGACTAGGTTAAACCAATTTTTAACCTAATTAAAATATGATTAGTGCAAGCCTAATTATAGGTGATCCTAGTCCAACTAGGAAACCAATTAAGTTAGGTTTAAACCATATTTAAATCTGATTTAAATCCTAACTCAATTAGGAATTATGTGCACTCAAATCCTAGTCCAACTAGAAATTATTTTTCTCTTGCAATTGGCTTATCTAATAAACCAATTAAACTTAATCTAATTAAGTCCAAACCAATTCTAATTGAATCTGATTCAATTAGAGTTGATCTCAGTCCGATTGCTCAATCAGATTGAGCCAATTGGCAATCCAATTGCTAATCGATCCTCCTGCAACACTTGTATTAGGTCAAACATCAATCGCATTGATTGTTTGACCTTAGAATGATTCTTAATCATCGATTAACCACCTGATCTGGTTACAATCTCTAATGTGTGTGATCCCATAAGTTCGAATCTAAGTCGGTAGCATAAGAACCAATTCCTGTACCAGTCAAAATAACCATCTAGCAATGATTCCCGACATCCGGATTGGTCGAATGTATACAAAGCAACATTCTTAAAATTCTGATCCATGGTTACCGTATATTTCATTTCTTTGATCAATAATGCTCAAGAAGACTTCGAGTACGCTGTCAACACTCATACAAGTCATCTCTATTGTATCTCAAAATTTTGCAAATCTCGTGACTCCTCATGAGGATTATCCAAACCTAGATTTTGCTAAATTGAAACACAACGAGTCATTCTCTTTCTGAAGTTAATCAGGAGTAGTCAATCCCATGTTGACTTACACACCGACTCTACAAGTACTTAACTGTACCCAAAAATCTTCCGAATCTATATTAAAAATACAAGCAGTCCGATACCAAAGTACAGTGAGTTGCTTACAAGTCATCCTGATAATCTTAGATCGGAGGGACACTTATATCCATTGGTCTTAACTAGCTACTCTTAACAGTAGAGTGCTACATTGGTCACGTTCGGTGCAGATGTACTTCTACATCTCACCTAGATGTCATATCAGTGTTTCTACACTACTTGGTTACCAGGATAACCAACGCATATGGCATACAGCAACCTACACTCGATAAGTTATCGTTCTTGTTAATAACTTATCATTTGATCGTGAACAGTTTAAGAACCATCCGATAAATTCTTCTTTATCGATTGATTGTGGTTATAAGGACTTCATAATTTAGAAGTTCATTTTAAAAAGATAGAACTTCTATGATGAAATAGCCAAATAACTATTATTATTAGATAATTTATATACTAATTTCAATCATCTACCACTTAGATGATTAGCTTTAGGACACATTTTCCAACATACTCTTACTAATTTAATATTTATATATATTATGCTCTTGTAAATTATTTATTTTTGTACATATACCTAATTGAGTTAATTGTATAAGTGTGAAAAGAAATACTTTATGAAGATATACACACAAATAATAAATTTATGAGGATAAATATATAAATTCAGATATTTATAAGGGTATACATGTAAAAAAAAATTAGGAGGTTGTACAAATAAATAGTAAATTTGTGAGGGTATACACAATTTGAAATATTTATGGGCATAAACATGCAAAAAAAAAAAATCTCAAATTTATGTTCAGCATAATTTCTTTGAAAGGCTTTGCCATAATCATGTTGTTCATTTCAATAGGTTGTCATCTAATGAGATTAAATTGTTTCAAGATAGTTAGGTAAACATAGCATGTTTAGAACTCTGTGCAATATTACGTCTCTTGTTCATCATCAGATATAGCATGAAAGCCCCAATAGTGATTTTGATTATATAAGATAGCAAAGATGAAAAAATGATTCTGACATTTTTGCTATGCTATGAACATGTCAATTAGATTATGTCAGGTTTCATTACCTGCTAAAAAAACAAGAAAAAGAAGATTTCACTATCCATAATTACATGAGGGAATGAAGAGGCAAAATTTGAATAATCATTATTTATAATAAATGTCTGTAGCATGGGCTTCTTAAAATGATAGTACAACAAGATCCTAATTTTGCAATCAGAATCTTGTATCCTATGAGTGTCAAGCCACCCTTCTAAATCACACAACTAAACTATTAAGAGGTAAATAATATACTAAATCAGCTTGTGAAGCACATTCTCATCTAATCTACTATATTTAAATTGCAGCTTCCAAAGGACACATAGATTAGTTGTTCAAATGAATATATTCTATCACATAGATGTGAAAAGTTGAACAGAATGGCCTTCAGGTGTTAATTTCAAAGTAAAGGAGAACTATGCAAACAACCTAAAAGAAAATAAACTATATCAGTTAAGCCATCCTAATAAGAGTACAATAAATCACACAGCTCAACTTTCAAGAGGTACAACAAAATTGGCTTGAGATGAATATTCTCATCTAGTGTTCTGTAGTAGAATTGTAACTTCCATGGGAACATGGATTATCTATTCAAATAGATATACCCTAGCAAGTAGATCCGACAAGCTTAATGGAATGGCTATAGGACGTTTTATCATAGATCCAAATAAAAATATGCAAACAACTTTAAAGACAATAATTAGTATCACTATGAGTGCCAAGCCATCCTCATCTCGACCATCAGGAGGTGAATCATACTCCAAATCTGCTAAAGATGAAGATTATCATCTAACAATTCTATATTGGAATTGATGGAATGCTGATTAATTGATCACGTAGATATATCCTCTCAAGCAGATCAGAAAAGTTAACGGTGTTTGGATGTTTGTCAAAGAGCAAAATAAGAACTACATGAACAACTAGAATAGAGAAATTTGTATCGCACATATGACTGTCAAGCCATCCTTCTAAACATATAGTGAATGCATGCACAAGTCCACCATCAGATGGTAAGATGAAGATTGATCTCATCCTATTTTTCTTCTATATTGGAATTGCAACATCTACAGGAAACACTGGTTTTTCTAAATATAAGAAAAGGGAACATTGATTAGTCATTCCAATGGATATATCTTCTCATGTAGATTTGAAGAGTTGAATGGAACGAACTATAGGTGTGATCACAAAGCAAAAGGTGAATAATGCCAACAACTTCAGGGAAAATAAATTAATCAGATCCCTCACTTAAAGGGAAGGAAGAAAGAGAACGTGTAATGTTGTCAGCTTGAAAATTTGCAAATGAAGCATTTAATATATTAGAAACTTAAGAATGAGTTATTTGATGCTATGTTTAACTAACATTCCATTCTTCGGCAAGAAAACAACTTGTACATGCAGACTTTCAAGATTTATAAAAGAAACTAAATTATTAATTCAGGATCTTTTTCCATATACATTCCTCCAAAAATCCATTATCCCTTTACATAGCCCACAAAAAATGGTATACATTCTTGAAAGCTATAGTGTTTTGTGGTGCTATCAAACATTAAAAATGACAAGTGTTGAAAGAGCTTTTGATAACATAGATTCATTGCTTTTAAAAAAGAGTAAAAATAGAATCAGAAAACAACAGTAGTTATGTGCAAGTTCTATCTTCAACATCAATCTCTATGTTGTATTTCACTAATTTGTAGAGGAACAAAAATACATAAACAACCATGCAGAAAAGCCCTAACTTAATACCTTTTTCCCATATGCTACTCTCGATTTTCTACAATCAGCTAGGAGGTGGTGAAATTGGTTCGGTATTTAAAATATGAAAAAAGAATATTCTATCCTAGTGGGACAAACTTGATATGATATCAGTTTGGTTGGGGTGAATGTAGTATAAAAAAATAAATCCCATATTTGATTATCATGTTTGGTGTGAAAATGAGAAGAAAGAGATGGTAAAAAAATTGATGGGTCTCATACTTATTTTTTGGAGAGAGAATGTAAAATAAATACAAAGGAGGGTTGGTATTTGATAAACTCCTGAGTGGTGGTAATTCATACTTGATAAAAATATCCTTAATAAAGTACATAAATAATCATTGAATTTATTCTCATGTTTTTTTAAATTCATTCAATAAACAGCTTTTGCACAAAAAAGTAAAGATACAAATGGCATTATGCAAAGGGCTATATGATTATAATCATTATATAAAAACTAATTAGAGATCATAATGCTATTCTGATATTAAAAAAAATATTTTTTTACTAATGAATATATTTATAAATTTGACTATATTTTTATATAAAATTATCTCTAATCAAATGTAGTAATCTTTTATTAATATTATTTTTTGAAGTAATTTTTTCATCAACCAAATATAGTAAATTTTTTTTTCCTCTGCAATCATTTTTTTTGGATAAATGATTCCAAAGAATTGTCAAATTGTCCTGTTATTTGACATATCTCAACCAAACGGCACTAAAGGTATTTGAAGTATGGACAGATTGATTGGTCAAATTTGATAATATCGTATTATGTTCTCGCTCATGGAAGTCTCATAATTAAAGTTGCATCCCAAAATGGAAGGAATACTAAGACCTGATCCGGAGGGTGTATAAGCCTGATCAATACCCATGGAGACATTTCAAATGTTTCCTACTCCAAGGATAAACATAAAGACCTCAACTAATCAATGCCCGAATATTTTTCTTGCTTGGAAATTTCCAAGCTTCTAACCCTTAGAAGTTTCAACTAGTTGAAATATTTTCTCAGAAAGGAATATACTTTAAATCCAATAATCTGAGCTAGAGAGGGTGGAAAGGAAACAAAAAAGAGAGAGCTTCACATACCCATTCGAGGAGGCTCTTAGCTTCGGGGTTGGGGATGAAGGAGGAATTCTTCTGGCCGGAGATGATCTCGAGGACGAGGACACCAACGCTGAAGACGTCGGACTTGGTGGAGAGGGAACCATTCATGACGTACTCGGGGGCCACGTAGCCAAAGGTGCCGGCAATGCGGGTGTTGACGTGGGTGAGATCCGGGAAGAGGCGGTATAGGCCGAAGTCAGCGATCTTGGGAACCCACCGCTCGTTGAGAAGGATGTTGCTGGCCTTGATGTCCCCGTGGATGATAGGAGTGTGCGTGCCCTCGTGCAGGTACAACAGCCCTCGCGCCACCCCCAACATCACCTCATACCGCCACTTCCAGCCTGTCAGCTCTGCCCGCTTCTGGCCCACCTCTGGATCATCTCCTCCTCCTGCCACACGCAACGTCGTTAAATTTGGTCCACTCAAGTTAAAATCGTTAAATATATTTTTAAAAAAAAGACTTATCATTGTTATTAAATATTGGAATTATTATTATTATTATTAAAAGGCTTCTGGGAGACGGGGAGGGTGGGACTGCTTCATAAATTTTATACTCTATGGAGTAAAGGTCGTTTCAGTTGGTTCACCAAATATAGCAGGTGCATTACCAACAATTTTTTTTGGTAACTGATCCATCACTAATAAACAACTTCATGCCATCACGAGGTCTGAAGTGACAATATTAAGACCCTTCTTTGTAAAACGCACATTTCGTCCAATACAGTGTCAAGAACACAAGCTTAACCATATCAGAATTCTCATACTATAATGTTTCCTTGTTTTGGCCTACATCACACCGTTTAAGACAAGCTACCCTGCATAGGCGCTAACCAAGATCACAATTGGGGGTATCTAAGGTCTCAATATAAGTGCTAACAAAGATCACAAGCCATAATATCTAAAGTCCCATAAAAGATGTAGAACAAGCTAACATCTAATCTTCCCTCTCGATATCCATATTGCATTGCTTGCAAACGAGTTTGTGTCACTTTGCATGAATCCTCACACTTCCTAAGAATCCTCGCAGGATTGTCTATGAAGGAGCGTATACCTCAATAGCCTCTCGCTCCGAGACATTTTTGGGTTCGGCATTTTATCAGACATCTGGCAGTCAATGACTACCACATTGACTCCAGCTAACGCAAAGAGCAGACAGTTATTCGATTGATACAGAAGACAGAAGACAGAGTTGGATCCCTTCAGAGGAAAAAAAAAAAAGGACAGAAGACAGAGTTGGCCAGAGGTGAGAGCCGATGAATAGAAGAGCAGAGCTTCTCTCTCCCTCTCTATCTCTCTTTCTTCGTCCAACTCAAGGCAGAAGATGGACAAACGCGAACCATTGGGGTTTACCCTCCGATATGGAAAGGATAGGGGAGCTCAGTACTGGCTAGAGGTGTGGGGCCTGTGGGCTAATAGAGGGAGAGGAGCGCAGCTTCTCTTTCCGTCCTCTCCCACTCTCTCTTCATCTTAGTTAGGGAGAAATGGATGGATGCTGTAACAACCCAGCCTATCCTAGGCTTATTAATGAGCTGGTCCTGGTCCACTGGACTGGACGGTAGAAATGGATGGATGCTGTAGTAACCCAGCCTATCCTGGGCTTATTAAGGAGCTGGTCCTGGTCCACTGGACTGGACGGTAAGCCTAAAGGAAATGCTTGAATTTTAAAGCATGGCCAAAAAAAAAAAAAAAAAATGCTGAAAGAGACTCGCTCCCATCGGTCTTCTTCTTCCTCCATGACTCGATGGAGGAGTTCGACACTAACAGGACCTAGACTCCTCCCTTTGATCCTATTTAAAGGGATCAAGCCCCCTTTGAACCCCATCAACATCGGCCGCCATCTATCACAGGAAGAAATTCATCTTCTCTTCTGATTCTCAAAAATTCTTCATCGTACATGTTCGTCGGAATCACGGCCAATCATCATTGGAAGTCCGGCAAGAAATTTAGATCCTTTGATATACCCTCGTCTCTCTTCCACAGCCACTGAAGCTTTGATTTCGACCAACCATCGCCAGATTTTTCTTGAAAAACTCAAGACCCCTGTTATCCCTGGTTTTCTTGGATTTCCCGGTCCCTTCTTTCTTTTCTCGCCATCCTGCTGCTAGCCACCATCTTGTAGACTTTCGTTACCAATCCTCTGACCATGCCACCACTAGTGGAGGCTGAAAGGAGGAAAGTAACCTTCTATTTCATCATGAAAAAAAAATCTCTCTCTCTCTCTCTCTCTCTCTCTCTCTCTCTCTCTCTCTCTCTCCATTTTTTTATATTTTTTATCAGTTTCTATTCCTAAATTATTTTTATCTTTTTAGATTGTTTGATCTAATATTAGCCTCCTATCAATGATTTTGATTCGACATATAGCTTGCCAAACCTCTATCCTAATCGAGCTGGACATCATTAGATTTCATCTCAATAATATCATAACATTATTATTGATTTGTAATTGATCAATTAGATGCTTTTAATCAGATCGGTCGAGATATTGGGTACTATCGATTAAATAGTTCTATAAGAATGTCAAAACTTAGTATTCTATTCTTAAAATAATTATGATTAAATTTTGATATAATATAATTTTAAATATTAGATTCTGAAGAAGAATAATAGGATTATTAGATTATTTTCTTATTGTTTGTACAAGATTAAGATGCCTTCACATCGAATAAAAAGTACTACTAGAAAGATATTAAACCAGTAGGATGGCGGTATTTTTCAATAGATCGATAGGACTTCTTAGTAGAAGAGAGTTGTTGACGCAGAAATTAATCGTCGCCGGAGTTCGTCGGAGTTGAGGCCGATGAGGTTGCCGTCGGAGACCTGCAAAATAAAGTCCTGCTCGGAGCCGGTGGAGGTGGCTTTGGTAAGACCCTCCGACGCTCAAGTCAGCTCCAGTCAACAGGAATGGAGTGCTCGGTAGAGTTTTTAGGAAGAGAAAAGGATTTTCAGAACCTAGCGTAAGTGTATTCGGAGGGTCCTTTTATAGAGGGAGCTTGTTGTAACCGCCTTGGTTAATGAGCGTCGTAACTGTCCTAATCAATGCCGATCGTTATTGCCTATAAATGCCGATCGTTATTGCCGATTGTTATTGTTGTGTAACCGTAGCGAGATCGCCTGCAGGAATCCATCATAAGAAGTTCGGCCATTGAGAAGTCTGTAGGGAGTCCGGCTTCCGTAGAAGCTCGATCGTTGGAAAGGTCCGTATGAAGTCCGACTTTCGTAGAAGCTCGGTCATTGGAGGGTTCCGTAAGGAGTCCGGCTTCCTTAGAAGCTCGGCCAGAGAGGAAGCTTTGGGGGGAGTTCGGCTCCCACAGGCGCCTGGCTGTAATGACGCGGAGATAGTTCAACTTTTGCAGGAGTCTGACTGAAGCTCGGCGAATAGACAATCAGAAGTAGTTCAGCAACTAAGTAGTTCGGCTCGCTGCTGACTGCTGAGGAGTTCGGGCGCTGGTTGTCCGAAGAAGCTCGGCCGGCTGAAGGGATGGTCGCTTGAGGAGTTCGGCCATTGGAGAATTCGGTCGGTTGAAGGACTTCGATTGAGGTCCGGCCACTGAGGAGTTCGGTCGGATGTAGGAGTTCGGCTAAGACGCGTCCGCCGAAGCTCTTCCGTGGCTATTGGCCGCATCAGGCTGGGCACTGAACTTGACTTTGGCAGGAGCAAGGTTTATCCCCAATAAGAGTCATTAATCCTACTGAGAGTACTCAAGTGGTGTAATAGAATCAAGCATGGCCCAAATAATACAAATATTAATGGGATTGATGCAAATATAATAATAATTAATGCAACAACGGTAAGTGCAATGATAAATGAGAACACAGCTACCACATGGAGAGCAGTAAGAGAAATGAAGTACTATTATAAAAGTTAAAAAATTAGCTCTATCGACTTTCAACAAGACTACAGAACTTTTGAAAGCAGAAAATTGACTTATTGAGATAGAAGAAGCATATACAGTTCCGAGATACCATGATAATGAGAAGATCCTTTATGCATCTTATATATTGCAAGGTGAGGATTCAACTAGTAGCGGATACTAGAATAAAAATATGAACAAAAAAACTCACCTAAAAAAGATTTTGAGAAATATTTTATGATAAAGCTTGCTAAATTTGTTTAGAAGTTGGTCGAGGATTAGTATGATAAATTGTATAAATTTAAAGTCGGACTCAAAACCAAAATTAAAAAGTAAATAATATCATATGAACTAACTACCTATACAGTTGTGATAACTAAATATTAATAATTGAAAGGAAAGTCAACGAAGACAAAACAAGAAAGGAATCAAAAGACAAGGACTATATCAAATGAATCTTATAGGTAGAGTAGTAAAAATATAGTGCAAACAAAAGATCAGTAAGTGATAGCTATAGATCGACTGGTAGCATCAAGTTGTTAAGATGTGATGGAAATTATGCTATAAATGATTATCATTGGAACATTGATGCATGCTTTGGTTGTACTTAAAAGGATTACAAAATAGTCAAATGCCCATCAAGAACGGAGAGTCAACTTGTTCAAATAGTTGAACAAAATAAGGATGGTAGCCTAAAATCCGAGACCGAAGGAAGGATTTATGCTCTTATGTGGCAAGATGAATAGATTTTTGATACAATGGTGATAGGCTATGAAAAAGATTTTTAGAATTAATAGGATATATTTATTGGTTTAGCTCATATAATAAGTAATATAATTCTTTTTCTAGATTTGTTAGCAAACTACATAATATTCATATTTGTAATATCCCTACCTAAACAAGATGATATTGAATTGGACCTAGTCCACTTGACCGACTTAGCCACCAAAAAATGGCTAAGTCGAAGGACACCAACATCGAGAGAGATTTTAGCACCTATACCCTTCCATTTAAGGACCCCCAACTTTTTTTTTGAATCCTACACTGGAGTTTGAGGGATTTTACCATAGTTTGTTAAACTTCACCGATGACTTCCATCATCACCATAGCCTAAGCATCATTAGAAAGCTAGGTAAGAGGCTGGTCTTTGATTAACCCTCTACTCTCTCTTCCTTAGCTATTAGATCATGGTTTCTAGCTCACCATCATCAGATTTTTCATGAAGGATCGAGCCCCTATTTTCCCTTATTTTTTAGCCTTTTTTTTGGTGCCGGTCATTGCCACTAACCGTTGGTTGGACGATCTCTGACTACACCAACATGGTCCACACCATCGACTACTACTGCCGCCAGTGAAATATCACCCCTTGTTCCCAAAAAATGGGAAACAAGAGTCCCTTGTTCCACCAAAGACCTAGAAAAAGAGAGAGAGAGAGAGAGAGAAACAAAAAAAAAGAGTCGCTCTTTTTACTCCACATTCTCTTTCTATTTTCTTTCTCTAGATTATTTCTCTCTCCACTATCTGTTTAGGGTTGTTTTTCTAGTAAAGATCTTCCTATAATGACATCTATGGACCTTAATGAAGGTGTCTTGACCCATGGCTGCTAGATGGCGTGCTGGTCCCCTCCCTGACCAGGCCAGGTACCATTAGATTTCATTATCGATTGAACATTAGTATCTTTGCATAACTTTTGATTTGCTGTGATAAATTGAATGCTTGATTGGACTGATCGGAATGTTGGGTGCTACCGCATAGACAATCCTATGAGGATGTTGGGATTTAGGATTTTTTTTTAAAAATAATTATAATAAAAATTTGATAAAATATAATTTTTTAATATTAGGCTTTGAGAGATTTTTGGGTTTATTGGATTTATCAGTTGGTTTTGCTCGCAAAGTAAATATGCTTCACTTTTCTAGATTTATCAGCAAATAATAAAATATTTTCTATCATAGTTTATGAATTTGATGCATGATATTTTTAATTACTGAATATGTTATTTTTAAACTATTAAATAATTTATAATTGAATATACTAAATTTGATATGATTATATCAATTGATTTCAATGTTGTATAGTTTATGAAATTTTCAATTTGAAATATGAAATATGTCTTTGAGAAAGATTTTTTGATTTGAGAAGGATTTTTTGATTTGAGAAGGATTTTAACTTACAGTTAAATTATGTTTCGATACCTTACTAGTAGGAATTATATGTTAGCATTTTGAAATTCTACCAATGGAGGTTATGTGTTGATATTTTGATATCATACTAGTGGAGGTTCTGCATTGCTATTTTAATATCCTATCTATGGAGGCCGTATATTGGTAATTCGATATCCTATCCATAGGGGTTATATGTTGGGATTTCAATATCCTACCAATAAGGTAATTGGACATTAATACTTTGATATCCTGCCATTGGAGGTTATGCAATGGTACTTTGATTGAGCTCATGTTTTGACCCAGCCACATGACATAAATATGGTCATAGTTTATGATTGTCAAGATGAATGTAACATTTTTTAAAAAATTGATTTATGGACAACATTTAAGTTTTGAAGGATTAATTTAGCATGTATCTTATTTTTATAATACTATACATTTTGAATTAGATTTTGAATGAATATACTCTACATTCTTATTTTTAATATATTATTGCTTGATTTATTTAGCTAAACTATTCATTTTTTACTTGATTGTCTAGCTTATTATTCTATATTTTTACTATTTTTATAGCTTTAGAGAGCTAGCTTGATTCAGAGATTTATTATGGAAGAGGGATTAGAAATAAAATTTGATATCTTTATTTTAGATTAAGATTTATTAAAGTTTGATGCAAAAGTTTGGAATATTAATTTGCAAGATATTTAATTTTGATCTAGCTAATTAAATGAAAGTTTGAATGTTAATTTATCAACTATTTATATAGCTCTTTACTTTGTGATATCGTGAAGAAATGCCTTGCATACTTATAGAAAGAGTTCCTAATGAGTATGCAGTGGTTACCACAACTACTGATTCATGATCTCAAGTCTGGGATATAACAACATAAAATTTTAAATCATATTTTTTATGATTTATGAATATAAAGCATGATATATATTTATTAAGTTTTTTTATTATAGAATATTATTTCATGCATTATATAATCAAAAGTATTAATTCTATTATGGATTATGATCGATTGATTGCGATTTTGGATGGTCTATAAATTGTTAGATTTGAAATACGAACTAATTTTATGAAGAAAAGTTTTGATTCGAGATAGATTTTGATTCGTAGCTTGACTGTATATTGAAACCCTGCCAATAGGGACCATATTCTATTATCAAGATCCTATATAACGATACATTTTAGTAGAGATTGTGGGCTGGTACATCAACAACTTATCAGTAAAAGTTATGCGCTAGTATATTGATACTTTTGATAATTCTGAACTCTGTTACTGGCCGAGCTATAGGGTGTAAATATGGTCATAGTTCATGACTATCAAAATAAATCGAATATTTTAAAAAAAATTAATTTATGAAGAAATTATGAACTTTGAAAAAACTAAATTCACATACTTCTTATTTTGATAGTACCGTATATATATTTTGAATTAAATTTTAAATTAATATATCCTACATGCTTATTTTTTATTATATTATTTATGTTTGATTTATTTAACTAAGTATTCATTATTTACTAGTCCGTCCAGCTTATTATTTTATAATTTATTATTTTAATAGATTTAGAAAATTAATTTGACTTGAAAATTTGAGCGCTATATAAAAAAAATTTAATATTTTTATTTTGAATTAAGATTTATTAAAAATTTGATACTAGATTTTAAAATATTATTTTATAAAATATTTAAATTAACTATTTTAATTAATTTTAAATATTAATTTATTAATTATTTATTCTACTATTTGTTTCATGGCACCGGGATTAGATGCCTCATGTATTCGAAGGAAAAGTTCTCCATGGATATGAAGTGCCCTGACTTGCGATCGGGGCATGATATAGATGTGAAAATGGTTTTTCAGTGAAGGAAGATCTCGAGTACGAAGTAACGGAATTTCTCCATCATCGTTATCGAGCACCTCCGGCGAGCGCCACACAAACGCATTCTTGGGGGAGGAGGAAGGGGGGAACTTACTGGGGAAGAAGAGGAGCTTGTCGAGGCTCTCGTTGGGGACGTACTCGTAGACGAGAAGCTTGTCGTCGGCGTGGGCGCAGCAGCCATAGAGGTTGACAACGTTCTTATGGTGCAACCCCGAGAGCAGCATCGCCTCGTTCGTGAACTCCTCCATCCCCTGACTCGACCCCCTCCTCAGCCTCTTCACCGCCACCTCCCGCCCGTCCTCCAACCGTCCCTGTAAACCAATTACCACCCGATCTAATTGCAATTATTTCTCCTCTCAAACACCTTTCCGTCATCACAGACCTTCTTACCTTAAAAACCGGCCCGAATCCGCCCTCCCCGAGCTTCTGCTCGGGGTGGAAATTATGGGTGGCAGCCACCATCGTTGCATACTTGAACACCTTCTTCTCCTTCGCGGCGATCGCCTCCAAGTACTCCTCTTTCGCCACTGTTTTATAATACTCGATCCAAGTCAAAAACTATTCAAATTGGAATTAATTAGTTAACTAATGAATTAAAAAGGCCAAAAATTAGATGAGATCTCTAAAATCATCTACCTCTGTCTTCACGATGCAACCAGGGCCTGACGAGGCTCTGAAGAAATCTCCGAGGTTTCATCGTCATCATCTGGGACAGGTTGCTGCTGCTAAGATTGTAGTTTGTTGGATATTTTCAAACTAATAAAGAACGTAACGTTTTATTTTAAAACACAGCCAGCCAACCGCTGTGGGAATTTGTTGGCAGGCCTTTTTAAAAAAAGACCGTTTGGTCGTTTCAGCTCTCGGCTGCTGACTCTTGCAGCGACTTAGCATTGCTGGTCGGACGCGAGCTGGATGCCTGCTAACTCCACATCTAAACTTCTTATTATTATTATTTTTTATATTAACTTTTTATTAAGGTAGTAAAGAGTCGGGTTAAAATGGAGTAGCTCTACTTTTAGCCCTTTTCCAGGGTCTCAAAAGATAGATTTGTCAGGGTCTCATCAATAGATTAGGTCCTTAATCCATTTGCAGCTCTACTCTTAAGCATCCATCCAATGTTAGATTGCCCATCCTTGGGTTTTCTGATCTCATAAGGATGTGAAGACGAAAACATGATCTCATATTTTTCTCAAAAGAAAAATATGATCTCATATTTTGTCTCAGCAGAAAATCCTAAATTTTTCTTTTTCTTTTTTTTTTTTGAAAACAAGAACCCGTAAACTACATGCTTTGAAAAGAAAACCTGTCAACTTGCACTTTAATCATGACATCAAAAAGGTAATTATTGAAAAAATCTATTTTAATTAAATCCCTATCTAAGAGACGTAATATGAAAGTCAGATGTGATTACAAGTAGTTTTTTATAAATCTTCTAGATCTCCACGTAGCTAAAAAGTAATCAAATCTCAGCCATCTCTCTCTCTCTCTCTCGTTGGGTTGCCAGCTTGTCAAGTAGGATCCGACATGGGCACAATCTAAATTCATAGGTCAAAAAGTCAAATCTAAGCCTAACCTAAGTGCATTTTGTTCGAATTAATTTCATATTATTTTAAATCAAAAGTGGGTAATCCAATCCAATTACAACCCTACCCTCACCTTTTGAGAAACTTATATATTTAAGAACATATATCCTATAATTGTGGAACTTAGATTTATTGGGTCTAAATTTACTTGGTGCAATAATCAGTAAGATAGTGCTAGAGTTTAGAAGATGATTGACAGAATCTTGGCCACAATCAGTTGGATACAACAATATCCAGGTCAATAGATTCATTACCTACCTAGGATTAATTGCTTCAAACTACTGTTCGCTCTTGTTGGTCATAGATACTTCTCCCTCGTATCAAAGCCTATTTCGATTTAAAAAGTTTTGGGCTCTCCTACCCACAATCTTGAGACATTGTGAGAGAGGTTTAGAGACTACCGATTCATAAAGATGCCGAATATCGAGTGATTCAGAGGCTTGAGCTAACGACACATGGAATAGGAATGAGGTGGGAGATATTTTCTAGAGACTTGAGACGGTTGAGGCTTCCATCACAGAGCTCCAGGATTAGGAGGATCAAGATGGGGGCCTTATGGAGGAGTTAGCGAACCTTTGAGGTTTGCTCTCCACCCACCACTCTCTTCTCAGGCAACAGGAGACTTTGTAGAGGCAGAAATTTAAAGTGTCGTGATTCAAAGAGGAGAACCGAAATATAAGATTCTGCCATCGAGCCACCATCATCCAAAGACATATGAATCAGATCTAAACTATCAAAGATACTAGTGGGCAGTGGCAAATTGATGATAATGATATTAGGCAGGAGGTGATGCGCTTCTTTAGATCTTGATGGACAATGAAGTTGGGAGCTAATCAAGTTAGCCACTTCCTCCTCTTGATGGTGCAATCACTATGCAAGAGAATAGAGCTTATTTGTGATGTGACAAAGGAGGTGAAGAGAGCGATATGGTCCAAGGCTGAGGATACAGCATCGGGCTCGATAGTTTTCCCTCTTTTTTTTATAGGAGATATTGGCCTATCATTTGATTTGAGATTATGGTGGCTATGTAGGAGTTTTTTGTAACCGACCACATGCTAGAGGTGTGGAAGCAAATCTTTATTACTTTGTTACCGAAAAGGCGGGATGCTTTGAAGCTAGGCCACTTCAAACTGATTAGTCCTTGCACAATCTTGTACAAGATTTATGCTAAGCTAATAGTGATCAGGATGAAGCCCTATCTCCTCCCATCTGATTTATCTAGAACTAGGGGCATTTGTTGGCGACCATAGCATATTCGACAATGTCCTTATTACTCAAAAGTTCATGCATGATCTTTGATGCACCTCCATCTATTGTAGCCTTATGGCGATCAAACTTGATATGAAAAGAACTCATGATCGCATGAGTTGGCAATTCCTAATGGATGCCCTCTGGCCTTTGGCTTGCACCCCTTCTGGATTAGTTGGATACTGCTATGCATCCAGAGCCAATAACCTGATACATAGCAAATTTTAAGAAAATGCTCGATACTATTAGCTACCAAATCTTCTTATATTACGAATGCACAAAGGGTGGGGTTGTTATTGGGAAAAGTGCTTATTTTGCCCTCGCTGATTCATCAAAAACTAGTTATCACACATTGTACGTCATCTGTCACATAGCATTTTCCATGCATAAAAGTGCATCTCAGATGCCTATAACTACTAGCAGGAATGACAGCTTGACCAATCACTGCAGTTACCACTAGAAAGTCGCATGTTTCTTCAATCTACCCTAGTTGTTTCTGAGGTTGCCTACAAAAAGTTCGTTCAGAGAAAATTTTCCTTTTCAAACAATTGAAGAGCCCAAAATATTACAATTGATGTGGTGTAGAACTGTAAATACAAATTGTAAGAGGCATATCACAATTATATTACTGAATGCTGACAAGATCGTATAGTTATTTACATATTGTACAGGGTTGTTGTCATTGTGTCCCATAAAGAATATCTGTTCAAATTGCTATACACCTGCATCATCCAGAGAAAAACAATAAATATTTAAAGAAATTATGGCCCGTTATATAGTCAAGCTTACCTAATTCTTACAGGATACGAACTTACATTCCACAGGCGGCTGTGACCTGAATCTGCTGAGAAGATATCCAACTCGCAAACTAAATGAGTTCTGCCTAAGTGACAAGGATGAAGAATATGGTTTAGCGTGTCTTCCAACAATTCATGCATGGGATGTACGCGGAACGACCTATAATGCTGTACTGTTTCCTTTTGTAATCCTATGATCAAGACGATCCTAAATATTTCTCCATAGATTCTTTTTTATGCTCTGGATCAAGGCTGCAGTTCAAAACATAATAGTTAGCAAGAGCATCAAGTGGCTGAATATTTTAGTAATACCAATATTCCTAAGTAAAAGAAACAAAAGTTAAAAAATCGTCTACTTCACTAGCACTGAAAGCTCTGCGCACCAACACAATTTGTGAAAACATCATCATCCTTACAAAAAAAGGAAAAATAGAGTAGTGCCCAGAGGATTTGCTGTCCAGTTAGTCACCCATTCCCATATGATGACTATATTTTCAACAACCATTCAGAAAGTATCTTAATCTATGTCGCTTTGGTACCAGATTGCTAAACCTAGCCAGAAACATGACAATAAGTGTTCAGATCAGACACCAAAGACTTCAGTCCCACTAAGGACTCATTTGATTCACGGGAAGTGGCAATTCAAGGGAAGTGGAAAAAAATCTCCTCGTTTGGTTCGAGTTTTAAGAGGAGAGAATGTCAAAAGTTCTTCCTATGAGAAGATACTTCTTACATTTCATAGAAAGTGTAAACCCATGGAAGATGTGGATTTTGGAACTTCCCATGAGATGAAAATTAGTGGCCCTTTTTTTTTCCAAAAATATCCTTCTAATATTATTTTTATAAATATTAAAATAATATTATATTAATACTATGCTAATATTTATATTAATATAATATAATATTTATATTAATATATTGATATTATATCAATATATATATATATATATATTAATATAATAAATTATTATGATCTAATGTTATATTAGACTATATTAATATTATATAATTATAAATATAAATATAAATATTATATTAATAGTTATACAGAGTTTGGGAGCAAAAAGGTATGGTCTTATATCTATTAAGGATACAATAGGTATTTTATATAATTTTTTAAGAAAATTAAATGCTCAACCAAACATAAACTGAAATAAGCTGTTTTGCTATGATCAACCAAATAAACCAAAACTATATTCCCAAGTATCATATTCCTAAGAAGTAACTTCTTGAGAAGTTCCCAGGAATAAAAGTTCTTCCTGCGAACCACACGAGTCCTAAATAGTTCTATTCCAGTTTTCTACTTGTTCGTTTGAAGAAATAAAATACTTCAAGCACCTATATTTTGCAAAGAGTTATATACTTGATACTCTTCTACATTGTGGATATTAATCAATCTAGCACCAAACATTGACAAATGTACCAATATCCATGTAAACTAGATCTCATCCGACAGGCAGAACAATGGCTGGAGTATTTTCTGGGTCATGTTCATAAAGTGGAAATGGTCCTACTGAACTTATGAACTTGCCTGGATTATGACATACTGTGTACTTGCACAAGTTGTATAAATTAACTTAAATATTTCCACTTAAGCGATGCATGTGAAGAAGTTACCTGTTTCTAAGTCCAAGAAGTGCACAGTGCACTGCACGAGCAGAAGCAGAGACAGGAGCTACAGCAGCAGCAGGAGCTGCTCGCAAAGCAGTGCCCAGAGCTGATCCAGCGCCAGCACCACGCTGGTAAGCCTTTAGAGGAGTCCCAAGTAGAGCAGAGGCAGTCCTACTAAGGCCATCGGTAAGACTCTCACAAGCCTGCAAACAAATGAGATGGAGAAGACTTGTCAAGCTACATAAAGCCAAAGATGACATAAAAAATGGCCAATAAGCAGAAGAATCTCATAAATACTCGAAAATAATAGGTCAATCATGCAAAGCAAGCATGGATGAGGAGATCTACCATGCAGAATGATATTATCAATGACATTCTGTGTAGAATAGAAGCTAGTTCTAACAAGATAGCTTGATGAATTGGCTAATTTTACTGATAAAAAAGCTGGCACATGAACTTTGGCAGCAAACAAACTTCATGCTCTTAGATGTATAGATCAGACGCTCCTAATTGAATACTAGCAAACTTTCAGTATCACCTTGTAGCTTCATTCTTACTGGAAGGAAGAAGAGCAAACAAATAAGATGGCAAACCAGATTAATCAAACACAAATTCCCAAGTAATAAGTCACAAACTAGTACAGTGGCGTCTCCTATCTAGATGCTCTTCTCTCCATGGTTAAGAAAAAATGATATTAAAATTTTTTTTTTATCAAATATCTAGATAAATGTGTGGGGGCAATTTGATGCCCCATGCTTACTAAAAGACACGAACACAAAGGCAAATATTACAAAATGAAGATCAAGGCGTACCAAAATTTGCAGCTTAATAGCCCATGATCAGATATGCTGAATCGTATTAAAATGAAATGTTTATAAATGGCATCAAGGTTCACCATACCAGTACATAGTAGTACCACCCTGTATTTTGCATACTGTATGGTACCAGTACTGAATAGAGACTCGGCACGGGAGCATTGGTATGTTGAACCGACCCCCATACAGGAAGTACCGACACTATACTAGCATGGTACCAATATGGGGTTTGGTACTGAGACAGCAAACCTTAAATGGCATTGAAGAATTCTGGAATTTTAGCTGTGAACCAAACTTTCATCGTGGTCTTAAAATGTATTGTAGTCCAAAGATGGCCTAGGGAGGTTAGATAATATGACGTCAAAAACCACAATGATGGTGACAACTGATATGAATGTTCTCATTTCATAGGATATGCTTTCGTAAAAGAAGCAAGGTTAAAAAAACGTTCACAGAATCAAGATTATATTGACGAGACAAATATTATTTTGTTTATGACTTTGTTGGATGGATCAAAAAGAGGGCCATAAAAAGTGCGCTAGTATATCAAAGTTGCAATAAAGATGATCAAGGATTAAGAACCCAAGAACACTAGCATGTCCCACCAATAATATTCCTTTCCATAGAGTAAACAGGTTGTAGCATGGGCGTGAGGCACTAGTTTGGGCATGGACTGGGAGGTCAGCCATCTTGAATGGTATTAGTCGGGACAAGGCAGTATGCTAGCTAGGTTTGCTGGTATCAATTGATACATAGCCAGGTCCCATTGTTTTGAACATAAATATAAAAAACTCCTTAAGAGAGTGGCTAAGATAGACTTAAGTATTTCTAGGGTCAAGTTAAATTTGGAGGTCAGGCCTATGCTTTATAGCAATATCAAACTAGCTTTATAGCAATGTCAAACTAGTAGGCTCAAGCTTGGATCACTTTGATCTCAAGCCCAAAAATTGTAGCTTGAGCCTAGCCCACTAGCAAAAAGAGGCACAACTATTACTTGATCAGGCCCAACGAAGTTCAGCTAAACGAGCTTAGCCCAACCTAACTCATGCCTCGTCCAACTTGAGCCAAATAACGAAGCAGTGACTCCCACAGTTAGGTGGCAGGCGAAAGAAAGGAAGAATGACTAGATGGATTGTTGGGGGGGGGTGCGCATGGGATTTGCTGCTTCAGCATTAGGAGGGTGTGGGCAAGAGAGTGAGTGGGAATGGAGGGATAAGAGGGGGCAGATGGGGGGTTGCTCCAGCAACTAGGATGGAGGTAGGAGAGGGTGCAGAAGGGATTGGAGGAAGAAGTAGATCAAGAGAAGGGTGCCTTGCTTGTTACATTGGTAGTTGAGGATGGTTGCCTATGTCGAGATGGGTCGGTGGAGGGGGAGAGGTAACAAGCGTGACAAAGAATGACAACAGGAGAAAGATATGAGAATAGATTTTAGGGTTTTGGTAAAAAGTATTTTTTTTTTTTTATAAAAAGATAAAATAATTCTATATAATAGAAATTAGATTTGGTTTGGCAAGGTTGGGCTAAAATATGGTAAGCCTGAGCCTAGTCCAATTGTGATTCAAGCCAGTGTTTTGAACCCTCTAACTTAGACAAAACCAGACTGGTATTCAGATCATGAGTTTGTGGTTCAATTGCAAATAAGCTAAAGTATAGATAAAATATCTTATTTCCTTGAGTCTCCACATTTATAACAAACCCCTCAAATATCCGATACCTAACCATCTTCAACTCAAAGCCTCTCTCATTTCATCATTGCATTGACCCTCCTGTAGATGGTTCTATCTTGCCGTCTTTGAGCCCCCACATGCCACCATTCTCGAACCATTGCCATTGAGCGCACCAACGCCATCCCTCCTCAACTTGCATCATTGCGACCCTCATAGGCTGCCCTCATCAAGCCATCAACATCCAGCCCTTCCCACATGCTATAATCATAGAATGGCCCACAATCTGACCATTTATCCCCTTCATTAACATTGTCTTCTTGATGCCACCAACCTCCCTATAGGCCACCTTTATCTTCTACATCAACTATACTCACCATCGAACTCCCCTTGCTGTCCGTCGTCACCTCCAACACCTCCCATGTGCATTAGCCAAAGGAATGAGTATGAAGTTTCTAGCCATCAACATAAGAGATCCAGCTTTTTTTCCCCATTCCCTATACTTTCTCACCAATTGACCCAAAGACTTTTCTTGTTTGATCAGGGAAACTTGAAAGTTGAATCATTAAGGTCAATGGGTTCCAATGGATTATAGACTTATAGTGATCATTGAGTATTTTGTTGACTTGACCTGCAATGCCTAGCAGGTTACAGACTGACCCAGTCGACCTAGCTAGATCAACAAGGTCTCCAAACACTAGTTCAGGCATGAAAGTAAAGGCCCATCCTGACTTGTCGGGCTTGAACATCTTGGTTAAGCCCATCGAAAATTGATACTGGCGGGCTAGGCTCAAACACGAGAGAGAGAGAGAGAGAGAGAGAGAGAGAGAGAGAGAGAAGACACAAGGGAGAGGAACGAGAGAGGCTCACCCCACAAACTTTGAAAATCATGTTTAAGAATCTTAAAACATTTAAACATTCATTATAAATTTATTTAAACAACAAAATTAAAAAATAAAAATAAAAATTATAAGGCTGTTAGTACTTAATACGGTGAATTAAACCCTTGGAGATAACAATGTTGACAAAAAGCATATGTAGAATGTCTAAGTCTAGCATCAATAAATCATAAACAAACAAACAAGAGGAAAGAACTTTGGACTATCTGATACAGAAAGATGGCTGTTTGTGATATCTGGGCATAATTTTAAAAATAAGAAAATATCCATGACCATATTGTTGTATATAGGTCATTAACAACATGTATCAATTTTTGACAAGCAACAATACAAACCAAAAGGCAATGTTTTAGGCTATAAAAAAAGGTACAGAAGTATGTGTCCTTTCATCACAATAGCAATGCACCAACATGATAATCCATATGCACCACTTTCATGGTATAGCATGGAGGACATTTTTTATCCTTGAACTTAGTTTCTTTAAGTAGTATAAAGAGTATTTTAAAATTTTTATCTTGAAAGTCAAGCTTTCTTTTCTTAGTTAATTGGTTTTGTTATCTGATCTAGCATTGATCATGCTAGTTTGTCTATAGAATTCTTTCGATAGAACAATCTGCTTATATAGAACTTCTCATCAGCAAAAAACTAATGTTATCATATGGTTTAGGATTCTACATTAATTTAAACTTGAAAGTTTAAATAGGTTACTTCATGTTTGATTGTTCAAAAAGATCTATTTCCTAGAATGACTGACCTAAATGAAGATGCAACATTTTTTTCTCTTGCATCTTAGCATGGTAGTCACCTAACTTTTAATAGTGTCACCTATTGTCACATGCCTTTATGTAAGTGTAATTGATCCATCAGCATGTTACAAATACTGTCTGATCCTGACTAAGCATAACATAGGCATTCATCAAATGCACTTGAAGCAACAATGTTGAATGAGACAGAAAAATGAATCCAACAAAAACCAATCCTTATTTAAATAAGATCCCTAGTGTTGTGAACCATAAGAAAGAAAAGTTTGATATGGTCAGAAAATACATAAGAGGTACCCCAAGAAAAGTTAAAACTAGGTGAAATATGGCCGAAACAGCAATAAGACATGTTCACAAACTGGTTCATACATTTATTCTTCCCGGATTCCTGAAGAAACATGGAAAAGTTATATAACAAGGAAAAGTTATATATGTAATACGCACACACGCATGCACACACACACACACACACACACCGACATACATACACACACACATACATACACGCATGCACGCAGACACACACACCCACCAACATACACACACGCGCACGCGCACACACACACATACATACACGCAGACACACACACACTGACATACACACACACACACCTAGCCACCCACATACATACATACAGACACACACACACACACCCACTGACATACATATATACATACATACACACACACACACACACATACATACATACATACATACATACATCAGACATACACACACACAAGTGTGTGTGTGTGTATGTGTGTCTCTCTCTTTGTGTGTGTGTGTATGCATGCATGCATGCATGTGTGTCTGCATGTGTGTCTCTCTCTCTAACACAAACTTTTTAATCAGCTGCACGACATTAACCATATTGTTGTTCTGAATGAAGAAACTAACTTGCTTTGTGATGAGCAACAATCTTTGAGGGATTAAATTTCTTATGGTTATGAGCTATCTTCACCAATAGTCGGAGTGCAACAAACATAGTATATTTTAAATCAGTCTTTATACTCTGGCTGAATTTTGGAATTGAAACTATGGATATACACATGGCTCTTAATCTAGATCTTCAAATCCTGCAATATGGGGCGGTCATAGTTTTCCCATGGAACAGTATACTGCATGTATAGTCTCGTTCCAATGCTTAGGATGGTAATTACAACTTCCAATGCCTAGGATGGTAATTACAATGGGGTAAAATGGGCATTAAAGCTTTGAGTAAACCACCTACCCTTGTATATGGAGCACAAAAGCGGGTTTAGCATTGGGTTGGGTATGCAAAGCAAAGAGGGAGGAACCATAACTCCCTCTCCTCCTCTCTCTCTCTCTCCCCCCCTATGCAGTTGTCACCTTCTAATGCTCATCTAGAGGTGGGAGGTGATAGCGAAGTGGCCAGCATAGCTCCTTGCATTTTTTTTTCCATGAACACTGCTAACCACCATGCCTGAGGCCACTACCCCTACTTTACTTCCACCTCCATCGGCATTGCCCCACCGCCTCCTTCTCTAACACTACCCTGCCCTTGTCCCGCATCATTCAATATTTCGATGCTCGTACTAGGGATGACAATTTATGAGTCGACCCACAACTGACAAAGTTTAAGAGGTTTTAGGCTTGGAAATGAGCCTAGGCTGCAAACAAGTCAACCCAACTATGAACTGGGTTGGGTTTAGGTTCAAGATTCATGACTTGTTTAACCTATTTAATGGTTGGGCGGTGTCGCAACTTGGCTTGTTTAGATCTGATTAACCTATTTAACCTATTTAAAACCCATATAAAACTTTGATAACCCATTTAACATAATTCGACTTGTTTATTAAATAGATTAAGCCAGTCAGGTTGGGTTACTTGTTTAATAAAAAGGTTACAATTAGCTTTGGATTTTTAACATAAAAAACCTGCTGCATTTAGGTTGACATTATTTGACCCAACTAGCATTTGACCTGATCTGACCAACCCAATTGCCACCCGTACCACTATTGGTGTCGATTTTCTATTGAAATAGTACGATAGTGGTGGTATGGTACCATCCTATTCCAATGGTATTTTAATCCTTGGTCTAGATTGTTGGTATTTTTTTATCTTTTATCTCTAGAATCCCAAAAGGAAACAAATTGTAAATAAAGGAAGATCAAATATTTCTTTGTGCTTTTCTTTTTAATATACTAACATTAGTACGAACACTTCAGTCTAATTTGAAAGATATCAGCCTAAGAAAAGACCTAGCATATATCTAATACAAGGGTTTTGGAAGTTTATATTTTGTAATCCAAGCCTTTATTCATTAAGTATAACAATTCTTACATATGGTGTTCCCTTAACCTTTCATAGTCATGATATTGTGCTCCTTAGTTGATCCTAAGTGCTAAAATTTTTATAGTTATTGCTATTAAATACTTGTGGGTTGCACAATCATGAGACACAAACATATAATTCTATCAAATAATAACTAACGTTTTTCTTTCTTATCTACAGACTTTGTCAGAACTTTGTATATATAGTCTATTAATATTTTCCTTCCATTTGATTTAGTAGGGAATGATGGAGGCCATCCCCAAATCTTGAGTCCCAAGGTCACTGATAGTCAGTTTAGATTTAATTGTGTTTAAGACCATTATTTAGAAACAGATTTTATATTATTTTGCTAGAAGCTTGACAAAAATGTGCTTTCTGGATTGCACAATATAGTTGATGCTCAATATGATAAGCAAAATACTTATAAAAGCTTCATTTACCTTTTCAAAACTCTCGAATCCTGTATATTCAAACTCTCAATTTACAAGCACTTCTCACCCTTTGTTTCATTGTGAGGTTCACTCCTTCAACGAAGATTTGAATGGTCAATGAACTTGTATTGGACCATATCTACAACCTAGACATCTAAGGTTGAAAAATGTTCTACATGCATATTTTAAACAACAATAATAAAGCAAACAAATCAACCATATGCATCATGTATTAATGTATTGGTGCATTCCATATGATACCTATGATCACTTGCTCAAGCATGTGTTTAGTCCCACATCAGAATGCATGGAGTATAATGACCCATGTTGTGGAGCTCTTAGATGCTTAAGTAGGGCAAGGACCTTCTGGCTATCCTTTTGAGGTGAGGTCCTTGGTCATTACGAATGGTACCAGAGTTGACCCAACCCATGCCCATGTGGACTAGAGAAAACTTGAGCACAGGCTGACCACAATGTGGTTGGCGATGCTTTTATTGGACCCTTCCCTTGATGAGAATGTCAGGGCTTAAATGAGAGCACAAGTGGGGGAAGTGTGATGATCTGCATGAATGCATGTTTAGTCCCACATTAGAATAGTGGGAGTATATAAAAACCCCCATTAGCATGTGTTTAGTCCCACATTGAGTGTGCAATGGAAAGGTCTTAGGTACTTGAGCAATGCTGAGGGCCCTGATTAATAACCTTCTAGCTAGCCTTTTGGGATGAGGTCTGATCATTACAATGCCACTCATTCAGAATCTATTCCTCAATTTTGGGAATCAACCATATATTTTTAAATACCATATGATGTACCCAGCAATTCTATTATGGTCTAAATAGTTAGTGATTTTAGGGTCTTCAGTTAGGTTAAAAATATTTTATATCCAATGTTACATAATTTTTATATTTGAAGTTTTCTTAGGTGTTGCGTAACAAGTTATAATCATCAATACACATCCAAGATGATTAGGATTATGAATGCATATTTTGTTTGTGAAAGTGAAATATGATACACTGTTAATACCAGAATTAAATGAACACTAAAACTAATTTAATCTTTAAATATCTTAGGTAGGTTACAATTACTTTATCAGTATGTGATTTATTGTTAATACGATAATCACAATCAATAAAACTAATCTTTAATTTTAGATATCTTTTGTATGTTAGCACCTCTTCATGGGATAGTCTAAAATAGTGCTTAGCATGGTTCATTGTCGAGTACCCTAGTGATGTAATGATTCTCCAAATTATCTTGGAAAAGAAAACCTCCATTAATGTGAAATTTTTTCTTTCCCTGCCATTTCTAGGAAATATTGTTTTTCTTTTCCATTTTTATTACTTCCTTTTGACCTTTCAAAAGTTATTCAGGTATTTTCATTGAGAACCTCAAATATCAGCTAAGACCTTTACTTTTTCCAGCCCTTTCCCCTTACAAATTTATTACTAAATCACAACTTGTGATTGTGGCTGATACCTCAAGCCACAATATATTAATAATTAGTTTCTTATCAGATCAAGGTTCACATCATATATATATATATATATATATATATATATAAAACAATACTCTGTGGAGGAGTATTGTAGTATGCCAACTCAGGAAGCCAAAACCCTTCCAATGCGCTACGTGTCGAGTTTGGATATATTTCTCTACATGGTCTTATTCGACGACCTAATACCCATCTCAGTCTCCAATTTGATTACGAAAGACCTCTGTGGAGGAGTATTATAGTGTTGCCAACTCAGGAAGCCAAAACCCTCCCAATGCGCACATGTCGAGTTTGGATATATTTCTCTACATAGTCTTATTCCATGACCTAATACCCATCTCAGTCCCCGATTTGATTACAAAAGGAGGCCTATCCCCATTGACAAAGGATTGACGTGCAGAGTCAGACCGGATTATTTCCACCATTGGACTTAATCATATCTCTCTCTCTCTCTCTCTCTCTCTCTCTCTCTCTCTCACTCATCAAAGATGCAATCATGATCGAACAAGCAGGACAAGAAAAATTCAGATTTGGATTTGGCGAGAGTGGTGGAATAGATAGAGAGGAGGAATAAGGAGGGATGGAGATTCAGTGGGCACTGGTGGTGCACAGGTCGGTGACTCTCCTGGTGGTAGTCTCCTTGCTCTGTGGGCATTGGCCCATCTTCTAGGGCACCTTCATCAAGCGCATCCACTACTTCATCACCTCTGGCACCTACGACTACTTTTTGTGAGCTCCAAATCTCTCTCTTTCTCAATTTGGCTGCTATCGTGAATGGAACATTTGGATCTTTACTAATTAAGACATTCATAACAATGTACTGGTAGAGACTCTGAGATAATTTGAACACCAAATATGTGTTAAAATGATTATCTTGGATTGACACAGTGCAGGAATTAGGCATGGTATGCCATGTGAGATATACGCGTGGTAGAAGCAATTAGGTTTCTCATTCTGTTAGTCAATTATAGCCTATCAAGGTGTTTGGATGAATTAATTGCAGCGAAAATGAGAGAACTATCAAATTATTCAACATTTTAATTTAGAACTAAGGATCACTCAAGAAGCCAAAACCCTCCAAACACGCCACGTGTCGAGCTCTGGCTTCCCTAGATTTTTTTTAATTTTTTTGCACGAATCTTAAAGCCCCAGATTGCGCGGAAGAAAAATCGCCCACCTACGGAGATCGAAAGGGTTTCTGAGGTTCCGGTTGGGGTTTTTCCCAAGTATACAGGTTTTTGTGCAAGTTGTGGCAGTGTGAGTGGCAAAGAGAGGGAGCCAAGGGGGGCAGCTGGGAGGGTGGTGCCGGAGTTCGGAGGACTTGAGGCGGAGGTTGGTGACTACGATGGAGGTGGCATGGGTTCGGACCTAGGAGAGAGAGGCAAGGGCGTGGACATCCTCATTGATGGTGGAGAGAGGTAGAGACAAGGGTGGGTTCGGCCGCGGCATCTACCAAGGCAGTGGCGATCGTGGCCGCGGCGACCATTGCGGTGGCCGTGGGGGGGCGGTGCAACGAGGAGAAGTGGGTACCCGTGAAGAAAAAGGGAGAAAGAAAGGAGTCGAGCGGGGTCAATTGCAGCTTCAGGCAGGGTAGCGATGACCGCGGGCAACAATCATTGCGGTGGCTGTCGGGGCGAGCGGCGCGATGAGGAAAAGTGGGTTCCCATGAAGGAGGAAGAAAGAAAATGAAAGAAAGAAAAGAAAAAGAGAAAAGATAAGAGAAAAGAAAAGAAAAGAAAAAAGATTTTTCAAAAAAGAAAAAGAGAAAAAGAAGAGAAAAGAAAAGAAAGGAAAGGAAAAAAGATTTTTTTAAAAAAAAGAGAAAAGAGAAAAAAAAAGATTTCATGAGGTCCTTGATTATTCTAAAAAAGAGGATATGAATTATTATGAAGAAAAAGAAAGAAAGATTTCATGAGGCCCTTGATTAATCTAAAATCCGACCCCCCGCACTTTAAAATTCGGATGTATATTAAAACTTAGCTTCTCAAATGAGTCTTGTTGTGCCACCTGGAAAGAACACCTCTGCAATGTACATCCAGCCCCATGCAATGCGTGGTTCTTCAACTAGTTGATGAGTAATTTATACCGAAAAACCAATTACTAAAGCTACCTCTAAATCCTATGGCTTAATTCTGCTTATTTGAAACCAAGTGAGCAATATTAACAGAACAAACATTGAAATATCATGAAGAATGACTTTTACGATAAAGTCAGAGTTACACTACTCAAGGAAGTCTACCTGCTGGATCCCTTGTTGTGCATCTTCAGGTTGATTAGACCGTACATTATTTTTTCTTCTGCTTGTTTCAGATAGTGACCCAGATGTTGGAATGCTCGAAAGAACGTATTCTGTTTGAAGCAAGATATCATGGGCTCCAGCTGCCAAATGCACCCCTAACCCAACAGCTTCAATTGTAATGCTTCTAATAAAAGCCAATGCTCCTGTCAAATATGTGTCTCAATCAGGACATTTTAGTTGTATCATTTGTTCAAAATGCAGAAGTTCAAGAAACAAGGACACTGCAACATAGTATGCTCAAACAAAAAGAAATAAATCTATTAAAATTATTCTCCATAAAAATGAAATTATCGTCATGATTCATGTCTCCATGAATAGCGCCTGAGTTCCAAAGATTAGAAGCAGCAGGCATTGATAAGAAACTCCTGTGCGAAATCATTGGTGCTACACAATGAAACTAGTTCTGGAAGCATAGAATAAAAAAGGGAAAGATCATTACCCAGTTATGTTCCTGTCAACTTAGGGTCGGGAGGGGCAAACTAGGGACAGACCTAATCTTTGACATTTTTCACACAAAGTGACTGCACTAGAACCCATGCCATTGCACTTGCCTCCCAAGCCTTTACCATTGCACAAAGCAACGGCCCCTTTCTCGAAGCGCATAATACAGATACAAAATACAGGAATCTTTTAAGCAAAATCTGAATGCTCGAAAGACAGTATGCACAACAAAAATCTATTCAACCATGAATAAAACAAAATAACTTGATAAAGAAAATTAAAGAAGTTTAGTAATGATACCAAAGAGAGAGAAATTGAGCGAAAGAGATAAGAGGAAACATGCACAATGTTCAATGGAACAATTCAAGCAAAGACCATTTTCTCCAATGTTGCTATTGAAAGCAATTAAGTTCCATTAGAATGAATGTTAGAGTTGGGCAGAAAAGCAAGGGACCATTTCCCTCATCTAATCACAAATGGTATAATGGTGCATTACATGCATCATCTTCAAGGTTTTGTGGTAAATTCAAAGACCACATGTTAGATGAAATAAAAACCCAATTTAATCAAAAAAACCTTGTTACGTTATGTGTTAGCTAATATATTATAATCATCAGATATTAAACACTATTCAAGATTATGGATTCGACTATTAAATTATGATTTAACATTTAAACTGATCAAATAACCAAATAACATCTCAGCCAACATGAAACCACAAAGCTCCTTTTGAGGTCACTTAGGCTTCATTTGGTTAGGACATGTCAGATTACGAGGTAATCTGATGATTCCTAAGAATCATTTATTTGGTAAAATAGTTGTGGGGTAAAATAAATTTTACTGCGTTTTGTTGGTGGAAAAATCAATCTGGAAAATGGCACACAAAAGAGATTGCTATTTTTGGTCAGAGGGAATTTTATATGGGAATATTGCTAAATTTCCAAGTTCCAACAATGCCCTTGAATAAACAATTCAAGTAATGACATTTGTGCGTTTCAACCAAAAAAGTGGGGGCATTTCCTTCAAGCAATGACAATTTCACATTGCCTCTGCTTAGTAATCTGGTGTGGGGAAAAAAATACCAACCTTGGTGGCATTTCTTTTACATTCTCTCTTAGTAAAATAGGCATGGACTCCACCATTTATTGTGCCATCTCTCTCATCCTCTTTTCATACCAAACATGGTGATCTGGCATCGGATTTATTTTCCCATGCCAAATTACCCCCAACCAAACAAACCCTTAAGCATTTGATGGTTGCACGGGTACTTACTGGAGATATAACTAATCAATGTTCTGCTAACATGAGTTTTATGTGGTAAATGGATAAATTCATTCATGCCAATCATGGTCTAGAACAAGGTAACTTCTGTGCAAATGCAATGCATTAGAAGTGAAGGGCTCAATCTGTAATGCTACTGTATATACTTTTAAGTGTCTCCTCATCATGATGATTCTTACCTCTTCCTCAAATCATAAGGAGTTGTTATACAGAAGGGTGCTAAATCAACTGGTTATTTTCATTTATATCATTGTCAATTATATAGCATCCAATGCAGTTGTCTTATTGGAGACTATAATGTTGGAAAGGAAAGAAACTACTTACAAAGAAAAGACTATATTTTCCTACAAATGGTAAAGTATATTTGTTATCTGCAAAAAGCAGAATTTGTCTTACCTCTTTGTATTCCCTTAAGCAACTTGTGATCTTTCCTGTAACTTTTTACTGGCAAGGAAACCAGTTTAGATGTGCCGGAACTGACAGCAAACAATGACCTTATAGGAGCGAGCCCTTTTAATAATTTATGAACCTAAAACAAAATGTATGCATTCCTAGTTAGCATGAAAAGTTTGGTATAGTATGTCGTGCAATTATTATTCTCCTGAAGAACATGAAGGAAATAGATTAAAACCTGGTTGTGAGAAATATCTTCCAACCATTCCCCAAACACTGTTTCACATATGCTGCTCCACCCATAAACTCCAACAGCACAAACATGTTTGAGATGCAGGTCAATTCCCTGCAGTAAGCCACACAACCATCATGTCTGCAGTTAAATTACAGGCAAGCTAATGCAAAATTAAAGTTGATAATATGCCAGCAGAGATAAAACAAATATCAATTGCTACTTTGGAAAGTTGAGAAAGGATGACTTACTGGTGGACTAGGAGTTGGAGAATCAAACAGTGATTGGCATTTTAGCAGTACAAATATTTGAACTTTCAGTTCAGATGTGAATTACAAAACCACAAAAAGCAGAGAATGGTTTTGGAAGCATGATCTTTCTTAACACCTTCAAGAATCATTGTTTCAAATACAATAAAATTAACAATAATCATGATGTTGATTTCAAATGGTTTACATAATTTTTTGTTGTTCTAGATTACATCCCTGTAAAATCTAACTGCCAAGAGATACACAAACTTGAACATTTTTTCCATTTAGGATCCATAAACAGAAGAACGCGGGGGGGGGGGTGGAGAGAGAGAGAGAGAGATGATGATGAGGACAAACCTCATATAATCAAGACAAGAAAGCATGGATGTAGTAGAGGATCATTTTTTGTTCCATGCATCTTTGCATGTTCAGACATTATGTAAATTACATGAGACAGTAGTAGGGCCTGCAATGTTGTATACCGAAGTATCGGGCATTAGAGGGAGAAACCTGCAAAGCAAGAAGCATCTAGAAAAGAAGAAGCTGAATGCAAGCTTAGGTGCAGCAAAATTTGACCTGCATCCACCAACCCGCCCAAACCAACCCAGAATAAATGTGTTCGAGCAGGGAATTTTTAAAGTCGGGTCAGTTCTAGGTGACCCAAATCCAAGCCAACAACAAATGGGTGAGTCCAGGTTTAGAACTTCACCCCCCCCCCCCCTCCTCCTCCACGACCCCACCAAAAAGAAGGGCCCAATGGATCACCCAATGTGAAAAAATTGGAATTAGCTAGCTCCTATACACAGCATAGTTCATGGTTATCTAATTTTTTTCCCATGTTGTTAGAAAAAAAACCAAAAAAGGGTAATAAAAAGTGATGGATAAGGTGGATCACGGGTTTTCAGATGTCAGATTGCATTTTAGCTAATTTTTTTCATCAATTAGTTTATGACTATATATATCCTAAATTCCTAACTTTTTTGTGATTGTGATGATATTTTTGAAGTTTATTTGATTTTGTTGTTTATGATTTTTATATACCATGTTTAACTACATTTTTTAGCGATTCATATTATTGACAGGTGAAAACTTAAATGGGTTGCTGGATATGGATTTACACAAAAAAAGTGGGTTGAGTATGGGTTTACATTTTCCTACTTGATTATCCATGGGTCAGGTTTAGGTTCAGTTTTTTGACCAAAATCCAGCAATGCAACCTGAACTCGATCCAACCCGACTTGCCATTCCTATGCACACCCATTTGTACCAAGAAGAAAAATAAGGTCAGCATCAGTGCAATAGATACGGTGAGGTTGCAATATTGGCATTATTTGTACATGAGAAGGCCCCAACTAAGAGTGGATCACAGATTTTTGTACAAGGTCTAGAGGAGGTGACAATATGTCAAGTGGCTTTGATGGAAATGGTAATGGTTAGATATTTTGCACCAAGGTTTTAAGTATGGCACAGTGGCCTTGCCTGTCACCCACCAACATTGTATGTGCCATGCTGAGCCAGCACCGCATTGCTAGTACTGGTCCAGTGTTGGAACGATGTTAAATCGGTGTCATGCTGACCTGTGCCGATTGCTAGTACTGGGCTGGTGTTGGAACAGCCAGCAGTTGAAACCATGGTTTGCACATTGAATGGTGGAGTGGCTCATAAATATTAGCACAGGCTAGATCTGAGTAAGCAATTGAGTAATATTGCAATATAAAATCTGTTACCCACTGCAATGAAACAATTGGATCTTCCAACTATATTCTCACAACGGAGAAAAAAGATTTGTGGGATAGTAGTACACCAAATTGCATGTTGCAGTGATTTGCACCCTTGACCTCTATTGCTCCACATGTTAGGGAAAGTGTAAATAAAGCACATTCACTTTTCTGCCAATTAAATGATTGTGTACCAAAGGAAGTTTGAAGAATAATGAGTGATGTTTTCTGTGTCCAATATAATCATAGTTTAGAAAGGTTATGGGAAAAGAAAAGGAATTCCAAAAGGCAATCCCTCTAGTGCATGCTTAGTTGCCAAGTAGGTACCCAACTAAGCAGCATGAACAAAAGGGTCATGTCTTTCCAGATGAGAACGTTACTATAAGATAATGAGGGTTTCACAAGCTGCTCAAGAGAAAGTTCTGCAAACCCATGAAGGGGTCAAAAGAAAAAAAAAGCTTAGAAGAAAGTCTATCAACATCTTTTCATGAAGAGGAAGAAGAAGATCAACTACTCTGATTCTAGAGAAGATCAATCAAGCATAAGAACAAACAGACGATTAGATAAGCAGTTAAAATATTAGAATATGAGAGAACTTTAGAGCTTTTAGAACTAGCTTCAATGAGCCTTTACATGGTTCTTACAGTTTGCCTGTGTCAGCAGTCAATTCCATGAATGCAATGATGGCTGAGAATACAATGCATCAGTATCCAATCTCGTGGTTCAATGATTTATTGGTTTATTAAATTATGGTTCATGGAACATTGTATCAAGTTAGATCTCTGTTGTAGAATTAGAGCCAAATTTTGCTATCACCACAAAAAATGGGTCACCAGCATGTTATTAATTTTAGCCTTCCCTGATAACATCATTTATATCTTTGATAAGCATAAGATTTTCTCTTCCATAACTATTAGGATGTTCTACTGTAATCAATTATTCTCCTCCCAAGTCAAGTTGACATCTTGATGGACATTAGCTCTATCAGACATCAACAGCAATAGGACAATAATAGTAATTAAAAATGGAAAGCAGTTCCATGTATTGGTAAGTTACCTTCCATGCAACTAAGTTGAGAAGTTCTGCATAGTTTCCTCTACTTAGTGCTGCTGGATCAAAATGCCGAGGAATGTAGTCAATGCACACAACCAAGGGCCCCACATCACATTTCTGAAACAAGGAAACTTTAAGAGATCATAAAACATGAAATTGGCAAATGCCATCTTAGTCAAACCTATCCTGAAACACAAACATGAAACATAGTTTGCTCTTGTAACAAAGAGGATCTGTTGTGACACTCATAACATAAGTGTAGGAGCATATTAAAGTTCAGATCCAAATGCTGTCATCCTGGTAATAACATAAAAAGCAAGAACAGAATATGGAAGTTATCTCCATTGAAATAGTGGAACCAATTGTTTTAGGGTCCTATAATTTTGATTAACAGATGACCTAGAGATAAATTAATGTGTTTCAGTAAATCTTAGATAACTAAACAAAATATAATCTAAATTTCGAAAGAAAATAGAGTAGCATACTGCTCCTAGTATCTTCTTTGGGTTGTCAAATCGGCACTTATATATGCACACTGTAATTATATTTTTTTCCTTATTGTAAAATAAGACCCTTAGGCACTTCCATCCCTATTGGGCTCGATAAAAGGCCCACCCATATTTCCTTGATTCTAAAAGTGAAGAAGTTGTGTGTGGGACCGTGGATCCAATAAGTAACCATCCTATATCCTGCAACATTCATATGTAATAACAAAAATAAGTTAGATGACCACCCATCTTGGCCATTCTTTTTAGCTTTATTGCCTCCACACATTAAGTGCCCATCTAAACATTGTTATAGTCAATCCCATAGTTGGCACATGTTTAATGTTACTTAATTGCTCCAACTACACACTCCAAATCCTGGATACACATGACAAGACTCAAACTTCAGATCTCTCCCATGATGGTACTAAAAAGTGGGCTACATGGTACGTACTGTAATCTTCTAACTTTGAGGAATGGAGATTATGTAAAGGCTTAATAAGTTTAAAGGTCTGGCTACAGCTTATTCTTTGTGAAACTAAGAAAAAAAAACATATGATATTATGATCTATAATTTGATAATCATGCTACCCCTTTTAAGAAAGATTATGTGCTCAAGGATAATGCTTGAACATTTCCACAGAAAAATAGAACTTAAAAATATATCAAAGGTACTGATTTAGAATGCTACCAATATGAAAACATATAAAAAATACCCTCCGGAGGGAGGGGAAAATATAAGGGCTTCAACAACTAGCCTGAAAGAAAGGAAGTAATGCCTCCTCCACAATAGTTTGGCTCCCAAAGCTCCTGCCTTTTTTTCCTGATATTTCAGATTCACTTGAATTATTAGGTGGACTACGAGTCTCATCAACAAAGGAATCCTTGCCAAAGAAGCTGATAAGGAAGTTGAGTTGGTCTTGGTCAAGATGCAGTCGCATAGGCAAAAACTCAAGATGTAACCTAAGAACAACCAACATATTAGCCCTAAGGAACTTTTAGAAGCTGAAAGCTTTTGCTACGAGAATAAAACCTACAAACTGCTTTTGGTACAAGCTCTAAACATAGATCATAAGAACAAAACTACATCCCCCCTATTAACTATTGCTTTACAAAACTTTCTCCATCATCAATTCCATTGTAAAAGCCTAAAACTAATACCAACAAGATTAATGTGTGGAACTTCAATCAAGATGCAGAACAGTAGATATGAATTTTAATTCTCATAGAGTAACTTAATGCCACTCTCTTTCTCATTATAAAGATGGTAAAGAGAAAAATCATGACAAGAAAATGTGAAGTACAATGATGGTAACTTGTCAGTCATCATGATTATAATATTTATTTGTACAGAAATATGTCTACATAAAGAACAATTTAAAATTCAGATAACCTGGTGTCCATTACACTAATCATAATAAATACACAAGTACAGATGTTCAGCAAATGAAAAGGGTAATTCAAATCATTCCAATCCTCTCCAATGCAGTTTCCCTATGTTTCCTTCTATTAAAATACGCACCACATCAGCTTTGCTATTACTAGAGCTGGGGAAATACACATGCAGAAGTTCATCATAACTTCATATAAATACTTGAGCAGCTAGCTAAACAAGTGTATGAGATTTTAAACTTGAAATAATCAGGATGCTCTTGCCTATCAATTGGTGTATACCGTATACTAAAGGTGGTACAAATCAATGGTATACAATAACGGACCAAACCGCCTGGTTTGGTTAATACTATACCAACCACGAAATAGGATGGTTCATGGTCACGGTACAGAATGGGCCCAAAATGCTCAGTTCCAGTCCTTACTGGGCTGCACTACTCCAAACCAAGCAGTTCCAGTCAGTTCAGCCTAGTAATGGTCTGGTTTGGGACTGATTAACCCCTCCCCCTCAGTAATTGAGGGTGGTTCAGCCCAGTAAGGGTCGGTACTATATGATACAATACCAATACCTCACCACACCATTCAGCCACCAGTATGCAGTTCGGTATCAGGACTGCAAACCTTGGCATAATTAGTCTGAAAACAATAAGAACCTAGTTGTTTTCCCCATATCAACTGTCTAAAATATATAATTCAATGTTTGTGCTTACCTTCATTTAATGAATTGTACTTCAACAGCAGACATTGTTGCTCTAAGCTTAGAGCTGTATGATGGGAAACAGAGTTATTGGATTCGTAACAATCCATTGTGCTGATTGAGTACATAAGAGAGGGTGAAAGAAACATAAGAGAAATAAATAGGGAAATCCCGTCATAATGAGGAATCTAAAACATGCAGGTATTATGTACTGCAAGTAGTGCCTTGCAGCACTCCCTCAACCAGTTAAAAGAAGTAAAAAAAAATGCAACACAATATATTTCTCAGGTACAATGTCAATTTAACGGATGGTAGGGCCACTAAAAATAAAATGGTATGGAACAAGGTACCAAAGATGAAGGTATCTGCCAAATACCTGTAGTCCTCTAGAGGAGTTGATGGGTCTGGTCTTACCGCTTCCAAGCCTAAGTTAAATGCTTTGGCACAGGATTCTCTTGGATGATCTTTTGAATGGTAATAACCCAAAACCTTTCAAAAAAAAAAAAAGCATATCTCAGACATTTGTCTTTGATATAGTGCAGAAAAAAAATCAATTAAATTGTGATACCATCTTCCAAGGAGCATCTCTGCTCATGTCATGAAGATGAAAGTCCTGAACAGAAACAGAAAGCTTTGATATGTTAATTTCCCCATCAGGATACATGTCATACTGAAAATTCAACCCTGACAAAGTAAATTCAAAGCAGACACTTCCATCTCTTCCATTTATTGTTGACCTATTGTAAGAATTATTCCTTAGTTTAATCCAGTCAGTTCCAGCATACATTTTCCATCTCGCATCAATATTTCTAAGAAGAATCCTTCCTTTCGGAATGCAGTACTCAGCAGGATCAGAATTCCCTGAAGTAAATTCCCCTTCTTCATGTTGTTTGCCTTCAGGCTGATCAAGTATTTTTGAGATATGGTTCTCTACTATCATTAGAGTACTGTCCTTGTACCAACCACCCTTTCCACATTCCATGTTCCTACGAGCGGTATCGACTAATCTACATTCATGACCTTCTTTAGGTGAATGATGACCTGCAGTTAACGTTGATGACTGAAGGAAGTCGGAAGTGTAATAGCTTTCAATAAGCTGAGGTGAGCATGGTTTATGCATAGATGGTTGATGGGTGTTTCCCATTCCTGAACCAAATGATGAACCATCCAAAGGATGATTCAGAGAAGAAGCATCACCAGCTGCAGAGTTGTTCATGTTCAACTTAAACCTATCTCCAAGCATGCACTCATGAAGGGAAACATGAGATTGTATTTCATGATGATCTGGTGGAGATTTGCATTCTTTGCGAATGTGAAAAGCATTCTCAAGTATCTCATCCAGCAGTCCAACAGATACATGGTCTTCATCACTAGTTGGTGAACTCTTCTCAGAGTTCAATCCAGCAGCAGGGCTTTCCGAGTTATCCACCACATCATTTGAATTATGATTTTTTTGAGCTTGTTGAATAGTATTCCACCTAGATTGTAAATGCATGATGGCATCCTCCACATCAGGTGCATAAAGCTGTTGAAGTTGAGCAACCAAACGAACAAGACCATAAGTTGTGTCATGGCAGGTATCCAGACAGATATGTGATTCTGAACATTCAATTTCCCAAAGAAGACCTTTAATTTTAAGAATACCCTCAACAAGAGAAACCTGGGCAACTTTGACATAGCCAATCTCTTGCAGAAGACCTACATGATAATCACCACTGTCATTTATTGTGCCAGTCAATTCACAGATTAGAAGTCCTGCATCTTGCAGTTGGATATTGTAATCAACAGAAGATGAGTTTGCCTTGGTGTGATTAGAAAGGCTTAATGATGCTGCAGCTAAAAGGCATCCCACATATTGTCTATCTGTCTCTTCATTGGATTCAATAGCACAACTATGCTCTCCGTCAGGAACTGCATTAGCAACTAGGGGATCTTTGCTGTGGGGCTGATAACTCAAAGCAACATCCACCAAATCAAGAAAGAACAATGTTTCAGAAGCAGCACCATTGACTGAAGCTTTACTATTGCCTGATTGTTCATTCTCTTGATAAGGCAAACTAAAATATAAGCATATTGCACTGACCCAATCCAAGCGGCCACCAGGAGCAACTACTGTCCCACTACGAACAATTATAGATGTGTAGCTTTGACATGACTGTGGATTCCGGATGTGTGTAACAGTAGTACCAGCAGAGCCAAAAGATAATGCATTACTACCTTCACCAGCACCCCTTCTCAATACAGAGTTTCTACAGGTGATTAAAAGAAAATCTTGAGTTAGTTCAGAAGCTTTCTCATTCCTATCGAAGATAGAACCCCACAATTCACCCTCATCATGGTTAAGCCATGAAAAATTTGCTTCGCTAATTCCACCAATATTTGATGCAGACAGCAACTCAAACTTCTTAACTTTCAGTTTAAGGCATTTCCATGAGCCTTGTAGTTCCTTCTGTATTAAGTGACTGACCTCTACTACTTCATCTAGGGTAATGCAAATGTCCAGTAGATCACATTCCAAATGAACAGATGTTTGGGATGCATGACAGTCAGTCAGGGACAATTTCTTGTTCTTGATCTCCTCATAGTTAGTGTCCATTCCATGGGCTCCACTAGACAACTCATCCAACAGATAATTAAGCAGCTGATTCAACAATTTATAATCTTGGCTACCAATGCTGACACAAACACAAGAAAACTTAACATGAAACAGAAATGCAGAACTCAGAATCAGCTCTTGACGAATACTTGAACTTGTCTCCTCAAGGTCTTCTGCAGTTGTCACTGAGGAATACTCAGCCCCTTTTCCAACAACTTTGTTCCTACATTGATCATGCATATTGGACAAACTCCAAGTTCTGCTTGCCATCCAAGGACCAGTCACAAGACCCTTCTGCCAGAGCATGGTAATTCCAGAATGATAATCATTTGATCCGTTGGTGACAGAGAGAATCTTCTCAGCAGAAAAGGGTTGCTTTTCTAAAGCATGGAATCTATCACCCAAAGCATTTTCGCTTGAAGATTTAACCAAGTAAATGTCAAAATTTCCCATATTTAGATGAACAGAAACTGAATTGTCATTTGGAGAACTTCCTTTTGAAAGTTGAAAGACATCTGAAACATCTCCCACACTAGAAGCATGTTCAAGAACAATGAACTTATCCAAAGAGGGCGAATGTTTGAAGGCTATATAATGTTCAGAAGGAAAGCACACTATGACCCTTGCCTGGGGAAGGACTATATTTCCTCGCAGACTTACTCTTTGAGACATAGTTGTTATGCAAGAAATATTGCCACTTTCAGCATCATCAAGAGAGGAAGGATTATGCCTTTCAGACATCACATCAGTCACAAAATCTTCGTTCATGCTGCTTTTGTTAGATGAGTATTCAAGTTGTTTAAAGAGATTAAGCAGCATATTTACTAATGGAAAGTGAACCCACAATATGCATGGTGGCAGATGAACAGAGAAGGATGTTGATGCTTTTGGCTTGCCATCTAAACCTGTGGAACTGACAGTATATTGACAGCTGCATTTACCAAAAGATTCTAACAATCTAATCTTGATCGATCCATTCCTGCAATTACTGAAATAAGATTCTGAATCATGGTCTTGAGCATTAAAAGGATATGGTGGGAGAGCACCTTGAACCTGTTCCTGCAAATGCTTATTTAAAAACATTTGGTAATAGGAATCATTCTTGTAATCAAGGAAGCTAGATCCCTCAGCATGGTTCCTAGTATCATAGTACTCGTCAGCTGTAATACATCCAAGTGATGCTCCAAACTTCATGATTTGAGGATAAGTCTGTTAACTTTGCCAAAAATGGGGATTTAGTTACACATTTGTTTTCTGAAGAAAGGTAATAAGTTGAATTGGTAAATAACACTTGTAGAACAAAAATGAAGGATACAATTTTTTACCTGCAAATCAAGAGCCAAATGCTGGCACCTTGCTTCAAGATGGTGTATTTTCATAGAATTAACTTCAGTCATGGTCGACTGGTCCATATTCATTGATGAGTGACAACTCATGTAAGAATCAGAACTTAGGCCATTTAATAATGAGTTAAATATATTGCTAGAATCAGATGACTGTGTCTGATCTTCATCCATGAAAGAAAGGACAATAGAAACCTCATCAATAGTAGCTCGTAAATTAGTCTCAACATTTTGTTCTGCATGAAGAGTAAGGACAATAATAACAGTCAGCCTCCTGAAAAGATCAAATTAGTAAAGGCCAAAGCAAACATGAGTATCCAAAAATAAGCACAAAGAAATTTGCATTAACCATGTATTGTGGATGTAAAAAGCACTTGGATTTTAAAAGGACATGATGTATATGTTAGTCTCAATATTTTGTTCCGCAAAAGGAAAAACAACAATGATATTAGTCAGCCTCAGGAAATATCAATAGTAACAGCCAAAGAGAACATAATGATTATCCAATGACAAGAGCAAAGAAATTTGTATTAACTATGTATTGCAGATGTAAAGAGTAGTTGGTTTTTAAAAGGAGATAATGTATAAATTAGCTTGACATTTTGTTCTAAATAAGGAAAAACAACAATGATATCAGTCAGCCTCCTGTAGATATCAATAGTAATGGCCAAACAAGCACGAAAAAATTTGTATTCACCATTCATCATGGATGTAAAAAGTAGTTGGATTTTAAAAGCAGATGATGTATAACTCATATGAGAACACTAAAGGAGAAAATTAGAACTCAATTGTTGCTAAGAAGTGTGGGAATTTCAGATGGCATGAAGTTTTTTTTATAGTAGAAGAATCTATAAGCAAATAATGTATAGGCAAGGCAATTGGTGGTCAAATGTTGATGTTCTAGTTGCAATAAGTAATGGAAAAAAAACATATATATTGCATATCAGACCTTGGATGAGAGCTAAAAGGCTAAAACAAGGTCCGCAGAACCTGAAGCAGACCCCATGCCTGCCGGCCCGCAGTATGGTTTGGGACACCTCTGAACCAAATCATATCGAGGCTCGAACTGACACAGCAGGGCATAGTGAGAAGGAAAGAGAGGAAAAGAGAGAGAGGAGGGTGGAAGCGAAGAAGAGGGAGAGGGATAGAGAGCCTCTGGTAACTGCCAAAGGCCCACCGAGGCTGCTGGAAGGCCGTGGCACCCAATGGAGGGTTGGCGAGGAGGGGGGGGAGTGAGAAGGAAAGAGAGGAAAGAGAGAGGGGGGGGAGGGAAGGAGAGGGGAGAGGGAGAGAGGGCCTCTAGAGGCTCACCAAGGGTGCTGGAGGCCAGCGTCAGATTGAACATGGGCTTTCGTCCCCTTTTTTTAATGATATTGGGTGAAAAAAAAAAAACTAGTGAGTTGCCGACTTCATGCAGTTAATCACAAAAAAAATAAGAAAACAAGAGCCAAAATGCCTGCTTCGATTGGGAGGAGGGTTGAGCCCCTCCTTTGGCCTTCACTGGCCTTGGCAGCGGCAGAGCAGCCTTGCCGGCCCTCTAGAGGCCTCCAGCAACCTCTAGATTCCTCTTCTCGCTCTCCCTTTACTTCCCTCCTTCTGCCCTCCTCTGATTTCCACTGTATGCAGCGATCCAGCTACCCTCCGGTGGTCTCCAGAGGCCCTCTCTCCCTCTCCCTCTTCTTCTATCTCCCCCTCTCACTTCCTTTCTTTCCTTCTCCCTCTCCTCCTCCTCACCTGTTATCCAGTTTTTACTGTTGAAACCATGCCGGTCGGCTGCCAATATGGTTCAACATGCCCTGAACCACCCGGTTTAAGATGGTTTGGTGAACCCTAGCTAAAACAGATTGAAAAAATAACCAAGACTAAGTATGCATCTCAGCATGACTTGTACATTGACTTGGGGAGCAAAAAGGTGATAAACAAATCTATAGATATGCTAGGATAAGGAAAGGAAAACTAGAGTGAAGAAGTTCAGTGCACTTAGCCTGAGGATAAGAAGATTTTGTAGACTGGTTAGATTATAGAAAGATGGAAACATAATATATAGAATATAATAAAGACACTGTTGGGGTGATTTCTAAATAAAGATCAATTAGGGAAGTGGCATGTGTATACAATTAACGTTTTCAATTAACTGAAACAGATTTACTACTGATGAAAAAAAATCAAGCATTAAGATCATATAAATACTTAAGGAGCATCATAGGAGAAAATAGGTTTATGTGGGCCAACTAGTTTATTTAAAATATAAAATAGAAAAAGTAGCGATTCACTAAGATCAAGGATGGCAGGATCCTCCTGAACTGCCTGTTTCAGGGTGTACCCACACTGAACCGACATGGAAACAAGATGGTTCTGCATTTTGGTTCTGGACAGGGCTGGAATCCATCTAAACTAAGCCACCCGGATTTGCTCAGTCCCAGGTCAGCTGCAGCACAGAAATGGGTAAAAGAGGCCCTTTTCCTCTCGTTTAAACTTAGGGTGGGCATGGGACAGCTTGAGAGTGAGGGAATTTTGGGATAGCAGTTTTTTGCAGCCATTACAAGCCCGAGCCTCTTTCCTAGCAAACCTCCTCCCATCTCTCTTTTTGTCTTTTCGTTTTAATGCACAAATAGGACAAAAACTAAAAAATACTAGGGGATCGTGCCAAGATTTTGTATTTTGGCATGATTTCATGATATGCTATAGATCTAAGTGCGATCTACAAAAAACTTGATACCAATTTTGTGATTTTTTTTGTGGGTTATTTAATTTTTTATTAAAATATATATTTTAATAATTCATATGTTTTAGATTAAAATATATATTTTAATTATTCTTATCCAAAAACATATTAGAAAAACATTGATAGCATGGTTGTAGGGTGGATGCTACTTGTTATCTTTTGCAGTAGCAATTTGTTTAAATTTAGGCAGGTTCATGGCTACCTAAACTTAAGCCCATATTTAAACAAATTTCAAAAATAACCAGTCAATAAAGTATAATTATGGGCTGCAAAAGATATATGTAGACCCTTGTAGAGCGCTACATTAGTCCAAATAAAAATATCTTTTGGGTTTTCTAATTAAAAATAGATATTTAATAAAAATTAACCAAAAAATATCAATAAATTAAAGAAATCGTGAAAAATTAGTAAGTAATTTCTGTCACAACATGTGCAGTTCTGATATTAATTTAATGAAATGAAATTACTAAAATCACTAATATGTCTTAACATACACAATAATTGATTAAAATTTTTATAAAAAGGTGTCCATACATTTTATAAAATGGTACTGGGATACTCCTTATGATTGAATGTAAATGATTGAATGTTGTTATAAACAGACTTAACTTTGGGATCAAAATACTGGACACAAAAGTAAACAATAAGAAATATATTGAAAAAATAATGATTGATGAGTTATTACACTGAAATGGTAAATGACAAGATTAATTTACTTCAGCATGCAGAATTGCAGATAAAATAAACTAGACAGTAACTTGACACCTAAAATAAAAAGTTGAAGAAGCATCACTGTAAGATATTAACAAGATGCATGCTCATGATTATTAATACCTTTATGAACATGTCCTGATCCACAAGCAAGATTAGATGCAACACTTATTGCACTGAAAACTGAACAAGTCCAGTTCCATATTCCACTACTTCCTGAATTTGCCTGGTAGCTCCTCATTCCGTCAAAACATTCAAAAAACTCATCAACGCTGCAAAATATAACTAAATAAATAAACAAAGACTGCATGATCTTGCATGACCATAGCTAAAAAGTAAGCTAAAGAGCCAGTCTAGCATCGGAATGGCTAAAGACAGTACAGCCTCATTCTGGTGGTTTTTCCAATATATGACGTTGATCATATTAGGAAGTGTACCAGCTAGACAAAGGACTGAGTGTAATACCAAAAGGTTATCACACTAGCAAGCTTGTGATTGCAGGGCTCAACCAAGACCAGTCTTGTCACAGATGAGCCAAATGCGGACCCACTAGTGTATGTTTTATGGATGCCATGTTTTATGGAGAAATGGACAGACTTAGATCAAGGTTTTCTGAATAAAAGAATCAGAAGAAGCGCTCCCATGTTACAGTAAATCAAGGTTCCTAAAATAAAAGAATTTTGGACCATCTCATATCTCATATGGTAAATGTAAGAAAGAATTTTATACAAATATGGTTAAATCTACCAAATAATATCATGCTGTTAGTCATCAGAAATAAGAAACAAACCTTGCACCATAATCTGGCTCCAAATCAGTTCGGTCTTCTTGGTTAATGGATTCTGGAACCCAGTCATGAATCACATGTGCCCTTGTAAGCAAAGCATCTGGAACTCTATCTTCATTGATTGCAGGAAATATGTCTTTTGAATAGATTCCACTGCTTGATGTGACTTTACCTGGATCTACTGAACCTGATGTCGATGAACAGACATTAAGTCTAGAGTTTTGATCAGATGAGTCTCCAGGCTTATGAATGTCACTCTGTTGAGCTGTGCCAACATTCTTGAGGGATTCCCATATCGCGATGACCCACTTGATACTGCTGGGTTGCACCCTAAGTTCCACAGAATCAACTGAGACATCTGCATCAACTTTATGGATATCTAGTGATCCATTTTCCCATGGTATGCTTAAGTTCAGTGTCCCTGAGAAGCCACCACTTGGCCCAGTCAAGAATGTAATGGTACTGTGCCCTGCAAATTTTTCACCAAACCCTATTTCTGAACCACCATGAAGCTGGGGAGAATTATCAACATCCTCCATCTGAAGAAACTCAATGACCGCTTCTTGAAATTTTACAAAATTAGTCAACTTAGCCTTAGCATCTTCACAAACAAACGTTCCAAAATCTAATTCTTTAATTCGGAGAACCAGGGACCTGTGGAGTGCTGATCCCCTTTCTTCCACATCTGAATGAGGATCAAATGCAACAAAAATTTCATTTAGTCTTACATGAAAGCTTGTAAGAAACCATTTCACAATCTTAGCAATTGTCTTAACTCCTTCATGAACATCTTGAGAAATAGCACCAGAGTTTTCCTGGACTGTTCCCATCTCAATCTTCTCTGAATCAATGCACATATGTCGTTCTTCATCATGACTAGGCATACAAGAATCAGCATCATTTGGAGAAGTATTGCTCTGGACAAATGGCGCAAGGACAAGCTCAAGTACTTCCACTTCTATCTGACAGTTTTTTCGCTTCCATGGAATTTTAATTGATAGGGATTTAATAGATCCTTCTTTCACCAGAACTGCTGCCCCAGCCAACTGCAACAAGAAAACTGTGAAATTTCCATATAATTTGGGAGCATAAAAGCTTATGCAAAGACATGCAAGCAAAGATACATTTTACAAATCTAAAAGACATGCATATTGTGCAAGAAAAGGCCTTCTACATTAGTCGTAGATCCAATCTATATAAGATAGACATGACAAGGTTTCCATCCTCCAACATATCACATTTAACTATTCTCGGAAATAAATCCTGATTTGAGAAATTTCAGTATTCTGATGGTGAATGTTTAGAGAAGGTTATTTCTCACAGATAAAATGAACGAGTAAAGCACTAACCAATATATTTGATGTAATTAAATTTAGACAGAGAACATTTAGGTTATGCCGTTCCAGGAAGTTTCTTGAGTGTTTTATTTGTTTTAAGGATCTTCAACTTTAAATGTTTGAATATTAGTTGGTTAGAAGAATATTTAGGCTATAAATCTACTTTTAAAATGCTTCTCAAGTCATTTTAGGAAAAAAAATTAGGAAGGGTTTTAAGAGCCTTAATCAGTCTAGGAATTCTCAAATTTAAAAGTTTGATCCTTAGTTGGTGACTAATAATCTTGATTAGGATGGTCAGTATGGTCTAACTGTGCATCCTACTTTAGGTAGATTTGTGTCTAACCCCACTTAGCGAATAGGTTGGTAAGGAAAGTCATGGATTGGTTATGTAGTTTATTGGCACCAGTTATGTAATTTGAAGATGATTCTTAGATAGTTTTCTTCATGGTTTGCCAAACCGACCCAAGCCAGACGGTTCAAGGCATGCCGAACTATACCAGCGGCCTACCAGTATGGTTCTAACATGGCATCCAGAACACCAAAGGAGAGAGACAGAGAGAGAGAGGGGGGGGGGGGTGGAGGGAAAGAGAGGAAAAGGCCAAGGAAGTGGTCAAAGGCAATTGGAGGGCTGCGGATGAACGGTGGTGCATAGGAGCGAGTGAATAGAAGAGAGGAAGAGAGAGAGATATTGAGGGAGGAGAGGAGAGGGAGAGCGAGTCATGGCTGAAGGTGGCTGCTGGAGGGCCCGGGAGGCCCTTGGAGAACCCTCCCCCTCTATGCAGTCAAGTCGTTCCTGTTTCCATCATGAAATCGTGATGTTTTTTTTTTTTTTTTTTTTTTTTTTGCCATTTCACAATCAAGCCGAATTGCACCATTGTCATCCATGGCCCTCTGGCGGCCACCATCATGGTCAGCTGGCATCTCCCTCTCCTTCCGTCCCTCCCCACCCCCTCTCTCTCTTTCCTTTCCAATTCTCCCTCTCCTCTACTTTCTTTGCCATGTCGGTTCAAGGCCAGTACAGCCCAGTACGAGGGCATATCGAACCATACTATTGGCCAGCCAGTATGGGGTCCAGTTCAAGTTCAGTAACCCTGAGTTTTTCCTTTCCTTCTAGTGAATTTCGCATTACTCTCTGTCTCTATTTCTAGTTCTCTTCTTTCCTCTCAAAATTAATATTGGGAAACTATCATAATATCCAAACTCATGATCATTTCTCAAGATATGATACTAAAAGAAATCAAATGGACACTATGGATGTTTGCTTCTAATGCAAGTCAAGAAGAACAAGATCTGATTGCCTAAGGACAAAGATAGACTATGCCTTTTAAGAGGACCTCATTTATGTCGGCAATCTTAGAAAGATAACTCTTTCAGCTGGTGAAATCTTAGTTGTTGTTGGTGGTTGTTAATCCGCCCGACTCACCAGCCCGCAACCGATTGACCGTTGGCCACCGATGGTTGTTCGCCGACTGACGATCGATGATAGAAAGACTCGCCGAAGGATCAACAGTTCGCTGATCTACCGTCGGTCAAAACCAACACAACGATGGGAGCGCTGACACACTGCCAACCGATGGACGTTCGGTCTGACTGTCGATCGACCTAAAGCCTCCCGACCGACCACCGATCGGTCTCAAGTCTTTCAACCAACCAATGATCGATCGGTATCGAGCCAGTTGGCTGACTGACAGAAGCTCTCCAAACAGCTCATCTGGGCCGTGATTGGCTCTACAAAATCGTCCCCGAAAAGGATGGGCAACAGCGATTAGTGGGTAGTTTTAACTAACTACCCACGATCACACTACACTAGAAAAAAGAGGGACCCACGTGCCAAGTAGTTATCATTCCGACATCTATAAAAGAGAAGTAAACTAGCCAGTTTGGTATGACACTCCAGAATATTAAAAGAGCAAACTCTATCATCTTGCTCTAAATTTTTCTGTTCGATCAGTCCATCCTACTAACTTAAGCATCGGAGGGTCTCCGTCAGAGCTAACTCCAGTCAATACGGACTTTCTTTTGCAAGTTCCCGGCATTCATTCACAAGCACAGGTGGATTGGTCACAACAGATTGGCGCGCCACGTAAGGGGTGGCAAAACGATCAATAAAGTTTGTCATCCGTTGCAATGGTGAAAACGCATGCTCACAACTCACTCAGCTCTGCCGGTCAGTCATCCCGACAAAAAGCACTTCCCCCTCCACTGCCGACAGTGGCGGAACCGAGCTCTTCGCGTTCGGCAGTCACGACAGATGCACAAGCCCAGCAACTAGCTGCATTGACGCAGCAGGTCCGGATGCTGACGGAGACTGTTCACAGTCTCCAACAAATGCCGCATACAGTGGCGGAAGGCCCAACGATGCAGGCAGTCCTGTCTAGGCATAGCTACCATATCTCGAGGCGCTCCGCCACCCCCTCACCGGAGCGAACATCTCGACGTTCCCATCGGATGGAGGCTTCATCTCCTCGCCACTCGTGAGGAACCACCTGTCGATCGCAATGCTTCGTTTTTCCATCTTCCCGCCGAAGTTAGCACGAGAAAAAATGGCCGCAGGATTCGACCACCTCCTCCTCCACCAGTTCCTCGGGAGGATCAACCCCAGGGATGTTTCGTCAGCGGCGGTTCGATAACTACGAGCGAAGACTCAAGAAAATCGACCATCGACTGGCCCGGATCTAGGAGAATACGATAGGAGGGTCCTTCGATGGTCTTCATGTCCAAGCAGCTCCTTTTTCCTCCCACATCTTAAACAATCCGATCCCATCACGGTTCAAGATGCCATAGGTAAAATCGTATGATGGCTCCACCGATCCAGTTGATCATATCCAGAGCTATAAAGCTCTCATGATGATCTAGGGGACGAATGACGCCCTCATGTGCATCTGCTTCCCGGCCATCCTACAGAAAGCTGCTCGAGCCTGGTATTCCGAGCTTCAGTTGGAAAGCATAAACTCTTTCGAGCAGCTCGAAGATTTTTTTCATAACTCACTTCAGCACTAGCAGAAAAATGCCACGAACTTCCGACATTCTCTTTTCGATCAAACAAGGAGAGGGAGAAACTCTTTGAGCCTTCGTGCTCGCTGGACAAGAACCACCCCCAGACTTATGCTAAACTCCTAGAGCGCATGGATAAATACATCCATGCAGAAGAAGACGCTTCTGGTAGGCGCCAATTAAACGAAAAAGATCAGAAGAAAAAGGAGCAGCAAAAGAATGACGCTTCAGCTGGACCGAACCAGCCCGCCCCGAATAGGAAAATAGTCTTCTCCCAGCTGAACCCAGTACCGACCAATATGAAGAGTTCGTACGATACCTACACTCCCGTTTCTGCTCCGCGTGCCCAAATTCTGATGGAGATTGAAGGAGAGAATTATCTTCGTCCGCCCCCACCAATGAAAAACCGCAGCAAGGACAAAAGGAAGTACTGCCGGTTTTATCGTGATTACGGCCATGACACCGAACAATGTTCCAGCTGAAGGATGAGACCGAGGCTCTCATTCGACGGGGATTTCTTGGCGAGTTTCAGCTCGATCGCTCAACTCAACCGCATGCCGATCAACCACCACCAGCGTCGGAGGAAATTCATCAAAACCGACCGACGGCTGGGGTGATTAACATGATCTCTGGGCGACCAAGAGCCGGGGGCAACATCCGAAGAAGAATCAATCAAGAAACAACGATCCAATGAACCCATCTCTTTTTCGGATGACGATATAAGAAGAATTCAAACTCTCCATGATGATACTATCGTCGTCTCGACGACGATAGTAAACTACGATGTAAAAAGAATCATTGTCGATAATGAAAGTTCGACTAATATTTTATTTTACTCTGCTTTCTTCCGAATGAAATTATCGACGGAACGCCTCCGAAGAGTTTCCATCCCTTTGGTCGAATTCACGAGAGACGTCATCGATGTTGAGGGAGAGATAGATCTTCCATTAACTGCAGGGATAGAACCTCGACAAAGCACTATTGTCTTGACTTTCATGGTCGTTAGAGTCCCATCGACATACAATGCCATACTTAGTAGATCGAGACTCAATGCCCTCAAGGCAATAGTGTCAACATATCATTTACTAGTCTAATTCCCGACCAAGACCAAAGTCGGAGAGATGCGAGGCAACCAACAGATTGCCTGACGTTGCCTTGCAATCATTGCAAAGGAGAATAAGTCGGAAGATTCTTCGCCTCTAGAAGGACTTGATCAGTGGAAAGATGAAAAGCGAGGTGAGCTGACTGAATAGTTGGTCTCCATCCCGTTGCAAGAAAATGACCTGACTAAGGTTGTTCAAATTGGATCACAACTTCAGACGATGGAGCATGAGCAGCTAGTTCGGTTGCTGAAAGCCAACGCCGACGTATTTGCTTGGTCAGCAACCGACATACTAGGTATACCCTCAGAAATAATCACTCACTGACTAAACGTCAATCCGAACGCCAAGCTGATGAGACAAAAGAAACGATCATTCGCCCTCGAGCGTCAGAAGGTCATCGATGAAGAGGTGGACAAACTTCTCGCGACAGGCTTCATTAGAAAGGCCCATTACCCAGATTGGCTCGCGAATGTCGTCATGGTGAAGAAAGCGAACGAAAAATGGTGCATTTGCATTGATTATACTAACTTGAATAAAGCATGCCCGAAAGATAGTTTTCCTCTTCCGAAGATCGATCAGCTGGTCGATGCAACATCGGGGCATCGACTCCTAAGCTTCTTGGATGCTTTCACAAGCTACAACTAGATCCGAATGGCGTCTGAAGACGAAGAACATATTGCCTTCGTCACTGATAAAGAAATTTACTGCTACAAAGTCATGCCGTTCGGACTCAAAAATATGGGAGCGACCTACCAATGGTTGGTGAACAAGATCTTCAAACCGCAAATTGGGCGAAATATGAAAGTATATGTCAACGATATGCTAGTAAAACGCATCCAAAGTCAGGACCACGTCCGAGACTTAAAAGAGGCCTTTGACACACTCCGACGACACCGGATGAAATTGAATCCGACCAAATGTACTTTCGGAGTAACGACAGGAAAGTTTCTTGATTTTCTTGTTTCACATCGAAAAATCGAGGTAAATCTAGAAAAAATAAAAGCAATCGTTGATGTGAAACATCCAACCTCAAAAAAAGAGGTGCAACAGCTCAACAAAAGAATCGCCGCACTCAGCCGATTCATCTCCAAATTTGTCGAAAGATGTCTTCCTTTCTTCAAGACTCTACGACAGACTAAGGACTTTATATGGATCGACAAATGCCGACGATCCTTCAAAGAGCTAAAGAAATACTTGATGATGCCTCCGTTGCTCGTAAAGCCGATGGAAGGAGAACTATATTTATACTTGGCCACATCCGACGAAGCCATTAGTTCGGTTCTGATCATAGATAATGAAAGTCGGGTACAACACCCTATCTACTATGCAAGCAAAGTGCTTCATAATGCCGAAACCCAATACTCAAAGGCTGAGAAGATGATCTATGCCCTGATCATTTCGACACAACGGCTTTGGTCATACTTCGTATGTTTTCACTGACCAACCTCTGAAGTCGATCCTTCATCGACCAAATACCTCGGGCAGAATGGCGAAATAGACGATAAAACTGAACAAATTCGACATCCAGTATCGCCCTCGCCCATCGATGAAGGCCTAGGTTCTAACCGATTTCATCATCGAATGTACTATCTCAGATGATAAGTCCAATCAAGAAGAAACAACTTGCAAATCGACAACAAACACCCCTGAAACCGATCGTAAGTCGGCTTGGGTGTTACATGTCGATGGAGAGTCAAATGCCCTTAAAAGCAATGCTTGACTCATTTTGGCAAATGCCGATGGAGTAGTCATCGAGTACGCCCTTCGATTTAATTTTAAAGCTTCAAACAATCAAGCCGAGTATGAAGCTCTTCTTACCGGCTTGAAAATCACCAGGAAACTCAGTGTTGAAGAGCTGAAGACATTCACCGACTCTCAACTCATCGCGGGATAAGTTAAAGGCGACTACAAAGCTTGCGATCCAACGATGCAGAAGTATTTGGAGAAAGTGAAAGACCAAACTTCTATCTTCAAATACTTTGACATTTCATAAATTCCCAAAGCAAAGAACGCTTCGGTCGATGCACTCTCTCGACTCGCCGTCACCGCCCCTAATGAACTTGGCCGGACTTACATCGAGTATCTCGATACGCCAAGTGTCGAAAAGGCGGAAAAGGTATTGCAGATCAACGAGCCGAGTTGGATGGATGTGATAGTTGGGCATCTAATTGAAGGAATCCTACCTGACGATCCATTGGAAGCAAAACGCTTAAGGTGGACGGCCTCACAATATGTGATGATGGACGGACGACTTTACAAACGATCCTTCTCTCCTGCTATTGAAGTGCCTAGGACCTACTGATACCAACTACGCGCTTCGGAAAGTCCACGAGGAAATCTATGGGAACCACTTGGAGGCAAATCCCTCGCCTACAAGATCCTTCGACAAGAATATTATTGGCTAACAATGCAGAAGGACGCAACCGAGTTCGTTCGAAGATGTGAACTATGCCAAAGATACGCCAACATCCAACATCAACCGGCTACATAATTGACATCGATCACGGCTCCATGGTCGTTTGTGCAGTGGGGGATCGACATACTTAGTCCTTTTCCCCAGCATCCGGACAAAGAAAATTTTTGATCATCGCTGTCAACTATTTTACAAAATGGGTGAAGATCGAACCTTTAGCATAGATCACGGAAAATAAGATGAAGGACTTCGTTTGAAAATCCATCATTTATGGATTCAGACTTCCACGATAGTTCGACAACCAGAACTTCAAAGACTTCTGCGCGATATATCATATCGCGTACAAGTTGACATCTGTCCGTCACCCGCAGTCGAATGGAGAAGCGAAGGTCACTAATCGAACGATTCTCCATGGCCTAAAAACCCGACTCAACGAGCCCAAGGGCCTTTAGGTAGAAGAACTACCTTCGGTGTTATGGGCCTACCGAACAACTCCACGAATCCCGACGGATGAATCACCCTTTAATCTTGCTTATGGAACAGAGGCAGTAATACCTGTCGAAGTCGGACTGCCGTCAATAAGGGTTGAAAAATATGATGAGTCGAGTAACTCGGATCGCCGAAGGGCAGACTTGGATTTGCTTCTCGAAGTTCAATAACAAGCTCAACTTAGAATGGCCGTCTATCGACAACAAGTTACCAGGTACTACAATAGAAGGATCAAGCCAAAAGAAATTCATCCGAGAGGCTTAGTCCTGCAGAAAGCCGAAGTATCCAAATCATTGGACCAAGGAAAACTCTCTCCCAACTGGGAAAGACCCTATCGAGTGATGGAGACCCTTCGACCTGGGGCGTACAGACTTGAAATTCTCCAAACATGGAATGCAGACAATCTCAAAGTGTACTATCAATGAAACCAGCTCCATGTACATAGAGTAAAACTGTGGTGAAGTTTTCTTCAAAAATATCTCTCCCATGAACAACGATTGGTTAACTGACGATTTAGTCGGTTGAAAACCGAATGAGAGCCAATACAAATTCTAAAGTAATGGAGAAAAATCGATTGACCGACTATCGGTTAAAGTTTACAACCGATCAACCATCGGCGCATTACAGTCGGCAGGGCTCGACAATAGACTAATAAGTCGACCTTCCGCAGCGGAACGACTGACTGGTTGATTAACAAATAATGCCGATGCATAACTTTCTTACGAGAAGACAAGGAAAGAAAAGCATCAAACTATTGGTTGTGAATTAGTTGGCTTGCCCCGACTAGTAAAGAACACAACCCTTACCGATTTGGCCATGGCCAAATCGAAGGACGGTTGGCTTGCACCCGATTGCCATGCGCATCTACAAATTGATCAAGTACCGGATGGTAAAACCGATCGATGGTTGGTTTATGCCCGATCATCAAGCACTTTGATTCAGTATGAGTTGGTAAAAAATTGACTAAAAATTGGTTAGAAACCGACTGAAGATTGGCTTGACCCCAATCTATAAATATCTCAAAAAGCAACCAAGTGTTGGCTAGTTAAAAACCCAATTTTAAGTCGGTTAGAAAGCTAACCAATGGTTGGTTAAATAAAACCGACAGACAAACGGTTAGTGACTGGACAATCAAAGTATTTGCAGAAGTCAAATTTGCACAACAGAAGATAGATGTAAATAAAGTTTCTCATTACTGTTGAAAGAAGATTACAAAATGAACTTTTCGTTCTTACAAAATTTGAACTATCAGTTTCAAAAAAAAAAACAAAATACAAGTTTATCTGTCGATCGGCTGCTCTGGAGCTGATCAGAAGTAGCTTCAACTTCGGTAGTTGGTGCAATATCAGTCGGTAAAACAACTTCAGTCGGAGTAACTTCCTGGCTCTCCGATGGAACTTCAGCAGCCAACTGATGGGTTGCATTCGCCGATGCATCCTCGATCGGAGCGGGAACAGCGATGGAGGCATCGTCTTTCATCAAGTCACCGGACGCTTCATCCTCACCTCTCTCTTTCTCTTCTTCAGCACCGGTGACGCCTCCCTCTTCCTCTTCTTCAATACCAGGGGCGACGATGCTGCTAAGATCAAGATCAGGAAACAGCTGTTGGACAGTGTCCCAACTGTCACCAAACCGGATCCAATAGAAAGCTTCACTTTCTTGAAAGATCAAAGTTTTCAGATCAGTCGAGGCCTTGAATTCCTCAATGCCTAGCTTTTTCGCCCGATCGAGATCCTGCTGCAAAACCTGGATCTCCGCCTTGGCCAAAGATGCCTCCTCGTCGGCAGACTGCCACTTTCGATGCCAATCCTTCATCTCCTTGGCTCAGTTGTTGCGGTCCTTCTTCAACTTGTTTATCTCACGCTTCTTCTTCTTAACGCGACTCTTCTGTGCCTTTACTTCCTCCTGAGTTGACTTAAGGTTGGACTGAACCATCTCAAGTTCGGTTCTTACCGATCCAAGTTCGACTCTAAGGTGGAAGACTTCATCGAACAAGTTCCTCTCCCGACCAGCTGCATCCCTCTCCAACTGCTCCAACCGATGGACCGTCAAATCACGTTTGGCATTCGCGGCCAACACCAAGTCGAAACATGTACGCCGAAGATCGGCCATTCTATGGTAGGCCAAGCTCGGCCATGTCGTGAGCCCACTGTTCAAGGAAAGCAAATTAAGTTAGTAAAAAAAAAAAAAAAGAAAGACCCGAACAAGTCGGCTAAGGTCCGACTCTTCCTTGACTCCCGATCATTTGAGAGGAGGATGGCGTGAACCAAACTCCTCGCTAATTGGGAGTTCGAAAGAGCCGACCCACCTTCAGGGACCCAAACGTCAACTTGTTCGGAGTCCGTATAACCATAGCTGAAAGCGTCACTCCCAGCCGGTGCAGGAAGAATTGGCGCCTTCCCTTTCCTCTTGGAGGATGATTGTTCGGGAGGGGCCAACATCCACTCGGGTGTGGATGGAGATGATGGATGCCCCCGACGGATTGGAGTCAATCGTGGAGCATGAGCGGAAACAGACGGCTGAGCTCCCGACATAGGAGCAACAGCCGAGGCATCGATGATGATGATATCTTCCTCTGACCGCGTAATAGCCGGAGGGGCTTCGGTAGAAGTAGTCGTCATCGGGGCACGCAAGACGACGACAGGGGCACTTACAGGTCCGGAAGGCGCCACCAAAGGAACGTCGGCAACTGAGAGACTAGCTGCCCGACTCTTCTTCGGCACACGTGACGGACTAGCGCCGGATTCCATCCTCTTTCGAGTGGCGAATTGACGGACTTCGTCCGCAGAGATTCTAAAAGGAAGATGCATCCCTACGAAACCGAACAAGAAATTTGGGTTAATATCAAAAATCTATTGAAGGAAAGAAAATGTAGAACTACAGACGCTGTATATACCTACGGACGGTGCCAGACCAAGTTCGGCATCGTACAGAGCCTCTTTAGTGATCAAATTTTTCTATGGGGGAACTTCCATATCTTTCAACCGAAAGAAGTCCTCCCGATCAGCCGGATCTATCCGACTATTCTCGTTCGAAAGGACGTTCGGCTCTTTCCACACTGATGGAAAGCCCTAGGAAACAGGGGCGAAATAAAGAAGAATTGGGTCTTCCAATCGTGGATGGACAACGGAAGACCAGTAATGAAAGAAAGCCCCCACTTTGGGGCAAAGTACCACCATCCGTCAGCTTTCGGATGGGATCGAAGAGCAAAAAAAAATCTAAACAAAGAAAGCCGAGAGGTTGTCAGAATTAACCGACATAACAAGGCGAAGGTAATCAAAAGCCGAATGAAATTCGATCCTAACTGGGCTGGACACACCCGCTAGTAATCAAAGATGTTCCGGAGGAACTCCGAAATAGGAAACCTAAGGCCCGACCTAAGATTCTCTAAATAAAAAGCTATAAAATCTGATGGAGGTGAAATCACCCGACCGTCAGGACTAGGAGCCAAAAGACGAAATTCTTCCAAAATTCAATATTGATCCCGAAGTCGTTCCACAATCGACGCTGTCAGCATGGATGCTTCAGCTACCGGACCCCACAACGAACTACTATGGGTACTAGCTATGTGTACAACTCGACAAAATTTTTTTAAAAAAAAAGAGAAGGATAAAAAGGATGTCAGAAAGAAGGTTCGAACCTCGAACCTCGAACCTGAAAGCTAAAAGATAAGAAAATGAATAGATTCTCCGAAAGCTCCTTCTACTGAAAGCGATAGAAGAAAAATCTGCAGGATGGGTCCAGTATTTATAGGACCCATCGATGGTCGTGATGCGCAAAAGACTACACCAGATGCTGACACATGTCGACCAAAGACTGGCCGAACATCAGATCCCTCGAGCTTTGCGATCATGTGACTCCCGATAGCGACCGTTCTGAAGCATCGACTGCAACCTTCTCAAACGTCGCGAAAATCATTAATGGCAGATGGCAGAACGAGATTCAAGACGATGCCACGTATCAACCCCCAGTGTTAGGTGCATCAAGATGAAATGTGAAATCACCGTATCGAACTTGGGCGTGAGGGGCAACTGTTGGTGGTTGTTAATCCACCGCCCGACTCACCAGCCCACAATCGACTGACCGTCAATCACCGATAGTTATTCGCCGACTGACGATCGACGATAAGAAGACTCATCGAAGGATCAGCAGTCCGCCAATCTATCATCGGTCAAAACCAACACAACGATGGAAGTGCTGAGACACTGCCATCCGATGGATGTTCGGTCTAACTGTCGATCGACCTAAAGCCTCCCGACTGACCACCGATCGGTCTCAAGTTTTTCAACCGACCAATGATTGGTTGGTATCAAGCCAGTTGGCTGACCGACGGAAACTCTTCAAACAGCTCATCCGGGCCGCGATTGGCTCTGCAAAACCGCCTCTGAAAAAGATGGGCAACGGCGATTAGTGGATAGTTTTAACCACCTACCCACAATCACACTACATTGAAAAAAGAGGGAACCACGTGCTAAGCAATTATCATCCCGACATCTATAAAAGAAAAGTAAACTGACCAGTTTAGTAAGATACTCCAGAATATTAAAAGAGCAAACTCTATCATCTTGCTTTGAATTTTCCTGTTCGACCAGTCCATCCTATTAACTTAAGCATCGAAGGATCCCCGTCGGAGTCAACTCCGGTCAGTGCGGACTTTTTTTTGCAGGTTCTCGATGTTCATTCACAAGCGCAGGTGGATTGGTCGCAACAATTGCCAAAATCAAAAACATGTGCAAGAGCAGATGCGGGTGTAAGTGGATATTTTAGAAATTCTTAGTAAGCAAACACTTAAAAAATGGGTGGGTTCGAGATGCTTGGAAGATTCCAAAGCTGGTGCACTACCTTAGGTAGAAGATTTAGAAAAACTATGGTTGAAAGTAGGTTCTTAAAAGCAAATGATGGATTAACAAGAAAAGTCCAATCACCTTATATTCTTATGAGACAAATGCTAAGGATACAAAAGCAAAGATCCAAGTTTATTAGAAGCCATTGATCAACGGAAAAGGGATCCATGAAAATTACTTATTAAAAGAAACAATTGACAAAGTAATAAATTTGATTGTTGTGATCATGGATGACTATACAATAAATTATTTATATCAGACGAAGGATTTCTTCATATTCGCATCTTCAATGTGCCAGAACATGTCAAGATCACTAGTCAAGATCAAATGACACTAATATTTAATGCTTTCATCATTTAGGGGTCCAATACTAATACCATGAGATCTTAGAGGCAGCATTAGTTGGCATGACTTTGGGACACTATTCACCATAAATTGATTGATTTAATTGATGTTTATATGGAGACATGTTTCCTATTGGTTAGTATTTCTGAATTTAAGTTATGGCCGCAAATTAGGAAGTTTAATAATTAACTCTTCAAAATGCATCAAAAAAGTCTTAACTAGAAAATAAGCATTCTGTTTAATCAGGAGTTCAATTTGTGGTATACTAGAAAAAAGCTCTAATCAAGCAATAAGTTGGAATCAGGAAACCATGAATTGATTAAAATTGTATCTCATTTCAGTGTCCTTTTATACATGCTGAAAGAAAATCTGAAACACTTCAAATAGAAAATACTTTTATTGTGGTGCCATACCCCTCTCTTCTTTATTTCCCTTATTCCTCTTCTTTCACCCAATTAAAATAGATAAAAGATATATCTTTATTAGATAAAATCATGATTGTTTCTCATCAAATATGACTGAGCTATTGAAGCTTATGCTGATCCTTGGATCATGCCTACAATAAATTGAGCATTATATCTACATGAAGAGCATGTTATGTGACAAGAACACAAAGTAGCCTTTCAAGAAACAGTCGATACTCCTGATCAAATTCCTATATGTATTTTAATGATGAACAAATAAATGTTCAAGGCATTTATTTTATATAATTTCGAAATGATTCACTTAAAAAGATAGACATTATCTAGTCACTGTTAATCAATGTGCGGAGAACAAATCTACTTTAAAAATTATATCATTCCCAATCAAATTGAAGTCAAATAAGCAAAAAATTCTACCTTAAAGACAGTAATATCAATTCTGATTCTACTTCACAGTGGTAGCACAAGCACTTAACTGATCTGAGTTCAATTCTCCACACACACTAGAGATGGGACATGCATGAGAATCTCTCAAGTCACAAAAAAAAGTAAGGAAATGTCAGATGTATGATCATAACCCAGTTGATTTTGCACAAAGAAGTTGTGATGTTGTTATCGGATGAACTATGTTATGATGCCCAATGCTCCTACCAAATAGCAATATCCATCACAGAAGAAGATGTAACAAAGTATTTGATCTTTGTACTTAAAACAGAAGAGAAAATGAGGTGCAAATCCTTTACAATTATCCTATCAAGGTTATGAAGCCACACCAAGTTTATTCCTCATTCAAGTTCATGTTTTCCACTGCTTCCATTAAAGAAAGGTTTTCAACCTTCTTTTTCCACCAATTATCATCCAACAAAATTCCTACAAGCTATCATGTTTCGATCAGGACTATTTTTCTAGATGTGACATGACCAAACACAAATTCTTGAAATCTACAACTAACACCTCAAGCTTCATGCTTAACCCCATGGTTTGAAAACTCAGCTTCAATTTTGGTTTGTTCTTGGCTTGGCCTGTGGAGCTTCAATTTTAGCAGATTTGGTGGTTTCAAAAGTTCAGTTTTGGAGTTTTCATATAAAATTAAAAAACAAAAAAAATCAAAAATAGGAAAAAAGACCAATACAAATTTTTCATGCAACATTTTGAAGTATTTTATGCTGTATAGATTCTTTATTTGTACAGTTTTGACAATATTAAGCTGAATTAATACAAAATTTGTATCTCTGGAACTCAATTGTTCAAAATTCCTAATACTAAGCAATTCTGAAGCTTTTTAGTGCTGCATGTATTCACATATCTTTCCTTGCCTTTTAGTAGAGTTCATAAATATATTAAATCTTGTCATTTCTCTTATACTATTGAGGTGTGGCTGTTTAATCAAATCCATGTAGTTATAGAGTGCTATATCTATTTTATATCAAAATATGTTATTCATATGATGGTCATCATAATGGGGATCTAAGGGATATACAAGCTCATGCAAGAAGTGATGGACATAATTGGAGCTTAGTAAGCCATAAACAACTTCAATAGACATTACCATGCAATATGGCCTCATAACTAGGGTGGGGTGAGATGATTAAAGCTAGGCCTGATTGCTCAAAAGTCACATAAAGCTCAAAGAATACTGCTGAATTATGGTACTATTTTCTGTTTCTGTTTCATGTACTTCAGTTCTTACTCGTATCTTTCTTTGTTAAATTTATTGAGCTTTTATATTGATACTACTATCCTAAACCAATCCAAAGGAAGCTTCTCAATAAATTGCATTCCCCATACGATTTCTAGAAGCACATTATTTATAGTTACAACATAAGATATGGCACAATTTCAGCCCATTAAACAAGCCAAGCAAGCCAAAAATCTTCAGGCAAGAATGAACAATTCTAAAGGAGCCTTACAATTTTTATATGAGCTTCTTCCTTCATTCGTTTTCTTTTAACTTCCTACGTGCCCATTCAGCCATTCTCAAATAACAACTGTTTCTATCCCAAATTGTCAAATCCTCCTCCTCACACACAATGGAGTAATCGAAACCCTTGAGAAAAGAAAGGAAACTCAGAGGATTATCTTTGTATATATTTTTGCTTTTTTGTCCTCTGTTTCCTAAGAATTTTCAAGTCTCTGTACCATTTTTCTAAGATATATAACCATCAAAATCAAACTAATTCCCTCAAATATCAGTCGCATAATCCAAAACCCTTCTCTCATAAAAATCTTATGTTTCCAATTATAATTTGGAAAACCAACCAAAATCTTTTCCCACGGAACAGAATAAAAGAACAACCCCCGAGCAAATAGCAACAAAGGAATCAAAGAAACCCTAGAACAAGAAAGATTTGAAGAATTGCCAAGAAGCCCAACCTTTTGGTTGAGGAAATCGACATTGAGGGCGAGGTCGGAGAGGTGGATCGTCCCGTTCCTGAGCTGGACGTCGAGCTGGTCGAGGTCGATGTCCCCCAGGATGAACTCCCCCAATTTCTTCTTCAATAGGAACTTGCAGACGCGCTTGATCGCCGTCGACCGAAAGAGATCCCACCGGGAGAACATCTTCTCTTCCTCTCGATCTCAAGAACCCGATGCTAGGTTTAGAGCTCGCGGAATTCGTCGACGCCAAGGGTGGAGGAGCAACCACTAACCTCCATAGAACGCGAGCAGGAGAAGGCGTACGTCGAGGACGAAGGTGGCGCGAGAATCTTTATCTGGCCCGTCTTCCGATTGACTCCGGTCCTGCACGTGTGAATCACGTGCCGTCCGCTTGAGTCGTTTGTAAGGGATTAACGGTGGTGATATGATTGCAGTCCTTGATCTCCTGGGAGGACTCGGGCGCTCCCATACTCTCGTGATTAACTCGTCGCGATTCATTGGGACGTCCTAACTAGATCTAAAGACGGAAACGAGAGAATCCGTTGTCTTTTTGAATTTAAAAAAATATATTTAAATATAAATATAAATATAAACTAGTTTATAATCCAATATGATATATAAATATAATTTTTTTAAAAATTATATTATAATATTTATCTATTATATTATATTTATTTAAGATATATTTTAAAAATAATTAAAATAATTTTAAAAATATATTTTATGTATAGTATGGATTATAAGTTATTAGATAAATCTTGTGAAAATTGATGATCCTGATTCTATGAAACTCCTTCACAAATTTATTATTTTTTATTATTTTATTTTAAATTATTTTTATTTTTTTTTTCTTCTCCTTCTTTTTTCATCATATTTCTTTTTTTAAAATAAATATTTTATTATATTGTCACAATAAGACTTATACCCATCGAACGAAGATTGTGTCAACATAGAATTTCGTGCCATATATAATACATAAAACCTTAATTATAGCAATCAAATTTGAGATGAAGAAAAAACATATTTGGATCTACCATGGCAATTGTAATCTAGACAAGTATAAGCTAGTGATTCTTAAAATTATTATTATCATAATTTAAAATGATATGATTTATTTGTGATAAAGAAGAAGAAGAAGAAAGCCAAGAATCCATATATTAGGTGTATTCATTGTAACTCCATAGTTGTGAATCATATAATTTCAAATTTAAAATCAAAATCTTTCTAAATTTATAGAGATTTAAATGACCATTAAATTATATTCAAGAATTTTTTTCTTGTATCTCAAGATCATGTAATTCAAGCAAGTGGCATCACAGCAATTATTTACACTTCATAACCTATATGACCACATGTGAACTTTTGCCATAGTTAATAATAGAATTCTTTAAAAAAATAGATCATAAATTTATTTTCCATCTCATAATAAATATATTCAAATTAATAAAGAGGATAATAGCATATAGCCCTACCAACTTGGTGATCGGAGATCTTGATAGGCATAAAAAAGAAGTCATTGTCGACCTCTCTCACATCCTTCCCACCAATAACTACATCCTTCTTTATCTTCATCGAATCATGATCCTCATCGAACTCCATCATAAATCACCCCTCCTTGAACATCCAGACATACATATTGCTCATCTTGAATGCCTCAAAATGTACGTCGACGACGATGATGATTATTTCAAAATACTTGTTTATATCTATTTATTATTATTTTAATCTTAATAAAATAAATATTTATTTTTATTTATCTTTTCTCATTAGCAAATAATAGAAAATAAAGATTCCTCAACAACACTTACTATTTCCACTTTCCCAGCAACCACATTAAGCTTTATTTCTGAGCTATAAAATTCATAAAAAAATATGACATACTTCGCATAGTATTATTTCTTTATAAAAATAATAAAAGTGAATCATCGAAGAGCCACCACCTACTCCTTGGTTATCAACTAGTAGCCCCTAGTGATTTCTTGTTTGAAAAAGAAGATATTAACTCCCTTACCCTCCACGTTAATAGCCAAAGATCTCTCTCCGAAAGAATATTATTGAATCTATTTGAATGCAAAATAAACAACCCAAGAACCACCTCTTGGTGCTCCTTGCAAAATCATTCTCTGGCCGAAGACCCCAACTGCATGAAAAATTGCCAATCTTTCCACGTCGCCCTAGTCTTTTTCATGCCCCGTATATAAACTAGCAACCTCTCAACTCCCCCAGTCTGATTCTCTTGTGACAGAAAATCGCCATTGTGTTTGAAGCTGGTCTGCTAGGAGCTATTGAGACCGCCCACCCTATGAGCAATGGGATGAAAACTCATGAGAAGGAGCTAGGTGTCTTTTTGTCCTCCTATTAGCTCGCTCTCTCTTTCTTTCTTCAAACTTTGCACTAATCTAGCCGATGGCCTGCATGAAAACGAAGTCAATGCAGTACATACCAAGGCCGGTAGTGATTGCCTCTACGAGGGCCTTCTCATCAGGATCCTGAAGAAGGGGGAGGGCCTCCATGGATCCCCATGGGGGGGGGTGATGTGGGCTCGTAGATAAAATCAATAATAATGGCACTGCCATCAGCAACATGGCCATAGAAAAAGCCACCATGCTTGATGGCAAAGGCATAAGTCTCGGCAACATAAAGCTAGAAGGCATGGCCGCATTGGTGGTATCACAATCAAAGGAGGTGGAGAAGCAGTGGAGGGCTTCTTGACGAGAGACATGGATCTGGCAGGCAATGAGATCATCCATGATGATCTTGCAATCAAAGGAGCCCATGAGTGTAAGAGGGGGAGGCCTAGGGGCCATAGAATGGGCGAAACTGGAGTAGGAGAGGAAGACAATAGAGTCATAGGAGACCCAAGGAGGAGAGGGATGCAGAGGGGTCAGAAAGGTGGAGGGCAGTGGAGACGGTGATAGGGGAGGAGTGATGTTGTTGCAGACGTCGAGGAGGGTGATGCCAGAGTCGAGGTGGGTTCCGATGGTTGTGTGATTGAAGCTAGTGAGGGAGGGCTCATATATGAGGATGGTAGCATTGGAGAGGGTGAGAATAGAGGAGGATAATGAGAGAGAAACTAAACTCTTCGAAAAAAAATAAGTGCTCATGACTTTTTTTCACGTGGCTTCCTTCTACTTTTTCTAAAATCCTATATGTCAAACGGATCTCGACAACATAGAGCTGGAAGACATGGATGGCATCATGATCGAAGGAGGCAGAGGAGTAGTGGAGGGCTTCTTGATGAGAGACATGGATCTGGTGGGCGATGAGATCATCCACGATCATCTTGTGGCAAAAGGAGCTCGCGAGTATAAGAGGAGGCCTAGGGGCTACGGAGCAGGCGAAATCGGAGTAGGAGAGGAAGACAATAGAGCCATGAGAGACCAAGAGAGGAGAGGGAGGCAAAGGGGTCAGAGAGGTAGGGGCGATGGAGGCGGTAGCTAGAGAGGAGCGATGGCATTGCAGACATCGAGGGTGATACCAAAGTCGAGGTGGGTGCCGATGGTCATGCGATCGGAGCCAGTGAGAGAGGGCTCAGAGATGAGGACAGAGAGGATGAAAAAGAGGAGAATAAGAGAGAAACTGAACTCTTCAAAAGAAAATAAGTGCTCATGATTTTTTTCTATATGGCTCCCTTCTACTTTTTCCAAAATCCCACGTATCAAATAGAGACAGAAGATATATATATATATATATATATATATATATATATATATATATATATATATATATATATATATATATATATGGTAAAATCATAAAGATATTATACCATAAATGCTAAAGGTCGAAGTGGACAATATCTTACGTATAGTGTAGAGGTAAACCCAGCCATCTTGATTGCAACACATCCCATATCCATATGAAAATTGGTTGTAATGATTATGCAAAGATGAAAGAGCAGCAAACACTTGACTGGGTTACCAAAAAAAATATGAACAAAGAATTCCATAATCATAGAGAATATAGACATGAAAATGGATTTCCATAACCATGGAGAAATGAAAGTACTTTTTTTGGGTAGAAAAAAAAAAAAAAGTACACACGCTTAACTTGGTTGCCTAATATTCTCCTTTATGTTAACGTGTGAAGAGTAGAAATATCCAGCTTGCACATTTTCATGTGAATCTGAGCTTCACCAAAGTCCCCTGATGAATATATTTGCAAATTGATGTGGGCAACATGGCAATCCAATTTGATGTATGTAGTCCATTCACAAAACTTTGGTGTCTAAGGTCAATTGGTTGTCACAATATCAAGTTCAAAAAGGGGATATCATGACCGACAAATTTACATGCGGCGTTAGCCCTCGCACCGTGCTTTGGTAGAATAGCGAGGGACATAGGATAGCTAGCCCATAAGATGAGACCGTTTCCACAGAAAGAAACTAGTTATTGAATAACTATGCATATTGAAATTAGATCTGATGAGCAACATTAAAATTCACAGTATGATTTTGATAAGTAAACTAAGATGAGCGGCATTAAAATATGCAGCACTAAAATAGTCCTCCAATTATTTTTCTCATTTTTTATCATAATACAGATACACACATCAATATACCTCAATACAGAGCAGTGCAAGGCAATACAGAAACTATACCGACCCAAGCTTAAATTTTGCATCGGTCATCATCCACAACACCAGCAACAGCAACCGAGGGGTGGGGTGGAGAGGGAAGAAAGAAAAGATGAGAAAAGAAACCACCGCAGGATATTGATGCTAAAAGGAAACCTGCAGCAACTCCCAACATCAGTTAGGTGAATAAGGGAAAACCATTAAAAATCTTTCCATGTAATGAAGCTAATTTGATCTTTTTAGTACACCTCCATTCTCCTGAACATATAGCCGCACAGATAGGTTATTGGCTTAAGATTTGTTACCATATGTTCTGACGATGTTCTCACAGTTTGCATGATATATGATGTACAGAAGCCTGTTTGGCATTTTTACAAAACACACTAGGTGACATACAATGCAATGTGACAAAATTTACAAAACTTGCAGCTGCGTTACAATAAATTAGGCAAAGTAGAAAATACAACACATAATCAATCTGGATATTTGCTTCACAAAATTACAGCTGCTTGTTGATATATCAGGCAAAGTAGAAGAAACAAGTGACTTGAGTCAATCTACAAGTTTGCTCCCACCCCAAGCCAGAAAGCTGTCCTGTGATCCAAATTCCTGCAAAGAGACATTTGAGAATTGGCTTAACTGAAAAATAGACAAGCTCTCCGGTCAAAAAAAAAATTGACAAAGAAACAAAGTTTAAATATACAAGCTGGCTTAGTCGAAAATCTTGGGATGTATCGAGTTCAATGTTTGAGCGATCACAATTGCTCAGATTTTGGCATGTTTCTAAATCCATTTTCAAGTCCTCTGCACCCATGTAAGCATAATCTGATAAGCGAGGTCTGCTCTTTTTTGCTTCATCTCCACCACATGAAGACTGACTCTGAAGAAACTCATCACAAAATGCAATTCCTTCTGCTAGCTGCTGAGAATCTAACAAAAACTGTGATTCACCTTCCCACCATTTCGAATCTTCAGTTGGGTGGTGGTCTTGATCATCAAACTTATCACACTCAAGTTGTGCATTATGTTCTTCAACTCTGTTCTCATGGTACATCTTTACCTGCATTTTTCATCCAGAAGTCAATTAACTGCTATAGCATTTCTATGAGAACAAAAAGAACAAAAAAACTGAAGGCAAAATATTTAGTTCGAGCAATTTTCTGAAATTTATCATGTAAAGATTATCTAGCTGGAATTAAAAAACTAACTTCAAAGTTGGAATATGGGTTGAATAATAAATACCTGATCAGAGGTCTGCTCAGGGCTATGAACAGGATCTTGCTTACCAACATGACATTCAGAGGGAACTGATTTAGGATCAGCTACAAGGTCTACTTCTTCAATAACAGCTTCCACAATCTCCAGGGTTGGGTCTTGTCCATTCTTATCACCTGGCTTGGACTGTTGCTGATAGAATATTTTAGAGACAACATACTGGCCATCCTTCTCATCCTCTCCTGTGCCAAGGTGGTATTGGTGCATTACCCAATTTGTCTTCTCAGATTTCTCACCCTTTTCGGTGTTCATATACAGAACCATTATTTTCTTACAACCAAGGTGTTTTCCATCAATAATTACTGGTTTGGTCTTGCCAGTCTTGTGCCAGCGGACATCCCCGAGGTCATCACTATTTATCTTTCGACGCTTTCGAGTACCAGTGTTATATGCCTTGAAAGTTCTATGAAAAAAGTGGGACACGCTTCCATCTTGCTTGACTCCTGAAAATATGAAAGTTCCAAGGTGAAAAATGCAAATGATAAAGCAAACAGAATAAGACATGGTTCTTCTGATGGTTACCTGGTAGTTTCCGAGGATGGGTGTAACATATTCCATCATCTTCCTCAACAGTTGGAATGAACTCATTGATGAAAGGATGAGGTTTTGCATCCCCTTTTCCAATTTTTGCCAGCAAATGCCAGAGTAACTCTTGATCAGATGGATCAAATTTCACCCCTCTAGGTAAGCCGGGCCATTCCTGGACAACCTGATCATAGAAAGGATAATATAGAACACGGAAGTTTTACAAGATGATGGGAACACAATGTGGTTCATTATTTTACATTTTCAAATGATCCAGAAGTGACCTAACATGTTGGATAGTATGTTTTGCTTCACATCTTGAAAGCCATTCTTTCCTCTGAACTTGTTAGAAGACATGACTTGTCTTGCCAAGCAGGTTTAAAAAACCATATATTAATGGGACATCACTGACCAACCTCCATGCAAAAATATATTTTTATTTTACAATGAATATAATATAAGCATATTATCAGGTTAGCTCACAACGCAACATCTGAAGTCGCTGTCTAGTATAGAAGTTCCCACCTGTATCTTGAGAAAGTACTGCAAGGATAAGCTAGAGCTTGGAAATTATACATCAGTTGATGATTTAATGCATATGGCGTTATCCTCTTTATTCCTCGTTTAGAGACTAATTTTGTCTATGAAGATCAACAGTCAAGGTAGAACTTGCATGTTGTGTACAAACTCAAATTAACATGTGAAACTCAATCGCTCTAAATTATATTATATTATAATATATTGTTATGATGAATTACTATGGATATTTTTGTCCTTGCAAAAATTTGATTAAAATGAAAACAGATTCCCAACATCTCGAGTAGAGCTTTTACCCAGAATATCAAAACTGGAGTTTTTACCTAGAAGCTTCAAATTCCCACGAAGACTTTTGGAGGAGCCAGGAAGAAAGCTATTTCAAATTTTTTACAAAAAACCTAAAAATCATCCAAAATAGCTTTTGGCCCTCTGAAAACAATGCCAAATAGGATCTTAAGTAGGGGTAAATAGCAAATATGTCAATGGTTTGTATGACCCTACATGGTGTTAGCAGAAATTATTTTAAAAATATAAACAGCATTAGTAAAAGCATGCATAAGTAAAAGATACGGCTATCATTTTGAAAGAATAATAAGATATTGATCCAAATCCCAGCTAAATATGAAAGGCATTTCATGGAAATTCAGTAAAATGGCTAAATCATCCATCTAGTTCATTATTAAAAAGCTTTGTACTGCAAAATATAAACACCTTGTCCAAATTACAGACAGATACAACAATTAAATTATTGTTGCAGTATGACTGTAAATGGGAAGTAAACCTTCAACTATCATATTTAATTTTAGAGTAAATTGTAAAACCCCCACCTAAGACTAGGGGGTAAATTACATTTACACCCAATAGTTTGAAAAACCTACCCCCTTATGGTTTATTTTTATCCAACACTCTATCCAATGGTAGAATGTTAGTCAAAACATTAACCTTAAATGGGGCCCTAATGCTACATTGGAAAAAAAAAAAAAAAAAAAAAAAAAAAAAAAAAAAAAACTAAAATAACCTTAAGTGACATAACAACTACCCAAGGACATACGAAAATAAATGTATCCCCTTCCCACTCAAGGGCAATTTGAACTTTTCATGTGAAGTAAATAGTTTCACTAACGCCATTAATTTAATTAGGTGTAAGTGTAGGTTTTACAAACTATTAGGTGTAAGTGTAATAAATGTAAACGTTAGAGGGGTTTTTGTAATTTTGAGCCCACAAATCCTCATGCATGCCAGAGTTGGCATTTCATCTCACTATTTCTTGGTTTCTTTACAAGTATCTGAACAAAGCACCAAGAATCTTGCCAAAAGGAAATCCACATTAACCAAAAAAGAATCAACAAGTCACGCTTTATCACGCTATTTATATTCTTACATCTCTTTGCCTCATCATTTTATATTACATATATGGCATAAAACATGATTATTGATTTACAAAATAGGTTTAGTCATCCTTTAACAAAGAATTGGAGGATCAAAAAATGAAAACATACATCGCTATTATCTATTATGTGGTTGCACCTTGGGCAAGCTTTACTTGGGTTACTCGTCCATTTGTATCTGCTAGAATCCACTGGTTCAGATGCATTTTTTATCTTGGTAGCAATTCTGTTGCTGTCAATCAGCCATGATGGTCTGCATGAGATACATAAATGAATTATATAAGTAGAAAGTTAATATCATAAAATTAGATGACTAGAGTACATTTGTCCAATTTCTCCAGAGAATGACCAATATGATTTCACAAAAATGCCCTAAAAGAATATAAAACATATTTGAGATGCCCCAAGGGGAAAAATCATAGAGGCACGTCACTTGTTAGTGATGGTTAGAGTGATCCAACAAGAAAAACTTTCGATGATCTCTTTTTTTTTTTTTTTCTTTGGGTGTCTACACCATCATAAGTATCCAATTTCCAATGGATAACCTTCCAAAAACACTATTTGCAGTTATACCCCTTAAAACCCTTTCTATTTGCACTTCTGCCCTTAGCTGGCCATGCAGAAACTAGTCATTTAAAAATAAAAAGACATAAATGCCCACAAACCAAGCAATAAAAGGATTTAGCACTCGACATTTTAACAAAGGGGAAAAAAATCAGTCAAATTACAAGATCAGTTAGACTTGAATTCGGTTTAACCCTATATAAGACCAGCAGACTGTGATGACAAGTGCACATGGGCAAATAGAAAAGGGTTTTGAAGAGCATACCCACAAATAGTGCTTCTGAAAGGGTGTATCCATGCAAGCTTAAATATTTATAAGGGTGTACATTCAAAAAACCCTAAATTTTATTTCAGTATTATCAACAGCTTTTGAGAGCAATTGACACATCAGGAGAGGTGCAGAATATATGCAAGAATCTTCATGGAAATGGTTGATGAAATAGGTATAATGTTGTTAAATCAATGGTGGGCAAAATTTGAATACTTTTTCTCTCATTTAGCCATCCAATTCTCAATTTGCTGAGAAAAGCTGACACTGATGAACCTACATTCAATATTGGTATATAAGAAAAATGGAACTCAATGATAGAAGAGGTGCACGATGGTATACATAAAATATGGAGGAAAGAATCTAATTAATGATGAAAGTGCCTTGTATATGAGGTCCATAAGATTCTAGCAGAGAAACAGAAAATGAGCATAAATCCACTTCATGGCCTTGCACATTGTTTGCACCCCTTGCATCATAGTGAAGAAGGTTACTTAAGGGACATAGCTGGGTGCTTCATCACCATGATGTAGAGATTTCAAATGGTCAAAATGCTGCATTTAGACAATTATTTCCAAGTGAATTATATCTGAAACAAGTGCAAAATGAATATGGAGAAATTGCAAAATGTGAATATCATTATGGACAATGGGATGTGATGCACGAGAGAAACTTTTCTCCTCCACAATCATGGTGGGCTAACCATGGACCTTATGCTTCCATGTTAGCACAATTGGCTGATAGGTCATGCTACCCTTTCATAATTTGATATATTAGTAACTCATAAATGCTATACGTTGATTTACTTTTTATCTTTTGAAAGATGTAAATATGTTTTAAGCTTGAGATTTATGAAGTGCAAATTGCTTTGTCAACCTATCTCTTCTTCATGCTGTGAAAGAAATTGGAGCACGTAATCAATGATCCAGAATCTTAAGAGGAACAAATCGACATCCCAAAGAGCAAAAGATCTTGTCTATGTCCATAGCAATCTAAGACTTCTTTCAAGGAATGATAAAGAACACTCACAAGGTCCATGCTAATTTTGTGATATTAATGGTCATGATGTTTGTTTCGAAAGGGCCACTGAGTTAGAAGCAGCAACTAGTTCATTGGGTGAACCTACCACTAAATCAAAAGGCTCTCTTACTGTTGGACACAAGGATCCCACACAACAAGAGATGGGAGAGAACAATTAACTTCAATGAATGAAAATTTTTGTCATTTTTAGCAACATAAGACTATGTACATATATTTATTTGTTCTACGACTTTATCCTAATGGGTGCTTGAATTTCAATATTTATAGTAGAAATTATCATTTTGTTGTTTTCATTTTGAATACAAGTGGTGAGAATAAGTATATTGTTTCTTACATGATGTCTCATGTTCTAGGTTCTAACATTTTACTGTCTTATAAGGTAAGGGCGATGAAAGTGTAATCAGTGTTTTAAAAACTGGTGTATAAGGCTGCATATGTAGACGTGGTTCCTTAATCGCACCACATTAACCATATGCATTACACCATGTAGTCATACCGCATATGGGCCGAATAGGCGGTCTACTAAGTACTAGCAGTCATATATGTAGCTCAATAGCATTATATGGATGCATATGTGGCCCATTTAGCACTATGAGACCAAAATTTGACCATTCTTACATAGGCCTCTGAGGATGAAACATATTCAAACTAATAGTAAGATTGACTATAGGTATTAAGTACTAAGTAACTAAACACTACTAGTTAGCTGTAGTCATTATTAATATTGATGTTATTTATTAAAAAAATCATTGCTATTGTCATTATTGTTTTCATCATACTTGATGTATTTTATTTTTTTTTATATAGTAAAAAAATTAAATGTGTACAACCCCACATATGCAGCCCACATACCATATATGTGACATGTTCGTTATATTTTGCCTTCTTTTGATCCTTTTGTAATCCACACTAGAAAGAAATGGATGGATTTTTGTTTTCAACAAGTGAAGAAAAAGGGTTTTTCAAAGTTGATAGTTGTTTATTTGTCAAGCATGTGTTGAAGGGTAAAGCAATACTGCACAAGATCATCAAAAAACATGGAAAAAATCTCGTATGTAAATTATCATTGCTTAAGGCTCTTCATGTTAAATTATTTTAACTTCCAACTTCTATATTTGCACTTAATTATTAAAATCTTAATTGAAGTTCCAGGTGATGTACGCTTGCACCCTTTGGCTAATTTTGGAGTTTACATGGTGAACATATATTATAACAAACTACTATGTCAAACAATAGAACACTAGCATTATTGTTTTTGGAAGCACTTAAAAGATATTATATGACTAGTATGTGTCATGGTTCTTTTGGACACGATCATATTTTGGTTGTAATCAAATATAGAGAATGAACAATATTATCTTGTGAAAGCTTTCTAAGGTTTCCTAGCACATTCTATATTAGCTAGAATTATGGCTCTCAACATACACATCAAAGAACTTGGACATTGTTCAATCAAGAAAAATAGCTGAAAGTTGAACCAACAGTACTAAGTACTATCATCATGATAATATAATACAAACTGATCAGTTCAGACTTGTTGACAGACAAGCACTATGCGAATTAGATAGAAGGTTGAATAGTATAACTAGTTTAATTTCTTGTATCCTAAAATCTTATGAAATCTATGTATAATTTTTTTTTTTTTTCTAAATAACCCGTATCATTTTTCATCTTGCACAATCAGGCGCTTGGATACACATGCATAACTAATTCTCATGTCTGTGTCCATGCAACAATGTTTTGGGGGCCCTTTTGCAAGGATTACTTGGTTTAAAATTTAAATTTTGGTGCTGTCCAGAAGTTTTTTCTGCAAACAAGAAGATTAATATTAGGTGTGGTGCTACAAAGATTTGGGCTTCCTACAATTCTGAAGTTCAATAATCAGGTAAAGAAATGTTCTAGCGGCCGTTGGCCGTCGAGAAAATTCCTAGCACAAAGTTCTAATAACACTTTTGCAGAAAACAATAAAATATGGCACAATAATGATTTAGTTTCATGTAGGACAGAAGGAATTATGGTTCTTTGTTCTTCAATTACTAAACCAACCAGCCTTATGGTCTACAGTACACAAACCTCAATAAACCCAGCAGGCACTCTTCATATACTGTTCTTTGACCATTAACCATAGATGGTGCTCAAACCTAAATCCAGCCTTTCATTGAAGCCATTCTTTCAAGATGTCCTCATGGAATATTGAATCAACACTCATTGGAATGCTTCAGGAACAACATTGCACTAGTCAGCCAATTGGTCTTCATTATGCTAAAATAAGTCTCTATGGAATCATATTACTAGGTTTATTGATCCATTCATTGCATAGCATGCTAACAGTTTTGTCGCATATTCAACTAGTTAAACTACCTTCTTTTTTAAGTGAATTTGCCAATTGACATATTTGGTTTTCCAGCACGACACATTTCTTTTAGTGATGGGATATATTATTAGTTTTATAGCCTCACATGGGATAAAGAATATAGGGCAATCCTGCAGATATGTTACACATCAAACCCACCTCTACATTTGCCAAGTAACCTGACATATCTTAGCTCAAATGCATCATCAAATGGCACCACATTATGCCGAAAATTTCATGTTATGCTAGTGCTACCATTGCATTATTAAGACAACATATAACAGGGTGCATCTTATGTTACGATAAAGATGTTCCTGGTTTGTTTAGTTTTCTCAAAACCAGAATCTTTTTTATTGTTCCACAGTATGAATAGGCAGTTTAAGCATTCAAACATATGTTCTTGCAATAAGACTGCATGTGGATTGGATACCAATATATCCATATCCATATTTGTCTTGTCTGACAAATACAAATATGGATATGGATATTAGTCGGATACAAAAATTCATATACATATTCACTTTAAATGGATATGGACACAAATTAGATACCGGAAGTATGGATAAAAATACAAATATAAGTCCAATAACTAAACTTTATGACCATAGAATCAAAAGATATTACTAAGTGGATGGTAATAAAATTAATAGCATGTTAATATGGTGGTATATTTTTCTTAAAAGTTAATGAGTGCTATATAAAATTAAATAGGATTATAAATACAATCAGATATTCGGATATAGATCAGATAGTTGTCTATCCATATCTATATCCTTTTTTTTTTTTCACAAACATGGATATAGATACAGATATTAATCAGATGCTCAAATTTCTACCCATATCCGTATAGATTCAGATATGAAAATGGATCCGGACGGATATTATCCGGTCCACTTTCACCCCTATTAGGGCTGTCACCATATCAATAACTAAAAATATCTACATAAGAAAGATTTAAGTTTCTAGGGTGAAATCTCATCTGCTATCCTTCTGTATCAGGCGGCACGGTAGTATATCATTCTACCTATGTCGAAAACCTCTGCTTTTTTTCAAGAAAGAAGAACATGGGGAACAGAAGTTTATGTCCCAAATCCAAACATCACGAGGGAGCATTTTAGATCATTACTGAGAAATTAAAAGGGAAAAAAAAAACGAATCCTTCGATTTTTTTGAAATCGAAGCCCGAAAACAGAACCCAAAAAAGTGCATTTCACCGATCACCTCTGAGTAGTTAGGAAAAAAAAAAAGAAGAAGAAAAGAACAAATCTTTGACGGTGAAATCGGAGAAAAACAAAAAGAGAGCCAAGAAGACTAAACAATCGAGAGAGAAAGAAGTACTTAGTCATTCTCTAACGAGTCAGTGATCGATCCGAGGTGTTGCGATGATCGATTGGCTCCACCAGGTAAGTAGAGTTGGCGGATTTGGGAGAGGGTGACGTGATGATTAGACGCTCGCCGGAAGCGCCCCGCGTTTTAGGGTTGGGGAAGGCAAGAGGACGAGTTGACTTGGTCGAGTGGGGTTCCCACTTCTAGTCAATACTTTTTCCATTTTTTTTTAATTAATTTATTCTGTTATGATACCATGGATGCAGGTAACTATTTTTTGGTTTAATTAGTAGACCAACCTCTACAGTTCCAGGGTTCAGGCTACAATTAAGCCAGGTTGGACGGGATTCCACAACCCAAATTCAATGTAAATCTAAATTGATCTGAAATGTATATCTAAAATGATCTGAAACCAAGATTTATTCATCCTCATTCAAGTCAAGTTGGATTAGATCAATCAGATTTTTTTAATTTGGGTTATAACAGATCAAGATGCCTTATTTGGTATTTCTCAATACGCGTTAGTTCAAGAGGGCGATCTATTTCTTTCTTTTTTATGAGAATAGATATACTAAATTATTTAGAATAAACATATCAAAAAATAAAATAAAAAATAAATGACCGTTCATAATATAAATATTATATAATTAGTAACATACGATGCCATCTAAACTGTAATACTATTAGCTCCCATATTTTACTTCAAAAGACTGAAGAGCTGCTATTATTCTTTAACAATCCCGACACAAAGGGTGACATAAGGGTTGGTTGCTGGTATCTGAAGTTGTCGCCTAAAAAGCCATCTAATAATTATTGAGTTTTCTTCCGGAATAATATGCAGTCTTCAAAATTTTTATGGTATACGGCATATCTTTCCATGCAGCATGAAATTCGACCATATGAATGGCATTACTGAACAATGTAACACCTGCTGCAACTAACGCACAACTTGCACCTCTAACAACAAAATATGCTCTACCCAAATAACCTTCACTTAACAACACATTATTGTCAAAATTAATCTTGAAGAAACTAGAAGGTGGTAGCTAGTAAAGTAATATATATATACATATAAAAGAGGATGCAAAATCTGCAATAAGAAAGCCGCAATTTTTTCCAGCTATCAAAGGCACCTTAAGGGCGGTAGTATTATTTTGCTCCACTGATTGCTTTCAACTGAATGATTCTAAGAATCCAAGAATTACTTTAAAAAAACATAGACATTTCTAGCAAACCAAACATTATAAGCAATGGAGAATTCTTTGCTCACCTGGGGTGGTGAGCTTCCGCGCTCACTATCTGCGGTGATTGGCTTATGTGTAGGATGGAAAAAAAAAAGCGTAGTTGCTCTATAAACTTTTTTTTTCATCCAGGCTGCACACGAGCCAACCACCATGAGCGGTGAGCAAAGTATTTTTCTATAAATAATATATGTCTTCAATACAACCTCTCTACCTTAGCAACCTGTAGATAATCTCTTACAGCAGCTAGTTTGGAGGAAAGTATTTATCGTGGCCAATCCTCTATTGTACCCATCGCTGGAGAAGAGCACCTGCAAAAGAAGCCCTCATTGACGAAAATTATTTTCGATGGGGACCCTTTAATACTTAAGTTAGAGATAGGAGTTGGTCGAACATGTAAGTAAATGAAATTTTGGCAGTCAAGTCCAAAAGTGTCTTACCGATACTATTCATTTACCTTTCTTTTATAGATAAATTATTGGTAATCGTTTGTGACGGTTAGGCATGTAGATCCCATTTGCTCCGATACAATGTGATCGTGGAGTGAATAGTTAATGCCCATTATGGATAGTTATAATCTACTATATGATCGCGCAATGGCCGTTATACGCATCCCGTGCTAGCGATTTTTGGTATGCTGACTAGTAGTCAGCCATGAACAGTGATATGCTGACTAGTAGTTGGCCATGAATAGTGATTATCCATGAATAATGGTTGGTCATGAATAGGATCGACCATGAACAGTGTTTGGTCATGAACAATCATCGATCGAATAGTAGTCGATTATGAACAGTGGTCGACCATGAATAGTAGTCGGTCATGAACAGTCATCGATCAAATAGTGATCGGCCATGAACAGTCGTCGGCTATAAATTATAGTCGGTCATGAACAATTGTCGGCTATGAACAATCGTTGGCCAAACAGTGGTCGGCCATGAACAGTCATCGGCCATGAACCATGGTCAGCCATGAATAGTGGTCGGCCATGAACAGTCGTCAGTTGAATAGTAGTCGGCCATGAATAGTCATCGACCATGAACCATAGTCAGCCATAAATGGTGGTTGGTAATGAACAGTTCTAATTCGACTGGAATGACTCATGAAAGTTGAATTATGAAAATTCCTTCCTTTCCAAAGTATCCCCTCTTAGGGTCCCTTGGCTCTTCTTATATATAGATATACAGCAAAGAGCCAATTTCGAATCGGGATGAGAAGATCCGCTTATCCTAACATTACCCTCCACTCCCAAGTCCAAAATGACTTGACACATTGGACGATGGGAGTTAGCGTATCTTTTGCCATAACTTTGAGCCCTAATTCTGTAGTTGTTTTAGTTGTTGTCGGAGTCTAGGAGGCTAAAGCGACAGCGACGATTGAAGTTGTAGCATCGGAAGCTGAGTGGCAGGTTTTTGTTACTGGACCTTAGTCCAATTTTTGTAGCCTTCAGTTGACAATGATGAAAATTTTTCTAAAGTGTTGTCTCTTTGAATATGATCATCAGTCGTCGTAGATAATTATTCCATATTGTTCTATCCGACCATAGCCGAGTTGGCATTTTTTTGGCCTGGCTGGAGTCGAGTCAGTATTTTTTTCGTCTGATCGAAGTTAAGTTGGCATTTTTTTTGCCCGACCATAGTCGAGTCGATATATTGTTCCAAGTTGGCATTTTTTTTCGTCTGACGATTGTCGAGTTGACATATTGTTTTGCCTAACTATAGCCAATTCGGCATTTTTTTTCAATCGAAGTCGACTTGGCATTTTTTCGTCCGACTGTAGTCGATTCAGCATATTATTCCATCTGATCGTAGCTGAGTCAGCATTTTTTTCATCCGATTGGAGTCAAGTCAGCATTTTTTCGTCTGATTGGAGTCAAGTCGGCATTTTTTTGTCCGACCGTAGTCCAGTCGGCATATTGTTCTGCCTGATTATAGTCGAGTGGACTTTTTTTTCGTCTGATCGAAGTCAAGTCGATACTTTTTTCGTCTGACCATAGTCGAGTCGGTATATTATTCCGCTCGATCATAGTCGAGTCGGCATTTTTTTGCCCGACCGTAGCCAAGTCAGCATTTTTTTTGCCCAATCGGAGTTGAGTCGATACTTTTTTCATTCAACTATAGTGAGTCGGCATATTATTTTGCTCGATCATGGCCAAGGTGGCTTTTTTTCTACTCGATCGTAGTCGAGTCAGCACATTATTCCATCTAATCATAGCTGAGTCGGTATATTATTCCACCCGATCGTAGCTGAGTCGGCATTTTTTTCGTCCGATCAGAGTCAGTACGTAGATTAAATAATGGGTCATCGAAACTTGCCCCACAATCTTCTTCTCGGTTCGTCTGTAGCTTTCTAATTTGGTGATCTAGCTCTCGGAGCTTTCGCTCGTAATCATCCATGCACTGGAAACTCTTTCGGAGAGAGCACCCAAGAGTGGAACCTTCGTTGGATGAGGGGGAAAGAAAACATCATTATTTCTCCTTATCAGCTTTATGGGAGGAAATAGGTGGCGATCGGTGAGTTGAGAGTGATAGGCCGAGTGGTGTGGATGCTGAAGTCGTTGAAAGATCCTTAGCCATCTACTTGAAGCTGGCGAGTTAGTAATTGATATCTTTGAGCTTGCGCTCATAGTCGTCGAGCCGTCGTTGCTATGAGAATTCAAGGGCAGAATCCTCCGAAGAACTTAAGGATGAAGAACTTGAAAGCGAGCACAGCCTCTTTTCCTTCTTAATACTATGGCGATGAGAAGGAGATTGTCACTGTTGGTGAGCGACATAGTGGGAGTGCCAAGATGATGGTGGCTCGACATGATAGGAATGCTGAGTCGGTCGTCATTTCGTTAGCGATTATGCTTGGATGGTGTTGTACGAGATGTCGGCTCCTCCGCCATCAATTTTGTTGTTGCTGTTGTGTTTACTGCTGTTGGAGCAGTGAATTGTTAGGCATCCGCTGTGATGACCAGATGCGAAGAACTAGGCTTTGCCGATGGAGGTGGAGGTGGGAGATCTTTTCGGTAAGAAGTTGCTCAGGGCTCTTATTTTTTCTATGATTGAATTCCTTTTTCTTCTACCTGGCACGTCAATCTATTGCAGCCAATCTCCTGTTGCGCCCGTCGTTGGAGAAGAGCACCTGCAAAATAGGTCCTCACTGATCGAAATTATTTTTGGTGGGGATCCTCTGATTCTTAAGTTAGAGATGGAAGTTGGTCGAATAGATAAATAGAATAAAATTTTAGCAGAATCTAGCCTAGAAGTGTCTTACTATCGTTCACCTTTCTTTTATAGATAAATTATTGGTAACTATTCGTGACAGTTAGGCATGTGGGTTCTGCTTGCTTTGGTACTATGTGATCGTGAAGTTAACAGTTAATGCCCATTATGGGCAGTTATAGCCCACTATATGATCATGCAGTGGCCGTTATGCGTTTCCTACGCTAGCAGTTTCTGATATACCAACTGGTAGTCGACCATAAATAGTGATATGCCAATTGATAGTCGGCTATGAATAGTGGTCGGCCATGAACAGTTGTCGGTCATGAACAGTAGTCATCTATGAACAGTTATCGACCATGAATAGTCATCGGTTGAACAGTGGTCGGTCATGAATCATAGTTGGCCATGAACAAGTTGTCGGCTAAACAGTGGTCGACCATAAATAATCATCGGCCATGAACAATGGTCGGCTATGAACAATCGTTGGCCGAATAGTAGTCGGCCATGAACAGTCGTCGGCCATAAATAGTTCTGATTCGACCGGGATGACTCATGAATGTTGAATTGCAAAAATTTCTTCCTTTCCAAAGCCTTCCCTCTTGAGGTTTCTTGGCTCTTCTTATATATAGATATACAGCAAGAAGCCAATCTCGAATTAGGACGAGAAGATTTGATTATCCCAACAGTATTAAAAGAGAGAATGAAAATAATGTCTGCATCAACAATAGAGGTCTATCTTTGGATTTGATTTGTTAAACATGAGAGATAGTCCCCTCTCAGGGCATAAATCATAATGATTTGGGCTATGAAAACTCCACTAATATAAAACTTCTTAGGATAATTCTTTGTGCACCGCACGCGATCACCCGCATATGGGGTTGGAACATGGTGATCGAAAAAAATTTTTTTTTTTAGGCCCATACATGCATCAATCATCATGTATGGTGCACAAAGAATTACCCAACTTCCTAACATGAAAGGTGGTCCCAAGCTATCTTCCACAAAAATAAAGCAAGCATGGGATGAATGCCAATCTTCCAATCCATCCAATGTTCTCCATTGATGGGGCATGTGGTTTAAAGTATTTATATAAATCTGGACAAGCCATTTGAAGGACCTTGATTCAAACTATCTATAATGGTTCCACCCAATGTTAGAATATGATGAATTTTATTCACTAGTGCCTCTGGGCGAAAACCTATCTAATCATAGATAAGTCCCAAATTGTTTCTCCTTCCATCATAAAATCCTTAACTTTAATATTCTATACCAAAAGAAGTATCAACTAATACAGGCCGAAGAGCAATGGGAAGGATGATCTAGTTTATGACTACGAGGTGATATTGCAATGGAATCTACTAATTTGTAACATAGTCATCAAATGGGCAACTTAGTTAAGGTCAACACATGGAGCCATTGGATCAACTATTAGGATTGTCATTATGATCCAAGAAGCCTCGGCTCCATTCAAGCTTGACTCGAATTAAATGCAATTTACATTTAATTGAACCGGACTTGCACTTGGTTCATAGGCTCAAAGTTAACTTCAGCTTGATTCCATAAGGCTTAAAAATGATCAATTCCCTTTTGGAGAGGCTAAATGGCACATAACGCACTGATTTTTTGTTTCATTACTTCTCACTTAATAACACGATATGTTCTCTTGTACAGATGCATTACTACCACTCAAACATATGTCTGAGAGATACCACTTAGAAACACCAAAATAATGCATCAACCACTAAGATTGCCAATCCTATATGATTAGCATTTCATTAAATTTGGTTTAATGTCCCAGAGGAAATACTAGAATCTGCATGGGTTGGATGTCAACAGTAACAAATCACTCTTGCGTTGTTAAGTGGCACGCACACTTAGCAATGAGAATATCTATTCCAACTGACTGCCAGCTCAGCATACCACATTGTTTGTCCGATTGTTTTGTCTCACAAAATGATGTAATCTTTGGTGGGACAAGGTCCACCGACTTTCCACCACCAAGTTGGTGGACCAGTCTAGCCATGGAGCACGATGCATAAATGCATGTGTATCATGCTCTTTTATTATTCATCCATCGGCATGTGTGCTATTTCGTGGTGGATCTGATCCAATGAATAACCACTCCACGGAACAAGTCTTTCTAGCAACTCTCTTAATGCTAAGTCATCAAACAATGCATATTGTATCATTATGTAAATAAAAACAAGAATATCTGTGAGAGAGTTAAAGCCACAGCTGGCAAGAGCCTAAGAGAATGAACAGTATGGATCATGGAGACCCATGGAGATAGCGTGGGAACCAGTCAAAAATCATCTCCAGCGCATGCTGGTTGACGGTGCTAGTAGAAAATGGAGTAACTTGTTAATTGAAAAGCCATTGGGTAACGGTCTTCCTCATAAGTTCCTGTACATCGGTGAACTGAAGTTGAGATGGTTGGCTGCAGGAGACTTCAAAATCCCCTTTTAGTAGGTCACATGGCATCCCGATTTAGTAAAGAAGATAGATGGACGATTTTATCAAAATAATATTTATTTTAAAAAAAATTATCAAAATATTATTTTTTTAAAATTATTTATCAAAATACTGTCTAAATCAAAATTATCTTATGATAGAATGACTTTATGTGCTGACTCACTACCCTCGATGCTATGTGAGAAGAGTAGTCAGCAACAAAAAATTGCTTCATTGTAGAGCGACTTACTAAGTTATCCTACTATGGCGATTCTATAGGTCATCCTATCGTAGAGCAACTCTATAAGTCATCCTACAATAAGTATAAGTCGTTTTACAATTGAATGACTTTGATATTCCCATACTATGGAACAATTTAGGGGTCGACCCTTAAAATTCGAAACCTATTTTTTTCTCAATTTTGATTTCCAAAACTTTCAAAATTACCACTGAATATTCTAAAATAATCTTGAACGCTTTTAAGACTTCCAAAAAATATTGTTTACATCTTATATTTGATAAATTTACGGTCTTAGCCTTCTTCAAGTATCTTTATCTATTTAGAAATTTATATCTTTCTTGAGATACAAATTTAAGCTTCTCTAATTAATAGTGTAAAATATCTTAGAAATGATGGATAATCCCAAACTTCAATCATATAACCTGTATCAAGATCGACAATGATTATTTTATGCAACCAACAAAAATTATAGCATGTACATTTAGATTAAAAAATTTGTAATATTAATTTCAAATTAATATAAACCAATGTTTGATTATTACAAAGTTTGTTAGCAAAAAAAAAAAAAACAACAAATATAACTATTGAGAGGTATATATATTAAGGTACTCAAGCCTCCTTCGTATCCGTCTCTTATAAACGTGTATCATCTCTAGCTACATAGATGATTGCTCCGACACGGCATCGACCGATAGAGAAGAAGGTGCCTGATGTTTGTTTTGGAAAATCCTCAGTCTATCCCAACCTCTGGTCCTCCCATGCGTATGATTGACGTGCTGCTCATCAGGTTGGTGCGGCGTATCTCTTGGCTTACTAATCCTCTATGATAGAGATGTATCATCTATGGAGAGGTCAAAGTCTAAGAAGCCAGGATATGAGGTGTGCTGGGTATCTAATGAGGTATTCAGATCATCTATCGATGGCATAATATGAAGTTGTCTATCCTCAAAAACGACTTGCATGGTATCGAGGAGGCCATCCATGACATCGACAAGTACTGGATCCTTGCATCCAATGATGATCGAATGAAAGCTGCTCTATGTCCGGTGGTATAGTGACGTGATCCTCTCAAACTGTCAGTATTAAAGAGAAAACATTGTTATTCAAGAAGGCCAAATAATAACGACATAACAAAATGAGACAAAAAGCAAAATATACTTACCATAATGTCCATTATGTTGTTCGATAGATGGAACCTCATCTTGGACCGATCCCTCATCAATGGTGAAATGAATCGCCTAGTAATGCTCCTATACTATTGCAGATGTGGATCATAATAATCCATAATGGGGAGCATAGGCGGACCATCTATAATCAAATCCTCCTGCTGCTTTCATGCATCAATATGCTCCCGATGATGTCGAATCTAATCATGGCGATGCCGCCCTCGTTGATTTACACTATGGAGGCTCTTCCGAGTGTCACATGGTGGAGGGATACCCTAATGCATGCTGAACTATCGCATCACATACTACAGACAATAGATCTCCACGATATCGAAATAAATAAGAGGTGCGTGTGTTCTCCATACATACCGATCCGATCGACGTATGATAAATACCATAAATATATAAATAAAAAATATTAAAATATATATTAATTAATATTTATTTTAAGAATTGATGCTTATATTGATGTTTTACAGGAAAGATCCTCACCAATACAAAGAGCTCGATTTTCTGGTTAAAAAAATTTGGAGCAAATTAGATTTAAAATGCATCTGCTCTAACAATTGGAGGGGTCAATCCCATCTTGACTCATACACTGACAAAATAAGTACTTGACTATATCCAGTAACCTTCTACCATTGAATTAGAAATTTAGGTAGTTTAGTACCTAAGTACGGTGAGTTTCTTGCAAGTTATCATAGTGCTCTCAGATCTAAGAGATAGTTATACCCATATCCTTCACGAGCAACTCTTGGCAGCAGAAAGCTATGCAGTTAAGTCACGTTATGTGAAATGTACCTCTACACTTCAACTACATGCTATACCAGTACATCATACTCCTTAGTTAAGAGGATAACCAATGCATATGGCACACAACGACCTATACTCGATATGTTATCGTCCTAGGTAACAATGTATCATTTGGTCATGAACAAATTTAAGAACAAAAAATAAATTTTTCTTTGTCGAGGCTAAATAGTCCTAAGGACTTCATCACATAAGAGTTCATTACAAGAAGATGCACAAAAATGATGAAAATGTCAAAATAATAATTTTATTTATTATAATTAATTTAAATATATTTATAATTAGCTCAACCATCAATAATCTAAATGATTTTCTTTAGGATACATTTTCCAACAACTCTCACTTAGACTAAAGCCATTCAAAATAGTATCATATACACATATTCCATTTGTGATTATCGAACTCTTTGATTTTGAGAACTTTAGTAAATGGGTCAGTCATATTCTCTTTTTCATCGATCTTCTGAAGATCGACATAGAATATGCTTGGTGTGCTGATGTACCTTCAGCTCCTTCACTTGAGCTATGGCTCTAGTGCTATCACAGTAAAGCAGAATCAAACCATAAAGCAGAATCAAACCATCCAAAGAACACAGTTTTTTTTTGCAGCATCCGATGCCGCGACATACTCCATCTCGCATACAGAATCAACCATGTTGTGCTGCTTGAAACTCTTCTAGTAGACTGCTCCACCATTTAGGATAAACACATAACCTAACACACTCTTACTATCATCGTGATCTGATTGAAAACTGAAATCAGTATATCCCACAAGTTTCAAGTCAATATCTCTATAAATGAGCCATTAGTCCTTAGTATTTCTCAAATACTTCAGGATTGTCTTTATAACCTTCTAATGATTCTCACCTAGATCAGACTGGTATCTACTCACTACCCCTAGTGAGTATGATACATCCAGTCTCATACACGTCATGGCATACATAATAGAACCCACTGTCAAAGCATATGATATTCTACTCATATGCTCTCTCTCTTGAGGAGTTGTCAGACAATCCCTCTTTGAGAGAGAAATTCCATGGCCTATCAGGAGATAGCCTTTCTTGAAATTTACCATGTTGAATCTCTTCAGCATGGTATCAATGTATATGGACTGGAACAACCCAAGCAACCTTTTAGATCTATCTCTATAGATCTTCATCCCCAAGTTGTAGGAAGCTTCTTCCAAGTCCTTCATAGAGAAATGCGATGACAGCCAAACCTTATTCCCTATAGTGCAGGGATGTCATTTTCTATTAAGAGAATATCATCCACATACAGTACAAAAAATACTATTACAGAATCATTAGCCTATTTATAGATATAGGGTTTCTCTCTATTCTTAACAAAGCCATATGTTCTGATCACCTTATCAAAATGCATGTTCCAACTCTGTGATGCCTGCTTCAATCCATAGGTGGATCTCTAAAGCTTGCACACCTTGGACTCGTCTATAGATGTGAAACCCTCAGGCTGTATCATATACACCTCTTCGTCTAACTCTCCATTTAGAAAAGTTGTCTTCACATCTATTTGCTAGATCTCATGGTCTAGATATGCCACTATTGCAAGCATGATCTGAATGGACTTGAGCATTGCCACCAGAAAAAATATCTCTTCATAGTTAATACCATAATGCCGATGATATCCCTTAGCAACCAGATAGATTTTATAGGTCCCCACCTTCCTGTCTGCATCCTTTTTTCTTTTGAAAATCTACTTACACCTAATGGGTTTTATCCCTTCAAGTGGATCAACCAGTGTCCATACACCTTGACTTTCATGGACTCCATTTCGAACTTCATGGCTTCCAGCCATTTATCGGAGTTGGACCTCTACATAGCATCCATGTAGGTGATTGGATCCTCATCGTTCTCATCGATTTCGATAGGATCATCATTTTGGACCAAAAAATCATACTATCTATCTAGTTGATATGGTACTCTATCTACAATGGGCTCTAGGTTTGGTCTTATCAAATCTAATTCTGCAAGTTTACTAGAATATGTTGGTTCTTCCACCTATCAAACTTCACTAAGTTCAACATTAAAGATAGAAGTTCCTTTCCTAAGAAATTTTTTTTTCAAAAAGATTGCTCTATTACTGACGAACACCTTTTTTCTTCAGCAAGGTAGAAGTAATAATCCCTAGTTTTCTTAGGGTACGATATGAACAAGCATTTGTTGGACCTAAGTCCAAGCTTTTCTTCTTGATAGGAACGCGATGTTGTCGTTAAGACACCGTATTTATCAGTTTAATCTGACTTCTTAAAATAATTAAAAATATGTAGATAGCAGTGAGTCGGATCAAATCCATAAGGAAGGTAGTGCTTTTAGATTTGAAATCTTTGATTTTACAAAAGAAAAAGAAAAGAGAAGAGTTTTGGGATCAAAAGTAAAGTCAAAAAATAAAAAGCAAAAATTAAAAGGTGCAGAAATTTAAACTTAGTACTAAGATCTACTAATTAGATCTTAGCATCTACTTGCAATAAAATAAAAAGTAATAACTAAAGTGCAGAAATTAAATTACAATAAAAATAAAAAAGTAAGAAATTAAAGTGCAAAAATAAAATTTTTATTAATTAAAATTTTAGAATTTAAATACATAGAATTTAAAAAAAATAAAATAGCCTGATCTCTGATCTTGGATCGGCATTGGCAGAAAGATGGTGTAGAAGCTCGACTCTTTTTCTTGGCATCCATTGCTTCGAAGCAGCCTTTAACCCATAGCCTAGCTTCGTCCTATACCAAAGCTTCACCTTGATCGGAGATGGAGATTTCTGAAGGCTTGGGATCCTTTTTATAGAGATAGGAGGGCTGAATATTTTTTTCTAAAGGCAATGTGGGACTAATAGCCTTTATAATCATCAAAATATAAAGAAATTTGAATAAAATTTGAATCAAAATAGCTCTGATATGACTTTGGTAAGTCTAGTGAAATCTAGCCATTCAATAGGAATCCAACAGTCCAAAAATCATCAAAATCGGATACATATCAGCCCAGATCGGGTCGGATCAATTTCTGACCATTGGATTGCATTTGATGGAGGAAATCTGGCCGCAAATTATGCTTCAAGAATCCTGATCACCATCGGGAGTGTTTTGGACCGTCAGATCGAAGCTAGAATCAAGTGCTACCATTCGATGGTGATCCGAGTGAAATCGATAATCAAAAAAAATGCTGATCGTTCGATGTTGATCGCAAACAACCACCACCGTACGATCGCACATTTACTGTTCCCATGGACCGCGTGGACCGGCTACATCGTGCACCGCAACCAATCAGCGCCCTTTATTGATCGATGAATAGATCGAAATGCCTTGTGAGCTGCGATGAATTTTCTGTAATTCCTTTAGGGGTCTAGGTCTACCACGTGGCAGGCTCTGATTCACTGGTGTCTATCGAGCTGGCGGTCTACACTGTGCTATAGACCGACTGATGGCTTCTGAGCTTGAGTCGACTAGCCTGGATGGCTTGGCACGTCGACTTGGTCGGCTTGGCTTGGTGCGTTTGGATGCGCCGACTGCTGTGGCATGGCAGCTTGACTTGCGAAGTCGGCTGAGCCATTTTCTTTTTTTTATTTAAATTTTATTTATTATATTTCTTTAAAAATTTATATCTTTTCTGTTTTAGCTCCATTTTACTCAAAATTTATTTTGTTATGATCAAAAAAATGAGCTCTTTCCATTAATAATAAAATTTTATTTTTAAATTTTTATTATTTTTTAATTAATTTTTTAATTTATAAAAATATGAATTTCTTAAAAATTATATATAAATTGATTAATAATTTTTAAAAATTAATATAAATTAATTAATAAATTAATACTTTTATACTTTTATTGATGAATTTATGATGCTTATCACACCCCCCAACTTAAGCTTTGCTCGTCCTCGAGTAAAGAAAGAATTTAGTTTTAAATATCTTTTAACTTTAGAGTTTCGAATTTTACCTAAGCAGTTTTCAAAATGGCCATTGATATTCAGTAGAGCTTAAATGAGATATATCATTGGGATATTAATACTTATCAATAGAAAAATTAAGTAAAGAATATTAAATTTTTTAAAACTTTTTCTAAATTATCCAATCTTTATCTCTGATTTGTCTAAACTTTCATATAGGCAAGTGTATTGCTACTTCCATCCTTTATTTATTAATTTTTATTTTCACATTGCCCACTTTTTGATGTGAATATCATTGCTTACTTAGGCAATGGGACCCGATTACTCGGTGGGAAACCAATATTTTTTTTTTTTTTTATTTTTTTTAACGTTGTACCACTATTGAGTATCTTAACTCCTTAAGCTTTCTATTTGATCCATGTAGCGAGTCTTGGGCCAATGACTCCCAAACCTAGTTGGCTTTAGGGACACTAGGTATAGAATACCCCTCGAGCTTACTAGCTCGAATCAAATAGGCTACGAGTTAAGACTAGCTTTACAACGAGCTTCTTTGCCCTTCCCACCTTTTGACGCGAAACTCAATGCTTGCTTAGGCAAAGAGGCCCGGTTACTCAGTGAGAAGTACTTGAAAACTATTTTATTAAAATAAATTTTTTTATATGAAGAAACATATAGTTACCCTACACAAGCCTATAAAAAGTAGACTTTTCTTTGATGCTAAGTAGAAATAATTAGAAATGCTCCAAGAAAAAACTTTTTATGTTCTAGACTTAACTCTTTATTGAATTTTCTTAATACTTGATTCCTTAATATCTCATAGATTCTCTAATCTGTGCATCAATTTTCTTTTAAAAAAATGCTTAGTTTAATTCGATTCTTAAGCATAATCAGGTGTCTAAATACTAAATACTAACTTTTTTGAGGACTTAAAATTTTAAAATTTTTATTTTTTTCTCCCCTCCAACTTAATCGACATTATCCTCAATGGAGAAGAAAAAAAAATAAAGGGTGTAATAAAGAATATTTAAGAATACACCTAACTATATTTTTGGTTCAACACATGCCTTTGAAAATTTGGGCTCTTCCTCCAACTTATTCAAATTATCCTAAAAAAAATAAACTAAAAAAATAAATTAGATAAAAACTAAATATTGGGTTGCCTCCCAACAAGCGCTAAGTTTACCATCTTCAGCCAGACACAATGTAGCTTATTATCCTGTGTCGAATATTGGATTGACAAATTCCAATGGTTTTGGATTGCCAATCTCAGAAAGTTGATTTATAATCCCATTATTAATATAATCTTTGTTAATTTTAGGGATATAATTTATGATTCCATTCTCAGACCCATGTTTATTAAGAATTTCTCCTATTTGTTCTTCTAAAATGCTCATGAATGGAGTTTTTGTATTAGGAGTTAAGTTTGATTCAATGGGTGCTGGAATGGTGACTAAAGGTAGTTTTAATTCTGAAGATAAATTAATGTGATCTTGCTTAAACAACTCCATTGACATTTCATTACATGCCTTTTGATTTTTGTAAGAAGAACCGGCTTCTAGGATTAAAGGGAATAGGACATTAGGTTTATAAGTCTTGAGTAAATCATCTATTCTCTTTTTCTCTATTTCTATCTCATTTAAACTGGAACTAGCATCAGTACTAATTCTTGGCTCGGGTTCTTCTATATGGTTAGTCTCAGTACTAACCAATTCCTCTAAATTTTTATTTTGGCTAGCATCAGTACTAGCCTCTCTCACCTGATCTTGGTATGGGTCCATAAGAATCCTATAGCTTTTAAGTTCAGGAATTACTTTGGTATTCTCAAATTGGGGATTCTTAGGTGAGACATTAAATTGATAACTTGGTCCAGGTGGTTGGTGGACATTAGGTGGGTTGTTTGAAATTGGTAGGTTCAGTAGTTGATCTAGTTCTCTCCTCATGTTAGACTCAACTAATTATCCTATTTAAGCTTCTAGTCTGGTAACGATAGATTGCTGTTGAGTCAGAATCAATTGTTGAAGTTGGTTAAATCTATCATCAGCTAGATTGGTCTGTTGAGGAGGTGGGTATGAGGGCTGATCATGATGTGGTGGCTAGATAAACTGACTAGGCTGGCCATTATTATAGGTATAGTTTTGGTATTGGGGCCTATTTTGATAGTTTTGGATAGGTAAAATTTGGGTCTGAGCCTGAGTCTGTCTGTTGAGATGTCCAAGAAAAATTATGGTGGTTGTTCCAATCTAGATTATATGAATTTGAAAATGGATCATTAACCGGCTTGTAGTAGCCTTTAGCAGCTTGGACTTGTTCTTGGATAAAAGATGAAAACTGTGCAGTCATAGAACATTCACTCATAATGGATTAGGCTAGCACAGATTGAATAAATCTCCTGATAATTAGAAGATGATGTGAATTATGCAGGAGATTATTGACCTAGGGTTAGGACTTGATCTAATTTCTGAGCAAGAAAGTCCATTTTATTTATCAAATTTAAATCAGTCTTATGACTAGATTCTAGATGTTTAAATTCATGGATCCCTGCCCAGGTTTGGTGGAAAGACAACGAAGCATGGTTAATTGAGTTTTCACTCAGGATTTCAAATAAGGTATAGGCTTCGTCCTCACTCTTGTTCATGAATGCACCTCCACAGGATGTATCTACTATCTGTCTGTATTGGTCTCCTAAACCCTCATAGAAAGCTTGAACTATTTGCCACTTAGACAGACCATGGTGTGGGCATTTTCTAAGAAGTTCCTTAAGTCTCTCCCATGACTCGTGAATCTGTTCCCCTGGAAGCTGAGCAAATCCAGTGATAGCTCGCCTCATAGTATTGGTTCGGCCTATGGGAATAAAATTTTTTAAGAAATTCACTTTGTAAGTCAGCCCAAGTTTTAATTAATCTCCCTATTGTCCCAAGCCAGTACTTGGCTTTGTCTTTTAATGATAAAGGAAATAAAATTAATCTAAGGGCATCATTAGTTAAATTTTTAATTTTCACCATAGAGCAGATTTCTAAAAATTCATCTAGATGTTAATAAGAATCTTCATTGGTGTTCCCATAAAAAGATGGAAGCATCTGAATTGTAGTCAACTCGATCTCATAGTGGGTAGCATGAATTTTAGGTAATTGGATACAAGTCGATGGGTTATAGGTAGAAGGAATAAAGTATTCTTTCATCTGCTTAGGATGGTTCTTTAAAATTTTCAGCCATTTGATTATCGGGTTTAATATAATTTAGCCTTTTAATTTTATGGTTGGGTTCAACTAGATCAGGTAAAGCGATTTTCTACCATGCATGTATTAGTGTAACCCTAACGTGTGATTCAAAAAAAAAAATTTAAAAATTTTTTTTTATATATTTTTTTATTATTTTATTATATTAAAGATTAATTATTTTATTTATTAATTAAGTTTAATTATTTTTTAATATTTTTTTAGTTAGTTAAATTTAATTTTTATTTTATTTTATTTTTTAGAGGAGAAAGAAAAAGAAAGAAAGAAAAGTTCTAAAGAATAGGTCCTAAGAAGTGCTAGAACTAAGAAGAAAGAGAAGAACTTAGGTTTAATTAGATTTAATGTTGGTTAGCAATTAAGTTGGTCAATCAATCCTGACTAAAGGTTGTCCTAGATCTAGACAGCTCCTAACTGTCAAGGTCACCTTCAAGCCCTCCAAGTGTAGGATTAGCCAATCAACTAGCCAGGTAAGTGTAAGGTCGGTGGGAGTCCCTCCGTTGCTTGCCTTAGACACCAATTGTGCTTGGTCAGGTAAGCGAATGGAACCAATTAGAAACCACCATTTTTTTGGGCCCAGTCATCCCTGAACCACTTTCCTAGACACCAGTCAAATTGACTTATCCTAATCCGGTTCAACTCTTAGGATTTCTTGTCCTATTGAGCTCGAGTTCTTAGGGTTGATGTCTAATTGATTTTAATTTAAAGGCTTAGGTCAATGCAGGATGTTGGTTGGTTGTTTGTGGGCCAAGGAAGGGTGATCAAATCCCCACCTTATCTTGTTTAATTGGGTTGTGCCCTTAATTTGGTTTAATATGAATATGCACAAAAAATTTTCAATCAAAAGGATTCTATGCAATTTAAACTAGATGTATGTAACTAATTAAATTCTGAAAGGCTTACCTTACCTCTAGCAATCACCAAAAAAAAAAATAAAAAAAAATAAAAAAAAATTCCTCGATAATGGTGTCAAAAATTTGATAGGAATGCGATGTTGTCGTTAAGATATCGTATTTATCAGTTTAATCCGACTTCTTAAAATAAGTAAAAATGCGTAGATAGCAGTGAGTCAGGTCGAATCCATAGGAAAAGTAGTGTTTTTAGATTTGAAATCTTTGATTTTACAAAAGAAAAAGAAAAGAGAAGAGTTTTGGGATCAAAATTGAAGTCGGAAAATAAAAATGCGAAAATTAAAAGGTGCAGGAATTTAAACTTGGTACTAAGATCTACTAATTAGATCTTAGCATCTACTTGCAATAAAATAAAAAATAATAATTAAAGTATAGAAATTAAATTATAATAAAAATAAAAAGTAAGAAATTAAAGTATAAAAATAAAATTTTTATTAATTAAAATTTTAGAATTTAAATACATAGAATTTAAAAAGAATAAAATAGTCTGATCTCTGATCTTGGATCGACATTGGTAGAAAGATGGTGTAGAAGCTCGACTCTTCTTCTCGGCACCCGTTGCTTCGAAGCAGCCTTTAACCCATAGCCTAGCTTTGCCCTATACCAAAGCTTCACCTTAATCGGAGATGGAGATTTCTGAAGGCCTGGGGTCCTTTTTATAGAGCTAGGAGGGCTGGATATTTTTTTCTAAAGGCAATGTGGGACTAATAGCCTTTATAATCATCAAAATACAAAGAAATTCGAATAAAATTTGAATCAAAATAGCTCTGATATGACTCTGGTAAGTCTGGTGAAATCTAGCCATTCAATGGAAATCCAACGATCTAAAAATCATCAAAATCGGATGCATATCAGCCCAGATCAGGTTGGATCAATTTTTGACCGTTGGATTGCACTTGATGGAGGAAATTTGGCCGCAAATTACGCTTCGAAAATCCTGATCACCGCCGAGAGCATTCTGGATCGTCAGATCGAAGCTAGAATCAAGCGCTGCCATCCGATAGCGATCTGAGTGAAATCGATAACCAAAAAAAATGCTGACCATCTGATCTTGACCGCAAACAACCACCACCGCACGATCGCGTGTTTACTGTTCCGATGGACCGCATGGATCGGCTACATCATGCACCGCAACCAATCAGCACCCTTTATTGATCGATGAAAAGACCAAAATGCCCTGTGAGCCATGATGAATTTCCTATAATTCCTTTAGGGGTCTAGGTCTACCACGTGGCAGGCTCTGATTTGCTGGTGTCTACCGAGCTAGCGGTCTACATTGTGCTGTAGACCGACTGATGGCTTCTGAGCTTGAGTCGGCTAGCGTGGATGGCTTGGCACGCCGGCTTGGTTGACTTGGCTTGGTGCATCTGGATGCGCTGGCTACTGCGGGATGGTGGCTTGACTTGCGGAGCCGACTGAGCCATTTTTTTTTAATTTAAATTTTATTTATTTTATTTTTTTAAAAATTCATATCTTTTCCATTTTAGCTTCGTTTTACTCAAAATTTATTTTATTATGATCAAAAAAAATGAGCTTTTTCCATTAATAATAAAATTTTATTTTTTAATTTTTATTATTTTTTAATTAATTTTTTAATTAATAAAAATATGAATTTCTTAAAAATTATATATAAATTGATTAATAATTCTTAAAAATTAATATAAATTAATTAATAAATTAATACTTTTATTGGTGAATTTATGATGCTTATCACTTCTACAAACGTTTGGTATAAGTTGGACATCCCCAAACCCTAAAGTGAGAGAGTATCGGCTTACTCTCAGTCCATATCTCATATGGAGTCTTTGTGATAGACTTGCTTGGAACATTATTCAAAACAAAATAAGCAGTTTCTAGCATATAATCTCAAAATAAAATTGACAGACTTGCAAACCCCATCATGGATCGAACCATATCCAACAGGTCTCGATTCCTCCTTTCAGACACACCATTATGCTATAATATTCCTGGAGGGGTCCATTGTGAGAGAATTCCATTCTCTCCTAGATATGATAAAAACTCATTGAAAAAGTATTCACTTCCTCAATCTGATTGAAGAGTTTTAATAATCTTTCCAAGTTATTTTTTACCTCATTTCGATATCGTTTGAATATTTCAAACGAATCAGATTTACTCTTCATAAGATAGACATACCCATACCTAGATAGGTCATCAGTAAATATAATGAAGTAGTAGAACCCATCTTTAGCACATATTTTCATAGGTCCACATACATCAGTATGTACTAGACCCAGAAGCTCAGTGGCCTACTCATTTTTTTCAATAAAAGATGATTTGGTCATCTTACCAAGAAGGCAGAATCATCAATGTCAAGGTTATGCTCCTTGACTAACCTGTTAATCCTATTCTTGTTTATATGACCGAGCCTATAGTGCCAAAGATAGGCATCAGTGGCATTATCTAGTTTCAAATATTTATTTGATATGTGCATTACACTAATAGGCTGTGATAAAACATAAATATCATTTGTTAGTTATCCTCACATTATTGTAACATCATTCATAATGATATAATAATAATTTTTTTTATTAATAAATAATAACCATCTTGGACCAAAAGTCTAAAAAATATTATGTTCATCATAAAAAATGGATAATACTGATAGTCACTTAAAATGATGTTATTAATTTTGAAAATAAGCTTAAAAGTTTCTAATACTAGGACTGAAACTTTACTTTCATCCCCAACATTAAGGAATCTATCACCATTCTCAAATTTTCTATCAATTTGAAGTTCATGAAGCAAATTGCATATATGAACTAGACTCCTGGTATTTAATACTTAGGTAGATGTATCACAAATAAAAAAATTACAAGGTATTATCATATAACAACCTTGACTAGCAACTATTTATTGATTTCTCGTATATAGCCTATTCAGGTCAAGAGGACAATTCCTCTTCAGGTCTGCCTAATTAGGATCAATACTAGACTCCTCGTAATTAGGTCCTAAAAATTTATCACTATCCAATAGTGAATAGAGCAGACTTATACTAGCCATTCTATTTATTTGAAAGAAAAATATGAAATCTTATTAGTACTTAAATTAATTAATCCTAAAAACTTAGACTTTGGTCTAAAGATCCTCCTATTATTTTTATGAATTAGTAGCCTTTATCTTCAATTTGAGAAATTACACTAACTCCTTAGTGGGTACTAAAATCCACATAGACTATAGATCGGCCTGAAGAAAGCTCTGGCTAACCCGTGTATATCTACAAGTAGGTTCACAATCAATTATTTCTTCAAATAATTTTTAGTATTTAAGTTTTATCCTAGAAGTCAATTTAATAGGCTATGGCCTCCACTGAAAAGGTCTGGTTAGGTCCAACCATTAACATGATTGAGTTTGGTGCATTAAATGAATGAAGACTAGGCCTGAGGAAAGCTCTGGCCAACCTGATCATCGTTCAGAGAGTGCGACCTAATCATCATATGATGGATAGTAATTTTAATATCCAGATGAACACCAGGTGTAAGCCACCTCTAATGTCTATCTAGAAAATTGGACTCATTACTATTCACCTTAATGGGAGGCTATGACTCGATTATCCTCATAACTTGTCATTTTAAAAATCTAATAATTTAGAGGATTTAGGTTGCATGTGATTTAAGGATAGAAAAGATACGGACCTATTTTCTTCCATTGACTTCACCAAGTCAAATCTTCCCACTGACTTCATCAAGTTAATAGGTTAGGTTATGATCAATTTAGATCCATGGGCACCTAATTTAGTCTTACAGATTGAAATCAATCAAACTGATTCCTAGTGATATGGGTCAGCTCAAATCACCAAGTGATCTAACCAAATTCTAATCGATCATGTCGGCTAAGTAAGTGAGATCAGTGGAAGGGATATGCCATTAACTCGTCAAAGATCGAATTAGTGTGAGTAGCTCCCAATTAAAAACTATTGATCTTAACTGTCAAACTTATCTTAGACACCAACTGGTTAATTAGGTTTAATCTAATAAACCTAATAATTTCAAGCTTGACTACGTAGCCATGAATCAAGTCTATCTTGGTCTTTGTTAAAAACATTGACTCATCCAACTATAACTATTGAAGTTGAATCTAGAGAGTCCTTGACCTAATCTAATTTAACATTTAGTTAGATTTGATCAATTTCTCTAATTTAGTCCATTCTTCAACTAACCTTAGGTCTAACCCAATTAATGGACCTAATTCATCTAACCCATTAACCCACAACTTATGCAAATACCTTAGAATCTTTAATTCATAATTCTAGATCCTATTAGATAATACTTATTTTTTTTAATTAAATTTTAGACTGATGGGTTGGGGTTCGGCATTTCAAAAATATTTTTTAAATTTTAAATATTTTTAATTTTTTGTTCACCAAATGAGTTGACTCATTTTAGGAATGGGTCAGCTCATTTCATAAATAGAAACCTATTGCTATTTTCATAACAAAAAATAAAACATAATTAAATCATGAATTCATTTAGATCTAATCTAACATATTCATGTTTAATTATTAGATTAAAACTATTTTAATAATAAAAAAATTTTCACTGTTCATCTTAATGAATGAGTTCACGGTGGCATCCCTACTGCCATAAAGGATCCCCATTGAATGAGAGGTGATGGCCTTTAAACCATATTATCTCTTATGATCGGATGGCTTGTTGGCTCATTCATCCTTGAATACTAAGTTATCTAAATCTAACATATCAAATATGTAAGTATTTAATTTTTTAATTATGTATTAAAACATGTTAAATGAATCTTTACTCTGATACCACAGTTGGAAATTGAGTAGGATTAAAGCATGCATTTTTAAAAATTTTATTATAGTGAAAGTACTATTAATTCTATGCATACTATGATCAAATCATAAAATCTTACTTAGGATCTAGATATGCTAATATATTATAAAAAATTTAAATATGATCAATTAGCAAATCATATTCATTGATCGACTTATATTTAGAACATAATACCTTTGCATGGGTAGATGATCTCTGCATTCTAAATCCATAGGAGGAAGACTTGTTATCGCACTATAGCCGCACACCCGTCCGACCTCTACGGTGTGTCCACATGGAGCTCCTGGTCTCAACCAACTCCATCGGAGTGCTAGCTCCTCATCGACCAATCTTTGTCAATCTAATCGATGATCTTCTTCCTAATCTCTCAGATGCTCTAGAAGACCAGATGACATACTTCAGAGGATGATGAGGTAGTGGAAAAAATTTGGTGATGATCTGGCACTCACAACACTCAATCTTTCCATCCGAACCTAGGGTCCAAACCCTAGGATTTCACATACCTAAAAGATCCCGATGCCCGAAAACCCTCTCATGCCCTCTCTCTTTGGAATTTTCTCATGAAACAAATTGTCATGGGAGGACTCTCCTATCTACCATACACCCACTCTCAAAAATCTTTTGAATAGGCATCCAAAGAGAAATAAAAAGGAAGATGGCATAACAGGAGTAAGATGGCGCAAGAAGGTTTCTCTCCCTTTCTGACTTTTTTCACACCCAGATTAAAAGCACCCCTCTTATGATTTCTATCTCATGGAAAACCCTTCTTACTCCCCTACATGTAGAAAAATCCTATCTAAAAATGGGCAACCAAAAGGATGGAAAATCAGCATGGGAGAGATAAGGTGAGATGATTGAACTTGTTTCAACCAATCTCATGAATTCAAAATTCAAAGAGCCTTCTTATCCAATTCCAACACCCACACCAAGGTGTTTGACATGCAGAAGGACTTTCCTTCTGCACGTCCACATTTTGAACTACACAAAAATGTGTGATAATACCATAAGGGTGATGGAGAAGTGGATAAGGATGAGAGGGTTAGGAGGTTTCAACCAAACCAACCATCAATTGAATTCAAAATTCAATTTTATTTGAACCGGTCCAACACTTGGACCAGGTCAAAGAGAAAATAGAGGAGGGGTGTAAAAACCCATCTAGGCATGGGAAACTCTCATGCAAATTCTGAATTTGCATAAGAGAGACAGCTGTGGGTCAAAGTGTGGTGTAGGGAGAATTTGAATTCAAAGTTCAAACTTACTTTACTTTGAATTGGTCCAAATTGGTTTCAACCAAACCAATTTTTAAGATCCAATTAGACTAGGTCAAACCTAATCTAATTAGGCTTGATCCAATCCAATAAATTTTTAATCTAATTAAAAATTAATTAGGTCTAGGTCTTGATCAAATCAGGGTCGAATCTTCCATAGCGATTAGGTCATCTCACGACCTGATCGGGTCAAATCCAATCAAATCAAATTCAATCAGATTTGATCGAATCCTCATCGCTCAATCAAATTGAGTTAATTAACAATCTAATTGCTAATTAATTCTTCAATAAATAGAGTCCTAATTAGGTGACTGTCTGGGAAATAGAGTCTCATTAGCATGAAACTCTTGATTGAAGAGTTCCAAACCAGTTGGACTCTTGAACCCAGTGTCCCAAATGAATGAAACTCACGATCATAGAGTCTCAAACTAGTAAAACTCTTAATCAAAGAGTTTTAGATAAGTAGGACTTATAGTTTTGGTCCAGTAGAATTCATAAAGGCAGAGCCCCAGTCCAGTGGGACTCCTAGTCATAGAGTCCTAGTCTAGTGAAACTCTTGACCATAGAGTCCCAGACCATTGGAATTCTTGATCAGCCATCAAATTAGGTAGAAAATTCTATTATGTAAGATCCTATAGGTTTGAACCCTAAGTCAATAGTACAAAAATCAATTTTTTGTATCAATCGATGTGACCATCTAATAATGATATCCGACGTTCGGATAGGTCGAATAGTCACAACATAACATCGATGAACCTATGGCATATAGTTACCGTATAATTCATCCCCTTGACCTCAATGCTCAATAGATGACCTAGGATTTAATCGTCAATCCTGAAAAATCATCTACAGTGTATTCCAAAATTCAGTGTTCATCAAATGAACCATCCTGGCCGAGATTTTGCTAAATTAAAATATAGTAATGCATCTACTCCAACAATTATAGGGGTTAATCCCATCTTGACTCATGCACTGATAAAATAAGTACTTGACTGCACCCAATAATCTTCCATCACTGAATTAAAAATTTAGATAGTTTAGTACCTAAGTGTAGTGAATTATTAGCAAGTCACCATAGTGATCTCAGGTCTAAGGAACACTTATACCTATATCCTTTGCTAGCAACTCTTGACAGTAGAGAGCTATATAGTTAGATCACGTTTAGTGAAATGTATCCCTATACTTCACCCACATGCCATACCATTACATCATACTCTTTGGTTAAGAGGATAACCAATGCATATGGTACACAACGATCTATACTCAATATGTTATCATCCTAGATAACAACGTATCATTTGATCACAAACAAGTTTAAGAACTATATGACAAATCCTCATTTGTCGAGTCTAAATAGTCCTAAGAACTTCATCACAAAAGAGTTTATCACAGAAAGATATCCAAAAGTGATAAAAATATTAAAATAATAATTTTATTTATTATAATTAATTTAAGTATATTTACAATTAGCTCAACCATCTACAATCTTGATGACTGGCTTTAGAATACATTTTCTAACAAAATCACCTTAGATTTAATCTAACATATTTATGATCATAAAAACTAGATTGAAATACTTTTAATTAAATCATAAAATCTCTTAGATCAAATGTAAAATTTTATAATTTTTAGATTAGCATGTATTAGGATAATCTTTTTACACTATAAGGGGTAAACATTACAGCATGACAATCTTTTAAAATTAGT